>OX345704.1:11800000-12364423 GCA_947044815.1 Apomyelois bistriatella
ATGTCTTCGGCACGTAAAAACTGTAGTGTTTTGTGGCGTCACTTTGAAAAAGAAGTTGATAGTGGCAAAGCAGTTTGTAATGAGTGTGGCCAAAAAATTAGTTACAAATCAACCACGGCCAATTTAAGAGCCCATCTTAAAAGTAAACATATATCGACGTATACGTCTCTTATATCCGAGGAGAAAGGCAACGTGTGTGAGCCCGATTTACAACAAATTCCTTCCGCACCTGGAAATGAAGACGAGAGAGAGAATCCTGTTCCTTGTTCATCACGTTTTCTGCTACCACCAGCTCCTATTCCTCCTAAACGGCAAAAGGTAATGGATGCATTTATCAACAAAAAAATTAGCGCTGACCAAAAAAAGAAAATTGACAGAGACCTCTTGGACTTATGTATCGATGGTTTCCATCCCTTTTCCATAGTTGAAGAACGATCGTTCAAAAAATATTCACGATGGATACCGGGTTATAAACTGCCATGTAGAAAAACTCTATCCACTTCTTTACTCCAAGAGGCATATACCGAAACAGAAAATAGTATTAAAAGACAAGTAAGTGAGGAAGTTATAACCATGTGCATAACAACCGATTTATGGACGTCACGTGTGACTGAAAGCTACATCGCCATAACAGGTCATTATTTGAATAACAACCTGGAATTTAAAACGGTCCTCCTTGGATGCTGCCATTTCCCTGGCAATCACACTTCAGCTAATATAACTACTGAGATAAAATCTATAATTGATAATTGGAATCTTCAAGGAAAAATTAATTTTGCAGTAAGTGACAATGCATCAAATATTACCAAGGCAATAAAAGAAGGTTTAGGGTGGAAGCACTTTGGCTGTTTTGCCCATACGTTGAACTTAATCGTTAATGAAGCGTTATCCCTTGTGAAACCTCTCATCGATAAAGTGAAAACGATTGTCGCTCACTTCAAAAGAAGTACGGTGTCTGCAGAGAGACTAGCAAAGTATCAAGTACAGCAACAACAAGCACCGAAACATTTAATACAAGATGTGGAAACGCGCTGGAATTCAACATACTTTATGATACAAAGATTTATAGAATTACAGGAGGCTGTGCGCTCCACAATAGCGTTGGTAAATAAAGATATGCCTGTGATAAGTAATGAAGAGTGGTCTGTGTTGTCACAACTCTGCCAGATTTTACGACCCTTTGAGGAAGTAACGAGGACGATGAGTGCTCAGAATTATTTGACAGGAAGTTACGTAATTGTGTTGAAACGATGCCTTACAGAATCATGCAATAAATTATTAGCAAAATCCGATTTATCAAAAGACGTGACAGACGTAGTACTTATTTTAAAATCAGGTTTATTAGAAAGATTCAAAAATGTAGAACAAAGTGGGTCATTTTCCATAGCCACATTTATGGACCCGAGATTTCAAATGAAGGCATTTTCAGAACCTCATGAAGCTGTTAAAACTAAGGAAAAAGTCATCAAACTTGTGGCATCAATAGTAGCACAAAAAAATGTGAATTCTGATCAACTTCCAATTGATACTAATATAAATGATAAAGAAAAGGATGATCTTAGTCCGTGGGACATATTTGACGAGATAATCGGTCACGATACAGTTCAAGGGACGCCTTTATCGATGGCAATAAAAGAGGTGGACATGTATTTGTCTGATGAGATACTTCCACGTAAGGATAGCTCTGGAGTTTGGAATTGTCCAATTGAATGGTGGAAACGGCATCGCTGTGTTTATCCCAATCTGACAGAAGTATTTATAAAGACTTGTAATATCGTGGCCACTTCAGTGCCATGTGAACGAATGTTTAGCAAATCAGGGCTTATCATCAACCAAAGAAGAAGCAGGCTTACCACTTCCAAAGTTGAAAAACTTATGTTCTTAAATGTTAATATGAACTCAGATAGATTTAAAATGAACGTGTAAATAATACACACATACAAAAATGTACATAGATTGAACATATTGTAAAAATAAAACATTTTAATTATAATGTAAACATAACTCTGGATGTAAATTTATACAAAGATGGATAAAAAAAATAAAAAAATAAAAAAATAAAAAAAGGACCTATAAATATGTAAAAAACTACGCAAGTACTAAAATTAAAAATGTGTATATATAGTGTAAATAGAACAATTACAATGTAAATAAAATGAAATGAACTTTTAAATACGCCTGGTGAAGTAACTTGACTGTTTTGATATGAAAATTACTATAAATTTTCACCAGCCAGTCCTAAGCCTGGAAAAGTATGAAGGAAAGTTCATTTCAAGCAAAATTCGTTTATATTTCTTTACAGTGAATAATACTGCAATGGCCCCAAAATATATGACGCGTAATGTGATATAAATAAACAACAGAAAAATTTGGGGTTGTTGAATTGTTGAGAGGAGAAAAAAAAACTGTTCATTTATCCAACTCGTTATTGTTCTCAACTAAATTGCCTGCATGCAATGAGTTATGCCCAAAATGCAACAAACCAGATGTTAAAACAACGCCGCGTTGTTTAAACGACTGGCTGGCCTGGTACCATACCCGTTGGTAACGCCAACTGGATTACTAACTAGTTGCCCGTTGAGCAAAAACGGTTGAGTTTCGTTGGCGTCAAAACCGCCAACGACCCACCTCTAATAAAAAGCATGTTTATTTATTATTTTAATTTGTTTTATTGTTAATCTAACCCCTAGAGTATTATAATAACATGATTTATGTTACGTAATATAGGAAAAATTTACCTCGCAAGGAACTTGCTTTCTCCTTTGTACGAGTAAAATAACTACCTAATAAACAAATATCACTAATAGGTAGCCAAAGGTATACCGAGCCTGGGTGGTCTGATTAAAAGTCAAACTCCCGGAACGAAGACATTTATTAAAATAATCAGTGAACATATAGGATATCAACATAAAAGAAACCATAGCGAGTTTCAAAATTCAACACCGCCATCTAGTTAAACCAAAATGTACTAGACTAACACAAAATTAGTAAAGTAAGATTAGACATATCGCCCACCAAGGACCTTCGGTCCTTAACAATCAATTAAAATAACTAAAGAAGTTTACAAACAAAATAGCTACTCACATCAAATTAGTACAATTAATATATTTCAAACCATCTGTGTATGACACACCTAAAGTAAATACAATTTAATAAAATTTACAAAGTTAACAAATTAAAAACAAATAGTGGACTGTAAACACTATCGAGCACTTGGCATAAAATTATAATCTTGCTAAGCAATTCCTTAAAAAAAAAAAAAAAAATAGATAAATCAATAACTAATTAAAACTATGTGAGTAAATCATGTTCGGTATCAACCGGTAAAGGACAAAGTTTTGAAATTGGACGCTGTAAAAGAGTATTCTTACAACGCAATGTTACTACTCGTGTTAAATCATCCTTTCCCGGATGCACTTTTTCAATTCTACCATAGAGCCATTTTGTTGGAGGCAAATTGTCCTCACGCACTAATACAACTTCACCTGTCCTCAGTTGTGGAGTTGTAGTTTTCCATCTGTATCTTTGCAAAAAACTATTCAAATACTCCCTAGACCAACGTCTCCAGAAACTTTGCACCATTCGCTGAGTTAGTTGCCAACGACGTAAACAACCAAGACTTTGTAACTCATAATTATGATCAGGAGCTACAAGCAGAGACTCACCAATCAAAAAATGACCAGGTGTTAATGGTGCTGGATCGTCAGAATCTAGGCTTGACTGAGAAATGGGACGAGAATTTAGACACGCCTCTATTTGGGACAAGACAGTGGCTAATTCTTCATAAGTCAGTGTTGATTCACCTATGACACGTCTAAGGTGATGTTTGGTACTTTTGATTCCTGATTCCCACAATTCTCCAAAATGGGGAGAATGGGGAGGAATGAAATGCCATTCGGTGCCATTGTTGGCCAGAGAAGTCGCCACTTCATTAGAAAATGAAGAGCGCTCACTTGACAGCAATAACTTTAACTCTTTCGCAGCGCCAACAAAATTGGTTCCGTTATCACTCCAAAGATGATTACAGCGACCTCTTCTAGCGACGAAGCGCTTAAAAGCTGAAAGAAAACCATGTGAGGTAAGATCGGATACGGCTTCAATATGTACAGCTCGTGTTGCCATACATATGAATAAACATATGTAGCCCTTGTAAGATTTATGACCCCTGCCTTTCGATACACGTATATTAATTGGACCAGCGTAATCTACACCCGATTGTAAAAATGGTTTTAGTGGTGTGACTCTACAAGATGGTAGCTGTCCCATTAATTGAGTTCGAATTTTTGCTGCATTACGAACGCAAGGAATGCATTTATGAATGTGAGATCTTACTAAGTTCTTAACCTTTGTAATCCAATACTTGATGCGAATATAGTTACAAGTTAATTGCCGTCCTCCATGTAACGTTTTATCATGGGCGTCTGCTATTAAGAGCTTAGCTAGTTGAGATTCGCCTGACACTATAAAAGGATGTTTGCTGCAATCAGGTAAGTTAGACTTCTCAAGTCTACCTCCTACTCTTAATACTCCATTTCTATCTAAATAAGGGTTTAGCGTAGATATTTTACTTTTACTATTTACATTTTTACTTTTCAGAAGCATAGAGATTTCTTCGGGAAACCAGAGACGCTGATGCTGAATAATACAACAGGTAAGAGCTTCCTGGATCTCCGTAGCAGTAAGGTAAGGTAAAGGTTTAGATTCTCTAGTAGTGATATTCTTTAGACGTAAAAATCTTCTACAGTAAGCAATAACTCTTATTAGTTTTCGTAGGCTAGAAAATCTAAAACAAATATCTTCCATTTCTTTACAGCTTTCTACACAAGTAGTATGTACTTTTATCTGACGCTTTTCTAGTTCAGTTTTGGTGCAAATAGAACGCGGTTTCACATAGTAAATTTCCTTATTCTGCAACCAGTCTGGACCATTCTTCCATAACTTATTTTCTAATAATTCTAGAGGCGAAATACCCCGTGATGCGCAGTCGGCAGGATTTTCTTTACTATGGACGTACGACCATTGTGCAGCATCAAATGCGGTAAGTATTTCTGAAGTTCTGTTGGCCACAAACGTTTTCCAACGACTAGGATGATCTGCTAGCCAAGCTAACACAATAGTAGAATCCGTCCAGGCGTGTATATCTGACTTATCGATATTTAGAGTTTCAGACACTTCAAGAAGCAGCTTGGTGACCAGAACAGCTGCGCACAACTCAAGACGCGGGATGGATATCTGCTTGATGGGTGCTACCTTCGTCTTAGTGGTTACCAGGTGAGTATAAATATTATTATCTATAGTAATGCAACGAATATAAACTACTGCAGCGTAGGCTGCGCTAGAGGCATCACTAAACCCGTGTAACTCCACTTTTACATCGCTATTTCTCCTATGAACCCATCTTGGAATGTGAAAATTTTCTAGTTTTGGTAACTCTTTGCGATATTGTTCCCATTCCTGGATTAGCTCTTGTGGCAATTTGTCATCCCAGCTCAGACCAGCAATCCACAGTTTTTGAATCAATATCTTAGCTGTTATTATACATGGAGCTATCCATCCGAGTGGGTCATACAAACGACAAATTTCACTAATCACTTCTCGTTTGGTTTCAGGAACTAGAGCTTCGGGAGATATCTTGATCTTATAACCAAACTCATCCTTTCTACGATTCCAAGAGATACCTACTATTTTAGTGACATCATTTTCCTTGAACTCCCTTCCCGTATCCGTTTCTGTTCCTTCAAGCAAGCTTTCTTTATTACTTGACCACTTCTGCATCCTAAAGCCACCCTTCCCTAACAATTCATTCATTTCTTTATACACTGTAATCGCTTCTTCTTCTGTTTCAGCGCCGGTGAGAAGATCATCCATGTAGAAGTCCGTCAAAACCCTACTAGCCGCGTGCGGGAAATCATGACCTTCGTCAACAGCTACTTGTTGTAATGCTTTTACAGCTAAGTAAGGGGCGCATGAGGTGCCAAAAGTAACAGTCAAGAGACGATAGTCTTGTATAACTCCATCTTCTGATCGCCATACAATCCGTTGAAAATCTGTGTGTTTTTCAGACACTTTGACTTGCCGATACATTTTTATTATATCAGCTATTAGACATATTGGATGTGAACGCCAACGCATGATCAAGTGACGTAATTCTATTTGAAGGGTTGGACCGACCATCAACGTATCATTCAAAGATAATCCATTAGCGCTTCGATCAGCTGCGTTGAAGACAACTCTAGTTTTTGTTGTACTCCTGTCTAACTTAATGACAGCATGATGAGGCAACCATACTTTACCTTCTATATTCGATGACTTATCATCAATCTTCTCCATATGACCAAGTTCCAAGTATTCTTCTATGACATTCGAATAATTCTTCTTCATTTCGCTGTTCTTATCTAATCTTTTTTCCAGACTTAAAAGACGTTTTACAGCGACTGACCTTGTATCACCGTAGTCTCTGCGAGCATTTGGACGAAATGGTAACTCAACCACATAACGACCAGTCTCATCTCTACGGGTTGTAGCGCTGAAGTGATTTTCACAATCTTGCTCTTCTGTCGTCAATATACTTTTCTTTAGACTGGGCTCAGACTCGATTTCCCAGAATTTCTTGATAAGCTCGTTATCTTCTACCTGTACATGAAAACTCATTATAATATTGTGACATGTTGCTTCTTTTTCATCATAGCCTTCAACTTGACCTGACAACACCCATCCCAGGTGAGTATCCTGAGCAATAATTAAACCATTAGGGCTTTTAATTAACCCTTTTTTCAGGATAGCGCAATACACCTCGGAGCCTAACAGAATATCGATTCTATTAGGCGAATTATATTTTGGATCAGCCAAATTGATGTGACCAAGTTCAGTCCAACTAGATGGAACGAACTTCTTTTGTGGTAACACTGTAGTCACCGTTTGAAGAACATGAGCTTTCACTTGTAACTTAAAGGTTGGGTCATAGAGTGACTGAATCTTGACCTTAACCACATATTTTGAGGTTAAGCCACTCTTACCACCACCCAATCCTGAAATACTGCTTGTTTCTGCAATCTTATTCAGTCGTAGTAACTGTACGGCTGCTTCTGATATGAAAGATGCTTGAGACCCTTGGTCTAGCAGCGATCTTAATACCAGAGGAGAACCATTTTTGGACTCAGCCTTTACCAGGGCTGTGGCTAATAAGGTTTGATTTGATAACCTTCCTGTCACAAAATGGCTTGTAATACTTGTGGTCTTGTTCATGTCATTAGACGGTTCCGGTTGACTTTGCTCATTCCCAGGCTGTTCAGTAGCTACCGCAACAGCAAGCGTGTTGTTGTTGTGTCCGTGAAGAAGTGTGTGGTGTTTTCTTTTACATATACGGCATCTCGAAGTACCACGACAAGCTTTTCCTGAGTGGCCGCTACCGAGACAATTAAAACAAAGTTGTAAGTTCTTAGCAATATTCTGACGGCTAGGTATTTCTTCGTTGACAAACTTACTACATGAATATAACTTATGATTATCGTTACAATGAGGGCAGGTTGAAGTTGAAGTAGTGTGCAAGACTTTGGTTTGAGTGTAATTAGTATTTGGCTTAGACTTACCTTTAGTGGGATCAACAAACTCTAATGCGCGATAACGTGCCTCTACAAAATCTTTAAATAAAGTAAAGGAAGGTAGATCTTCACCGCAATTGTTAACATGGATTTCCCACTGTTTTCGAGTTTCAGCGTCCAATTTCTGACAAACAATAAAAATTATAATTACATCCCATGCATCTACTTTAATATCTAAGTTGGTTAACTCATGAATACAATCTGAAGTTGTATCTAACAAATCTTTTAACGCTTGAGCAGATTCACAATTCATTGACTTTTGGTTAAACAAACGCTGTAAAATACAATTCGATAGATACCTCTTATTATCATACCTACATTGCAACAATGACCAACACTTTTGATAATTGTCGTGCGTAATTGGAATGTGTTTAATTAACTGTTCAGCTTCTCCTCTTACTTGCGTCTTCAGATAATGTAGCCGCTGAACATCGTCGAGTGCAGAGTTGTTGTGAATAAGAGACTTAAACAGATCTTTAAATGACGACCATTCGGTGTATTTACCACTAAAAAACGGAATGGTTATCTTTGGTAATCTAACAAGCATCACTTTGCTCTTATCTGTAACTTCCATAAAACTCGACGGCGCAGTCGACATACTCGGTGATATTTTTTTCAATACAGATTTTAACTCAGTTTTATAATTCAAATACATTTCATAGCCTATATTGTAAATATCACTCTCAATATATTCTTCAGTTTCTTCATATGTAGCTATAATGTATTCATGCTTCTCTGAAAAATTACTTATTATAGATTCTAAACTTTCCAATCGCGTTGACACATAAGACTCAGTGATTCTGTCCTTTGGAGACTTCTTGAAATTACTCCATCCTTTTTCTATTTGAGTGTACAACTGTTTCATTACTCTAATACAGCCTTCCATGTTTAATAGAATTCCAAACTTCAACTTATTTTTAAATTTTCTAAGTCCAAATTTTAATATAGAAATTTTCTGAAAAATTTTCTAAGTGTTTGGAATCGCTTGTCACCGCTATGAAATCCGGCATAGATTCCTCGTCTCAACACTTTTTAGCGAAATATTACAAAACAAAGATAGGGCTAATAAAAATATAGAATTAACCAAATATTAATAGAACAATGCTTAGCCCAGAGTAATGTTTAACACATTATTTGTGTTACATGTGGTTTGTTATAGATACAATGTTTACAATCATCGTCTGTTTCCTTCGTTTGATATAATTATCAAAATTAATCAAATAACATTTTAGAAAAAAAAAGAAATAATCAAATATAAAGAGGATTATTCAGCTACGTGACGTAGTCATCAAATTTAAATATGATTAGGTACTAGCAGTTACATATTTTAAAATAAATTGCAAATGAAAAAACTTAGGAAGGTATTGTAGATAATTTGGAAACCATCAACCCTTTTAAATATTATACACTGGGGACTTTCATTGTAGTCACTATGGACAATTTACAGGTCATTCTACTCATGAAAAACAACATCTTTCACTATGGGAACAACACCGAAATCACGAAAACATAATCAACTGTTCTATACCTACATTTTGGAGAAGTAGGTAGGTAGTGCGCTTTTGTTTGGAACAACTAATTTTTTTGCGCGATTTTACAAAATTATCATCACCTTGCAGTTCGCTGTAGTTAGAGGTAGAAAACATGCGAGATGCAGACAATATTGGCACTTTGTATCTGTAACTACAGCGAAATATATATTATTATAGTTGATAGTTTGTAAATAAATTTCAATACCTCATTTTCATTGTTTTCCATTTTTGTGGTAATATATAATCAGGATTATATAGTCTTAATGAAACAATATTATTGATGTCATGTTATTATAATATAAAATTTAACTTATAATTCAATATGACACGTTATGCAATCAACAATTCACACGTCATTTAATATGACAAAACATGTGACACAATGTTTGTTAATTGGAACACCATGTACACCATGTTTTTTTGTGAATAAAGAGATACTTACTTATTTTGTCACCTCTTCACGCTTTATCTACTGAACCGATCTGCTTGAAACTTCGCAAACACATAGTTAAAAGTACTGAGAAGGACATAGGGTACCTTTCGTCCCGGGAAAAAGCACTGTTTTCGAATATCCCGCGGGTGAAGTCGCGGGCGAAAACTAGTTCGCCATAAAACGGTAATGAAGTACAAACACGTAAATCAGACGCAGTTGTAATTCACGGCGATTTGTCGCTTGTTTGCGGCACTTGTGTTTAATGTGTGATATTGGTAGAGGGGAGGATTGTGGAAAATGTGGAAATCTAATTGGGCAACGATTACAAAACAATTAGCGCGTTGAGCAAACACTTCAGATGTATATATTTGTATCGATATTTGATTGCTTTACTTAGATTTTATAATAGAACATCGGTACCTATGACTCAACAACTAGATCTGCATTCCAGGACCTTAGTTCTGTAAGCTTTTATTTTAAACCTCAAATTTGAATCCGCTGTGAGTTTCTTGAATGGCATTCTAAAAACACGGTTGGATAATTCGAATTTACACTAGCGCTACCCTTGCGAGCGTGTCAGCAAGATGGACGAAGAGATGGATGGATGGATGAAGAGATTGGACGTGAGATTTTGTATGAGATGACGTAAGATGTGGCATTCTGTAAGGTTATTTCCCTGTCACTTCGAAGCTCAATTCTCACTAAACTTGTCATTTTTACAGAATCGACAGGCAGGTTTAATATAGCGTACAAGCTGCAGGAGAGTTGTCTATGATCGTAAGGGACACATTACACGAAAACAGGTAGTTAGGTGAGAATTAACTATCTAATGATATGCAAAAAAGGTAAACCCAAAAAGGGCTACATCTATTCAAATTTTATTCCTAAGCACTTAAGGTATACTTTAGTATAAATTAGACACTTATCCGGGTTTTCGCAATGAGGGATAAGCATTCAAATAGTCATAGAGCTAGGGATTCTGAAGATAAGCAAAAAAGCACGGAGGTACTCATGACAAAAATGCTAATAGTAGTGTATATTTTATCATCATCATCATAATTTCATCCGCAGGCTGTCCACTGCTGAACATAGGTCTCCCCTGGGAGCGGCCTGCATCCAGCGCCTGCCTGCGACTTTCTTCAGGTCATCTGACCACCTTGTCGGTGGGTGTTCGATGCTGCGCTTGCCAGTGCGTAATATTTTCTTTGCTAATGGTCAATTCAAGCCAGGCATTGCTCTCGCCGTCGTTTTTAAAAACACGCACGCTTTGCTAGGCTATCGAGATCTTCAAATGAACTAGTTTACCTACCAATAAATCTAAAAGGAATAAATATAACGAATATCAAAAAAACACTTCAAAACATAAAACAATATGCATACACCGTTTACATTTCGGCTTAACATTGCAAAACAAATTGCCCACTATCAGAGAGAGAGGTAACCCGTTTATATGTCCTTTTAAATTGTTCACTAAAAATACTCTATCTAGTTTGTATCACAATGGCGAACAAAGTGAAATGGTTTCAGAATTGATATGTGTCAGTTATTTTTGCTACTGCCATTTTGTTTCGAAGATAGATTTTATATTTTTGTAATGGCTTTGCTATTTTGATAAGTAGAGATAGAATAAAATACTAAACTTTAAATATGAAAATGTGAAGTTCCCTTTAAGATACCCTGTCTCTAAACTGTTACAGATCTGTCCACTAAGATCATTATTTGAGAATGCTCGGAACCAGCCATCTTGATAACCCTAATTTTTGCGTTCATTCATCAATCGACCATGCGCACCTGCCTGACCATGCTGTCTGAGTTCTTCGGAACCGCCTCTTGGCCTTTAACGACAGCAGCCGGGACCAACGGCTTAACGTGCCTTTCCGAAGCACGGAATCATCTTGATTGTCAGGCAATCAGGTGATTTAAGTTTGCAATGTCCTAACTAAACTGGAAACATCTTAACAAAGTATGCTTCCCTTGTATGGGAATCGAACCCTCGGCCCCCGGGTCTACAGGCAAACACCTTAACCACTGGACCACGGAGGCAGTTTTAGCGTTAATGTGAGTTATAATCAGTCAATAAGTACTTTATTCTCGAAAATATTTTGTCAAATTTTTGATTAAGTTCAGAATTTATTTAGATTACACATAACAAACTAATTACAATTTTTTATCAATTAAAACATTCCTTGAATTTCTCAAAATCAAAAATTTTATCAATAAATATCTGAAATTTAATAAAAATAAAGATCAAATCCCAACAAATTTCTTAACTACACGTTGTGTTTAAAAGACATTTTTGCTCAGACTCCGAATTCACTTAATTCCGTTTCTTAGCAGAACAGTTTATTAGATTAACCGACTGCGCTAAAGTGGGTTAAACTAGACACCAAGTGGAGTCAAACAGGAAATGCAACGGGTGCGCTGAAAGTGCCGTGTGACGGGAATTTTCATTAGTTTCCAGAATTTTGTATTTAAAGACGCAGACGCTGGCGAAATACAGATTTTTGTTACAATGAATTGTTGAGAATATTGCAAATTATACCCTCACGACGCAAAATAAGTTTATTAATAAAAAAACACATTGTGCGCTTGCAATTTTACTTTGAAAACATTTTGATATATATATAACAGAAAGTCGTGTTAGTTACACAATTTATAACTCAATAACGGGTGAACAGATTTAGCTGAAATTTGGTATGAATATTGCTTAGAACCTGGAACAACACATAGGCTATATTTTATCCCGGAATTCCCACGGGAGCGGAGCCGCGGGCAACAGCTAGTTTTGACATAAAAACTGCATTTTAAAACAGATCATGTTCTTATTGATTTGGTTTTCCTGTAACAAAAGGGTTTGGGCGTCCGACAGCAGTCGCTCCATTGTCATGATAATCATCATCATTTCGTGTAGGTGAGACGGTCTATCGACCATGCATACCCTGTTGTCAGAATTCTTCGGAACCGCCTCTCCACCTCTAAAATTGTTACTTTAACGACTACCAGATGACAACAGCCGGGACCAACGCAATCAGTAACCGCTAAATCTAAGACCTACAAACGTGAGATGGGCTTTGAAGCGTAAGTTAAAGGTGCAACTAAAAACAAGCTCTAATAAGAAGTTAAAATATGAGCCAATTTTTCAAGATGCATGCATTCCACAGATATGACCTTTGCAATTCCACTTCAACCTATATAGACGATTTGTTCCCTGTATCGACCGACGACTTTGGTGATACAAACAGTGCAGTTAAAGACAATATACACTGCGCACTGTAGTATTTTCAATCCTATCAAAAAATTTGGTATTATGTACTAAGTTATTTCCCAGTCATAGTAAATTCAAAAATAATACTGAAAATATTATAAATCTGAATTCGCAATGAAAATGATGACTTAACAACCCCACAATTTGCCTTAACAAAATCGTAGTTGAACAAATTACAAAAGATGAATAAATCTGAATAAATGGTAACCTTCAGAGTTCATTACTAAATATTTAACAACTCGGACGCGGAGCCGGTGTTCCGTGGAGATTTGTCTTAAGTCTTACTCTAATTGTTGATTCCTGTAATTGCGAAACGACGTTGACATAAATGGTATTCTGCTGGACAAGTTTTTTGGTTAATACATTTCTTATAAATCGTTTTGTTTCCTCAATTTGGTACAAAGCGTTTTGTCATTAACTTGTATGATGTCTACGGCAATGTAGTTAAACTACACAAGCATTTCCGGATACATACAACTTGGGACCTTTCAAGATTAATCTTAGTTGTCTTAGTTGTCCACCTAACAACAACTGGGAATAATTAACCTCCGCATCCGTCTCCGTTCATCTGTCAACTCAACTTTGGCGTAATGGTTAACAAGCCTGCACGCTACTCAGTAGGTCCCGGGTTCGATCCCCAGTCAGGTCAAAATGAAAAATGAATTTTTTCTGATTGGCCTGATTCTTGGATGTTTATCTACATATGTTTTTGTCATAACATAGTATAGTTGAGTTAATTTCCCATAACACAAGTCTCGAACTTACTGTGAGGTTAACTCAATCCTTTTACATTTATTTATTTATTGAGTAAGAGAGATGTTGCCTTACATCATGTATTGCGCTGTCTAGCGTACTCACTAGTTCTTGCATGGTTTTTAGAAAAGGTAGTAATCCACCAGGTGACCTTTACACCTAGATCTACCCCTGGTAAATATGTACTAAAAAACACATCCTGGACAGATACCTTCAACCAAATTATTCAAGACATTTCAAGTCTAAAATCCAATAAACAAGACTGAATCATGCAAGTTGCAATTTGCGAGTCCATTAAAGCAGTCGAAATGGACATTTGCATAATCGCGGTCCCAGAAACTGCAGTAAGAAAAGATGTTGGACGAATTGAGTTAGTCTTTCATCCATTTGGTGAAGACAGTCTGAATCTGCAGAACTGTTTTGAAATGAAGATTAAAACAGTTTTCGTTCAAAACCGGAAAATTTTCTTGTCAGCGTTTGTCAATACCAACTGCTCTGGTTAATCCACGAAGCAATTGCTTCGTGGGTTAATCACACTTTCATACGATAATGTTTTTTTTGAAAGGTTAATTTGGATAGATGGATTCTTTATTATATACACAATGAATATACAAATTATGTCGATACAAATACACATAATGTGTACAAAGGCGGACTTATTGGTAATGCAATTTTTTCCAGCCAACCTTTGGGTGGGTGGTGGTTTTAGTTCTTTTTTTAACAGTACAAATAAGCAGTATTTCTAATGTTCACCAGTTTGAATATTAGACATTGTAAAGAATAGTCAAATATTAACGAAATTGGTGGACAGGGTATGGGACACCCCATCATTTTATATCTGGTACTCGGTTATATCACGCAAAAAGTAGTTTTTGTTTGGCACTTGGTCTTAACCTATGTTCATACCTACTAACTTTATCAAAATTGATCCAGCGGTTTAGCCGTGAAAAAAAAAACCAAACAGACAGAATTTCGCATTTTATAATTTCGATAATTAGTAATATTTAAAAGACTAAATTTTAATCACTTTGCAACAGCAATATAGTTATATATGAGAATTATTGAATAATAAAATATACCAGGTAGTCCACTTTCAGCGCTCAGATATTCAGCATCTCCACATTCAATACCTAGCCTAGTCCACTTTGAGTAAAAGTGTTACTTAACGGTAGTATGCCCAGAAGGCTGGTATTTTTTGGAACATTTTATGATTAAGCAAAATTATCTACAAGATTATACTCGTATGTACATACATACATACATATCATCACGCCTGTCTCCCGTAGGGGTAGGCAGAGACTAGAGATTTCCATTGGCTACGATCCTTACATACCTCTCTTGCCTCCTCCACACTCATCACTCTCTTCATACACGCTCGCCGATTTCGGGTACTCCTAATGTCTCCCTTTTTCAAAAGACCTGCGATTTGGTCGCAGTATGTTTTACGAGGCCGACCCTGACCGCCGCTCCCAGCCAACTCTGCTATGTATATACTTTTCGTCATTCTCCTTTCATCCATCCTCTCTACATGTCCAAACCATCTCAACATCCCTTTTTCTATCTTTGTCACTACATCCTCATTTACACCGCATCTTTTTCTAATCTCACTATTTCTTATTTTATCGCTCAAGCATAAACCACACATACTCCTTAAAGCTCTCATTTCAACCGCATTCACTCTATTTTCATTATTTTTTTGCCATACCCAACTTTCACTACCATACATAAGGGTCGGTATTAACACTGCCCTATGAACAGCGAGACGTGCTTTTTTGGACACTACTCTACTGCTCATAAAGGAATGTAATGCCCCATTTACCTGATTACCAGCAGCCACTCTTTTTTCAATATCACTCTCATGCTTGCCATTTCTAGTAAACTTACAACCCAGATATACAAATTCATTCACTTGTTCAACACTCTCTCCATTTATACTTACATTACATACTGTTCTACTTTCATCCTTTTCAAACACCATTATTTTCGTCTTACTTACATTTATTTTCATACCCTTACTTACTAGCGCTACATTCATTGTTGTTATCATCTTCTGTATGTCTTCCTCCGATTGAGCAAGTAGCACTTGGTCATCGGCATAAAGAAGGCATTTGATGCATAACTCATTCATTCTTATACCACATTCAGCATCTTTCAAATCTTTCAGACAGTTGTCCATAAACAGGTTAAACAGCCAAGGTGACGCTACACATCCTTGCCTGACACCTTTTTCGATCTCAAACCAGTCTGTGTAGCTCCCATTTATTCTGACACAAGCGCTGGAATCCTTATAAAGGGATTTCATTGCTCTTATCAGTTGGCTATTCAACCCGTACATCGACAAAGTAGACCACAACTCATTTCTTTCCACTCTATCATAGGCCTTCTCCAAGTCCACGAAAGCGCAATAAACTCTTTGGCCTACTTTGGCTTACTCGTATGTACCACACTAAATATAATTTGGATCAATAAATTCAATAATTTTCATTAAGAAATTTTAATGAAGCCCTGGGCGATCGACATAAAAAGACAATATCGCCTATATTTAAATTAGAGAGTAGAAAGACAGGACGAAATATGTACGTCTTTTATTCTCAACTATAAAATAAAAAGAGCCAGAGCAGAAGTCCAACGTAAAGTCGCGGAAATTCACAAGTTCAAAGTGTACACAATAATTAAAAGGAGACTTGTTTCTCTGCGGGCTCTTTGCACTGACATCTTAGGATTGTAGACTCGTCAACTTGCTTTTTATAGTTTGATGCCGCTAAAGAAGTGAAACTTCTTTAGCGGCATTGTACACTTTTTGAGATGGGTAAAATAAAGTTTAACTCGGGTCAGGACACGTGGCCTGATCGAAAATTCGAAAGACGGAGGGAGAGAAGAGGAAGAGGTTTTTATACTATACGAATCTGAATTAATTTGGTACTAAGTCAATATCGAGTTCTTAAAGCCGTTATGACTCGAAAAAGAAAATAATTTGTTGCTTAATTGAATGTGTAAATATCAGTTTGTTATAAATTACTTAATAAATATTCAAAAATGCTTCCCACAGAAGCACATTCAAATTTGATTCCGCTACTACTTTCCACTTTTTGCACAAAATCTTTCAATATCATCTATTTTTTCTTATATCTATGTGACCTCAGTGTGGCCAGATTAAACTCCATAACTGCATTACTGAGCAAAGAGCATGTAACACGCGAACGAGATAGAACGAGTTTCCCAAACTGCGTGAGTGAGATGAAACGAGTTTAGCAAACTTCTAATTCGATTCGGCGACGCGGTTTCGGGAAAAAATGATTAACACGTTGCGGTGCGGCCTCCCGAATGGACTTGGAGTTACTTGAAGTTAGGTAAATTGATACTTAAAAAGTTTGTAAGACGGACGTGATCAAGAATATGCTACGTTAATATTGATGAACTCTGTGACGTAATGTTCTAAAAAGAATCAATGGATTGCATTCTGTACCTCTAGTATGAGTTTTTCTAAACGCAAGCGCTAGCGACTGCGTTAGGATTTTGTATGAAATTTCTTAGTTGCCTTACTATCTACCAGAGGCGCTGTACAGGTTTGTCATACAAAATCGCTTACGCAGTCGCTAGCGTCTGCGTTTAGAAAAACTCATACTAGGGGCACTGGAACTGCCGGCAGAAATAAAAACAGGAGCACGCATACATTTTCCTCGCGTGGTAGAAAAAGTGGGGGATATTACTCCCTCTCCCCTCGCCGCGCCCGCGGTCTACTCTTTCTCCGTCTTACAAGTTTTGGATCAGGTCACGTGTCCTGAGACAAATGTAACATTTTTTAACTATCCCAAAAAGTGCACAACGCCACTGAAAAGTTTTCGCTACAGACTAGCTAATCTGGTTCTAAGTTTGATCCCTAATCAGGGTATGTTAGAAAAGGGCTACTTTCAAATAGAACTAGGCTGGGTCTGTATAATGTTTAAGATATAGATTTAAATTTAATGGGGAAGCGCATGAATGAACTATGTTAAATCAATTTTAAAGTGTAGACTAAGATCTCAAGACATTTGACACCAACTGCACTTCAGATGTGCAATTAAACTACAGAATGTAAATTAGTTAATAGTTGATCTCTTTGAGAGACTTCGCGTGGCTGAGTTGACAACTTTGTCTGTGTGTCGTGCAGTCTGCTCTATTTGTGATCACAGTTACTAATTGGTGACCGAATTACTCTCAGTCTATTGGTCTAAAATTGTATGAAGCGGCAATATTATCTGATTAATTTAATAAAAAAATATAAAATTAATATTGATCAACACAATCATTAAATAAATAAGGTACGGTGGGCTGCAAAGAAATCTGACCCCCATGCCACAAGTATCGCTATTGAATGGGGGTTAGATTTCTCTGCAGCCCACTGTACTTAAATCTTCTATACAACTTATTAAAATATTAATTATTTATTTAGATAAACAGTTTTTTTTTTCTTTGATATTAATTCAAGTTACAGTTTTTGAGCGTTACCGACAAGTAATCAATCTTTTTCTACATACATGTACAGCAAACGCTCGGCCGAGCTACATAGCAGGCGGAGTTCATGGTAGGGGTGTTAGTTTTTGACGTGACAACGTCTTAAATTAGGTTGCGGCTGGGAGTCACTTATGAAAAAGTGTAACGCTCGGTAACGTTACGATGAGTCACCGAACGAGAGAGAGGCCCGCCGAATGCCTTGTCACTAAAAATCTTCGGCCGTAAAACCGACTATACAGGCAACCATTTTTTTTTCGTTACGGAATTTCTTCATTCGCTGGCCGCGCTCAAAGACCGCAATATAAGCTATATAATAGCTTTAAACCTTTACTGTGGGTCTAAAAACGCCACTTTGAGCAATTCATCGAATCGAAATCATATTACGAATTCCTGAGCAATTCTTTAGCAATTCCTATTGCTTTCAATTTTTTTGAAGAGGAATTGCAAAGTTCATTAGGCCATTTTACAAAAAATAGAGGAATTGCTACAGAATTGCAAAGAATTTCATAATATGAATTCAATTGGCGAATTGCTTAAAGTGGCGTTTTTAGACCCCCTGGTCTTACATCTGAACTTACAGGTAAGTTACATAAATCTCAGATACTTATAAAATCGGTGTTCTAACATAACTCAACCATTAAACGCACTTCCACACTCAGTAAAGATTTAGAAGTCACTTCAGACCGACTTATTCTTTTTATTGACGTTAAACGGAGCGCGAGTGACAGATAGCACGGTATTATGATGAATATGGAGAAGAAGATGAAATGTTACACACATTTGCAGGGCCGGATATTATCACCGCTTTTGTGAAGATGTGAAAAGTTACGTTCATTGATGCGAAATTGTGAAGTGATGCTTGCTTGAATCGGTCAGGTTGTAAGTATGGTAGGCTTATGTCCAGTAGATAACTTCTTGACCATGAAGTATTGATGCTGATGACGAATAATACAAATCTTACTAAAAGACTAACTTTGAGAAATTTATCATTTTTGATACCTATGCAGGATTTTTTTTTCTTATTTAATATTAATTATGAAAAAAAAACTAAAATTATTAATTCTCTTGGGTACTTTACCCGGTGATGGCAGCGATTTGGATTCTATTTTTTATTTAAATTAGTTTTTATTTATTTTTATATCAGAATATTTTATATATATGTTAGTTTCAGTTATTGTTATTATTTTTTAATCAATTAATAATTTATTAAATATTATTGATATTAATGTAATAATAAAGGAAAAAAAGTTAGCCTGCAAAGACTGCGGTCTTATTTATGACTAAAATTGTCACTTGATGGTAATGTAATAAATAAATAAATTAGTTATGAGCACAACACATACTCGTACTTACGGCAAATTTTCAAAAATTACTACTAGTCCTCATCCATACTTCCATACTAATATTATAAATGCGAAAGTCTGTCTGTGAGGCTTAAATAACTTGATTGACTAATAACAAAGATGATTAGAAGGCACGTTAAGACGTTGGTCGCGACTACCACTGTTCCTTTAACAAACCGCGTCAGAGGCCGAGAGTCACCTTAAATAAACCCTGATAACAAAGTGTGCAAGAACAATTTACCTTGTAACCAACACGATGTTAATGAATGAATGAATAACTAAATACATTTAATGAAAATGTGCTTCAAAAAGAATTTCCGCGCGTATGTTTCTATTGCACAAGTACAGTAGCGCATCCATACTATATTTACGAGCTACGCGCGTGACACACTAGTTTTTTTCGATGAGTAACGTGTACTAAGACCCACTACCCTTACCTTTGTTTTATATTTACTTATTACTTATAAATTTATTGTTGAATATACATCCTATTGGTTTTATAATTTAAATTCAAAAAATCATAAAATTCGAAATCTCGCGGGGTCTATGTTGTAAATCCATGTTGTAAATATTTATTTGTACGGCACTAAATCGCAATTAGAAAGCCCAATCTTGTTCCCTGAAGGAAAGGTATATAGATAGATCAAAGATTTAAAAAAATATGATTGGGCGAGATTTTGTAATTTTATGTTTAAGGCCACTTAAAAAATGCGACTTAGACGACAGAGCAAGAATTTTGTAGTACGCTCGTGAAATTCCCTGCTCTTTAATTAGACATTGAAAATATGGTATAAAGTAAGTTTAGAATTTCTTCTTTTCTTTAACCATTTGGGAGAATAATTTCCATCGAAATAGCCGATAGTAGGGGCACACAAAATGGAGTCACGCGCCGTGCTCAGGAGAGCGGGCGTGAACAGACGTGACGTGGCGTGGGTAGCTCGCGGCTTGTCACTGGGTTATTACGGGCATAACTGCCTTTTTATGATTCGCTCAAATGATTGTGTTAGTCTTAATTTCCAAAAGGCTAAATAAAAATTACTGAGTGTTGTAGAGTAATAAAGCTTTTAAAAATATATGATGAATGTCTTGAATTAGCTTTGATCTCTTCGCGCTCAGATATTAACACTGTATTGTTTTCCAATCTTTACCAGAACCCCGACCTCCAATGTTCAAAAATATATAAATCGCTTTGAAAACGTCTATAAAGCTAATTTTCTACCTTAAAGGTACAGAAATAATGATATTATATAGAAAACTAGCTGTTGCCCGGGGCTCCACTCCCGTAGGAATTTCGGTATAAAATATAGGTTATGTGTATTTTTTTATTTATTGTCCCTGGAACAATCCAGGATCTAAGCAATCTCCATTTAAATTTTCAGCCAAATCCGTTCAGCCGTTCTTGAGTTATAAATTGTGTAACTAACAGGACTTTTTTATATAATAGATAGATTGTCTAGATAAAATACCAAGTAAAAATAAACAATTGTTTTTCTGAAAAAAGTAAATTACTTTTTAAATTTATTAATAATAACAAAACATTGTTTATCAATAAATATTGCCTCGAAAACATAACATAATTAATTAAAACTTTGAGAACACGAATGTTCCATTTTCCAGTATTTTTTAATAATTGGCAATAAGGCTATTGGAAACCATTAAATCCAGCATAGACTTCTTAGCCGAAGCCGAGTTAAGGATTAAATTTAAAGACTTCCAAATCTTAGAAATACTCAAACTGATGGTATATGTTAGATACGACGATCTAGAAAGGAGAGTAAATTAATATACATAGGGACAGAGAAAGCGACTTTGTTTTATACTATGTAGTAGTAGTGATTATTTTCCTAACAGTGGTAGCGGATGGAAATTATCAGTAAAAGGTTATAGTGACCACCATATTTTTCGGTATGGTATAAAAAACCCAATTAAGGAAACTAGTTACCACTCGGCATAACGTAGTTCGTTTTAAATTTGAACTTCGTGTTGATTAAGTTCGACCAGACGTTGAAGTTAATAAGCATTTTTGAACTTTTATGACCCGACTTGATTCTGTCGGAAAATGAAGTGCCCAATTTTTGTAATCTACAAATACTGTGGAATTTTCGAGCAATTTGTACAAAAATATATAGGTATTGTTATGTCTTTTAGGGTTCCGTGCCTCAGAAGGCAAAAAAGGAACCTTGTTGTTCGTCTGTCTGTCTGTGAAACTTATTTTTCTTAGGAAAGCGTGAGCGCCTCAGGTTTAAATTCATAACATATACTCAAGTTTACGGTCTTAATCGGCTGTTATTAAATTAAAATTATACCTAAACGCGATCACAAGAAATGACCTTAAATGGTGTTATCAAAACTTATGGGGTTAATTACTTGCCGTTGTACTAGAATCGTGAAATATAGACTAGATTATAGTTGAAGAAAATCTAGATATCTGTGTTTCCCTTAGTTGACATTCACGACAAGCACTGGAAAAGAGGGAGTATTTTCCACCCTGTTTAATTCTTCCTTTTTTTTTGCAGGTGTCATGTTCATGACCATGCGCACCTTGGTATCAAAGTTTTTAATTTAAATGACATTTTTTGCCACTAGTGAAATAGCTATAAAACGACATACGAAACAAAGAATAATTTATATTAATGTGGTTACTTTGTTAAGCAGTGTATGACAAATTTCGCCATATATCAGACGCGGTCTTATTATTGTACTGCACTATACGAGCGCATGTTAGATTGCATGTGTGGTTTTAATTTAGTTGATAGTGTTCTACTTGTTATTTACGAGTATTATGTAACTTGCTTAACTTGTTGTTGCTCGCAGTTCTGCCCTCGTATGGTACTAATGCCCGAAAACTCAAACGCTACTCAACTTTGAGAGCTGCTCAAGTATCATGCTGTCGCGCTGAACGTCAGTGATATGACAGTGACAGTGACGGGCATAAGTAATATCGCGTCAAAGAAGTAGCTAGTCTTACCCTGGGAACAAGGTAGTCTCAATCTCATGCTGCATAGTTCGATAGTAAAATCCTATACTATTAAACGAGCAATAAATTAATTTGAACTCGCGTTTTCGAAAACGGCTCTAACGATTTCTTTGAAATTTTAAACGTAACTTCTCTGTATAGGTTAGGTTCTGTCTGGAAAATTCATTCATTTTCTTTTTTTAATTTTGTAATATATTAAATTTGATATTATTTTCCCACGAAATATTTTTTGCATGCATATGTTGATATCATGCGATACCTAGGTATGCAAAGAAAAAGTAAAAATATATACTGGCGAAGCTCAGTCGCCCAGGTACTTATATATGTTAATAGGTCATTGTAATACTTATTAGTCTTCGATATGCATTACTACCCAAGCGGTCACTAGTGGCCGTGTAACGTTATAGGTTTTATTATAGCTGAGAGATTTACTGGTTATCATTAGTATTATTATAGTTATATCCAACCCTGCTTACCCAGGTGACTGAGCTTTTCTTTATATATTTAGAACTTTGCCGTTAAAACTCATGAGCATCTCTACTTCCATAACTTCCAATTGGCCCCAATAAACGAATAAAAGTCAGGGTGTTTTTTTTTTTAACTCTTGATTAAATTCTTTTCAAAAATGAAAAAATAAATAAATGGCAATGAAAGAAATTATTATTTTTTTCTGATAAAACTTGCCAAACATCGAAATAGGCACAAAGTCCTGATAGCTCTTGGCTATTTATACCCTCCCTATAAGTAGCTACTATAATAATAACAACGGAACCTTTTTAATGAGTAATTAGAGAGTAATAACCGATTTTAACTGAGGGTCCAACTAAGTACCCATTAAAGGGCCTTCGTAAATGCCATGCATAATAAGGGCGGGTATTATCAGGGCCGTACTTCCTATTCAATACGACGTCATGTACAGAGGGTCACATGGGTTACTATACCACTTTCCCTTTAAATTTAGACACTTTTCAATATGTGGTCCACTTTACACAGTATTAGGCAAAAAACAAACATCCTTAAAAAATTTTTTGAGAATAGAATATAATTGTTATAAAGCTGAAATGTACATACTATAACAAAACAATAAAAATACATACTTATACATTAATACATACATGACAAATTAATTAATTTATCCTTCTTTTTCCTAGTCTGGGACAAAAAGAAAAACATAGAATGTTCCAGCTGCTTCTCTTCCTTCTTCTCTTCTTATCACTATTGATTTCCTGTTTTGACTACCATCATGCTCAACGTGGCCTAAGGTCTTATGGAGAGCCTAGGGAGGCTCTGTCTACCCCGTATGATAAAAGACGTGATTAAATGTATGGCTGTATGTAAATGAATCAAAGAGAAATAATCAAATAATTATCTGTACACTGCATCACATTAATTTTAATCAGACAAAGGCGGTTCTACGACATAATTGCTACGATGACGCTACGGAGCTACGCTGCTACGCCTTGCTACGACTCGCGTAGAGCTTGCTCACGGAGCGTAATATAATGGGTATTAAATTAAAGGTTTGTGTATTATATTATGCTAATTTAAACCTTTTACTCTTAAAACACTCAAACTAAACTAACAGAGTACTTAATATAAAAATGTTAGTTACTGGCTGGTTTAGTTAACGAAGAAATCAATGCTCATTAAAAAAAACAATAGATTTTACTTGTTTTTTACTCCTATCCTAATTCTTGTAAAATATTAATTTTAAATGCAGTCTTATTGTAAACATCAAATCGCTTATGGTTCTTAATTTAGACCAAACACAAAAACGCGCTCTCCTGAATTTAAACAGTGTGTCAAAAAGGCACATTCTTTTATAGCGTATAAAAAACATAATCTAGGCAACTTTATACCCAAATTCGAACACCCATTATGGTCCTTCGGCGATGACCCTAGAGTTAATTTTCGGATATTGCTCTCTTCATTAGTTTTGTTGTTTTAATAAGGTTCGAGTTTCACGAGTCAATGAAAACTTTTTATATGTTTATTAAATGAACAAAGTTTGTTTACTATACAAATAGTTGTAGGGTAGATGAAGAATTCATTATCTCATAAATTCATTTATTTCCCGTCGTACCGAATGCACCATTGATCCGCACCATCAATGGTTAGATACCTAGAAAGTCAATAATTCGCCTGTATTGTCAAGGTGTAATTTGTATTTGTAGGTTCACTCTTGTATCTCACGGTCCGCGCCGACCTACCAAGCCCTGACACTACTCAATGCTCTGGTTGCTCAACCCAATTCTTTTATTTGTGCATGTATAAGTTTTTTGTCAAAACAACCTAATTATGGTACCTAACTCACTACACGTTTTGGGAAACTGAAAGTGTAGTGAGCAGTTGAATAAATAAACAAATAATAGGTCAGCAAAGCGAATGAAGATCACAGTTTTTATTTTTTCAGTTAAATTTTTACAGTAAGTTTAACTGTTCCTTTGGTACAGAGGTTAAGGTGAAAAGATTTTGTATTTTTGACGTGTGGAAAAGGCCTTTGCTAACCGCCCAGACCTGCCTGGCCACCCTAAAGGCGTCATGTTGAGAAGGTAATTAATTCCGCATTCCATTAGAGTCTTTCTTTGACATAATCATCTCCACATATCTTAATCTAGCCAGCAATATCGCAGAGTAGACTTAACAAAACGAGAATTTAATAACATCGTTCGTGACCCCCGTTCCGTTCGGCCATTTGCATATAAATACCGCCTTCGATACAGGGGAATAAGGATGATAATTTTTAGTTTAGGATCAGGGGAAGCTTTAACTTCGAATTTGTTTTTTTAGTGACTAGCTTTATTATATTAACTAACCCTAGGCTTTATCTGTGAACAGACTAAAAACTTATATTAAATATATTGAAGTTATTAAAGTTAAATTTAATAAATAAATTATTATTATCATATTGTATCAGAGTTAAAGATATACAATACACGTCAGAGATTAAGGATCAAAATCGTATGGGTTACGAGATCCTGGCACACCCTATTGAAGAAGTTTTTCAAAACCACTTTTGAATATTTAACTAATCTATTTTAAATATCAGCTGTGCTCTTGTCGGTGGAGTCTCTTCCAAGTGTTTCTATCTTCCGCTAGCCTTTTCACTTCCTGATGCGAAACGACTCCCACTTTGGTTCTATAAAACTCCTTCTCGCTCTACCTCTTCCCCGTCTTCCCTCTATCTTGCCTTCCATAATGTTTTTCATAAAGTCGTCTTGCCGTATAAATGTCCCCTAATTTTCCCTCTTTTGTTCTCAATTTCCTTTAATATATATTTTTATTTATTTAACCTTTATTGTACAAAATACTTTACTGTTTGTTTTCTCTTTTATTTATATAACTATGCCTTGGTCTACCTGGACCCCTTCTTCCTTCTATCTTACCTTCAATGATGTTCTTCATCAAATCATCGTGTCGTATCAAGTGTCCCAACATGTTTCCTCGTCTGTTCTCAATTACTTTTAAAATGCTTCTCTTTTCTCCAACTCTATTTTAAACCTCTTCGTTTGTTATGTGTTCAGTCCAACTTATTCTTTCCAGTATACGCCAAGACCACATTTCGAATGCTTCTATTTTGTTTATTTGTAAAAAAAGGAGTAGTAAGGCACAATAGGCGGACTTAATGCTGAAAGCATTATCTAACAGTAATAAAGCTTTTTTTCTCTCCTATAGGTACGTTTAAAAACTTCTTCTTACTTACCTAAAATAACACAAAATCTCACTGAAATCTCACGGTTTGGAATAAAAAGAAAGCAAAATACAAATCTAGATTACGTATCTACTTTTCGGTGCAGATTTTCGCGATGCAATCAGCGACTTCATTCGTCGGAGTTAAAAATGCACACTTTATTTCTGAACGGGACGAGAACACATGAGAGGATAGCTGAACATAGACAAAGTTGTGGAAAAGACAATAAGCCGCATGGTCTCCGGATTGAGAAATCACCATTTTTCTTTCTACTGTTCGTAACCTAAAAACATAAATTTCAATATACTTCTATTGTCCGACTGGTACCGGATTCTATCAATGCCAGTATTCTCAGGAAGAATTTGCAGGTTAAGAGAAAGGTATACAACTATATTTTATCACTCACATCTAAGGTCAGGTAGGAGGCTGTGAGTGTCCGTTCTGTACGTTAGTACTGTTATATCTGTGGTGTCACGATTTAACTTTTCAATGTGGTCCACTGTACACTAAAGATTAATATTCATTCAATATACATGGAAAAATCTGAAACATAATATATAAAACTTTTCGCTGCCTAACTATCTACTCATGCGACGAAACTTTCAGCACTGTATGCATGGATCTTCTTCAGTATTTAGACTATTAAAAAAGGAGATCTATTCTATTTTCTACATACATACATATAATCACGTCTTTATCCCATAGAGCCATATATAGAGCCTAGGGCCATAATACCTAAGGCCATGTTTAGCATGATGATAGTTGAACAGGAAATCAATAGTGATGGGTTACTAGCCGCATCGCATATGTCAAGCTCCCCCACTTGCCGATTCCCTCAGTCAACTTTATTTTTTTATATTGCTTTATATTTATATACTAGCTGTTCCCCGCGGCTTCGCCCCGCGTGGGACTCGGTTATATCGCGCCCAGCCTATGTTTGACCTCAGGTCGTTAACTACATCCCTACCAAATTTCATCACAATCGGTCCAGCAGTTTAGCCGTGAAGAGGTGACAGACAGACAGACAGACTTTCGCATTTATAATATTAATATGGAAGTATGGATATGGATAGTATGCAAGATATGATTTTTAATTTTACTGACATGCGTAAGGCTACGGTAACCGCATTTTATCAAGTAGTCCATAGGCCTGTCAGATAATTTTTGTTTGCGGAATATAAAAAGCGTTACTTTAGCGCCCTGAAAATACTGTGTGAGTAGAAATCAAACTACAAATCAACAATTATCTATTTATTAGTCAAAGACTTTTTTTTATAGAAAGAATAATTCTCTTTTCGATTATCTATTCTCAGTCAAAGGAGTTTGTCATTTCATTCGATAGATACAAATTTATAATAATAACAAATGCGATTTACTAAGTGGTTTGCGGAACAAAAAAGAAATTTGCCTGGCGTCAAACCGCACGCGATTCCAAATTATTAAATAATATTTCATTAAAGTTATAAATTGCAAAACTGTTAAAAGTAGCCTTTTTAAGCAATATTGCAATTTGTAACTATAGGGAATTATAATTTAACTAGCTGTTCCCCGCGGCTTCGCCCCGCGTGGGACTCCGTTATATCGCGCCCAAAAGTAGCCTATGTTTGACCTCAGGTCGTTAACTACATCCCTGCCAAATTTCATCACAATCGGTCCAGCAGTTTAGCCGTGAAGAGGTGACAGACAGACAGACAGACAGACTTTCGCATTTATAATATTAGTATGGAAGTATGGATATTTTAACATGTTTAAAATTAACTTCAGATCCAAAACCTTGATTACATGAGACTAATTTTTGATGACTTCCGTTTTCAGTGAATAATAATTTTTAACTGATGGTGGCGCTAGTGTTCACCGAGGTATCGTCTTAAACTAATATTTTTACATTCAATATGAAACATAAAGAACCCTAACCACAACCACTTCGGACCATACAAAAACACTTAAAAATTAATTAGCCTTTTGACTTCCACCGCTAGAAGGCTTCAAATTTCGATTTAATTACAACATTACGACTCAATTTAATTTCAACAAACGACTTTGGAAGCTGTCTTTTAATAGCGCGTAAATTTTTCGTGCGTAATTTGCGAAGTCTTTCGGAAATTTACGTTTCAGATTCGAAATTAATGTAAGGCAGTAAGCAATTACAAAATTAAAATATTCAGCTAATAAAATGTCGTAACAATAAAAATTTTGATAGTAATCCATAAATGGTTTAAATAAATTCGTTACCAAAATGGTTTTATTCCAATATACTAATTCCTACTCCCTTAGGAAAGGAATTGTTTCTCTTTTTCTCATCACGATTAAAACGCTGAACCTACTTAATATATGAAGACATTTATAGATTTAGTTTTAGTGAAATTAATCAATTAAAATCAGTCATATAACAAAAATGTGTAAAAACTAATTATGAACGATCACATTTGTGTGTAATATAATAAATACGTTTAATATTTTAATAATTTATGATGAAACTAGCTGACCCGGCGAACTTCGTACCGCCTTAGCTTAAATTTGATTATCTTAATATTTTTTTCCGTAAGAACCTTGTACAGAGTATTATAAAACTACAAAAAAAAATCAGCCAAATTGGTCAAGCCGTTTTCATGCTATGTCGTGACAACGGAAAACGGGTTTCATTTTTATATATATAGATTACTAGCTGTTGCCCGCGGTTCCGCCCGCGTGTAGGTCGCTTTTCGCGTAACCTGTGGAAACTACAACTATCCAGACCTATAGTTAAATCTATAGTATCCTATTCCCGTGCCAATTTTATAAAGCCATTACATTGCTACGATATCAAACTGAAAATATTAACATTAATACTATCACATCTTTGTCTCTAAAAGAGTAGACGCAGCCTATTATAGGGTCATTTGGACCTAAAAGCCACTTCTAAAGTTATAGTGGGCGTGAAAAGTGGAGAAAATCTCAATAAAAAGTGATAAGTTAGTTAAATTAAACCTTACGACACGACCGTATGTTCCGTCAAACAACAACTGAACTGACTTGGCGATTTGCTTAATTTTTAAACCAAAGCCAAACCAAACCAACCAATCAATTCAAACAGCTTACAATACAACACGACCGATAAACAAACCAACCAATAGAACTAAATCAATAACCAAATTTTTTTTTAGTAATTCAATTTAATTGCCGTAAGGAAAATTTTCAATCTGCTATGCCATATGCGAAAAAATAATTAAAATAAAGTCAGCGCCACCTATTGATATTTTATGTAACTAAATTATACGCCCACACACATTCAATGTGTTATTTTATTAAAATTTAATAGAGACTGCAGTGTGTTTTTCTCTTTATTGATATCGATAAAACAAAGTAGAATATCTAGCTTTAACTAAATTAGATACGTTTATGTAAACCGCATTCAACTCTGTTTAAAAGTTTTGAAGCAGTGCTAGAAGTAAACTTCAACTGACCATAACTTCTATTTCCCTTAACCGATTTTGACGAAACAAAGTTTTGACAACCCTCCTAATTATATGTAATCCACCTGTGAAAATCGCGTTCAAATCTGTTGAGTAGTTTTGAAGTTATAACGTACCAGAGAGACAAAAATTCCAAAAATAGTTTTTTTTTTTGGTTTCTGTTACTCTTCTTTAATCGCTCCGTATCAGTTTTTTTAGAAAAATATTTAATGTATATACAGTTTAGACAGTCGATTTTTACTGTCCTATTATTTGTATAGATGGATAAGTAAAAAATACTGATATATTAATGGACTTACTAACGCTAAGAGCGTTCTCTACCAGTCAACCATTTGATTAATCTTCTTCAATGTCGTCAATGACCAACATTTAGATTTGATTTGATTGGGGTTGCGATATCGTTTATCCGGAAATAAATTTGCAAATGAATTTATTCGTTCCTTTTCAAAATTAAAATAAAAAAGAAAATAATTATAGAAAACAAATAAAAAAACGAAACAGAAAATTATTGTTTGTGGCAGGATTCGATCCAGCTACTTCCAGCTATTTCTTGAAACATTTCTTTAATAAAATATTAAAAGCAAAAATATAGATTTCTAAAAAACTAATACAAAATGAAATAAAAGTAAGTAAAAAAAAGTCATGTTTAGCAGGATTAGAACCCTCTACTGAAAAAAATAATCCGCGATAGGCCAACATGCGTTGTTAGTAATTGGCGAAATTTCAAATCGAATTTGTCTATAGGTACGCAAATTCACCCCTTTTTTGGATGTAAGGTTTGAAATTGTGAACAACCCTTTTTTATGTGGGCAGCATATATTATAATGAAGACACTTACCAAATTTCACGTTTATGGCTTTTATAGTTTCGGTTTTGTGATGATAAATTAGTTAACCTCCCCCTTTTTACCCCTTTAGAGGTTGAATTTCAAAAAACGCTGAAACACGCCGTAGTTATTTTTGTTGAGAAGCATTCTTGCCAAGTTTTAAGTACATCAGTGTAGATTTTAATTTTTTTTTCATACAAATTTGCCCTCAATTTTAACCCTTTTAGGGGTCTAATTTTGAGATGAAACTTCGGTCCAAATTTCAAGTTTATAGCTTTTATGGTTTAGGCTGGGCGTTGATTTATCAATTGCTCTTGTTCTCTTATAAATATAGAAATTATAATAATCTACTAACTAATTAGAAATGAATACAAATATACTTAAAGACCTACAATTTATTTGAGAAAACTTACAATATATTTAAGATATGCAACTAACTTATGGAAAATAACACAAAGATTTACCTATTTTCAAACTACTATTCGAAATCCGAAATCCGGAAAAATACTTTTCAAACTTAAATTAAACGAATCAATGAGTAGCCCAAAACGCAGAAAAAACCATATAATGCCGCAATTACCACTCCATACTCCAATCAATTCCAATTTAATTTTATTATTTTATATTTAGCAGGTACCAAATCGTCTAAACACACAATCAAATCGTTAGAAAAGCAAAAACATTTTATTTTATTTTGAAATCTCAATTACTACACATGATGATTAAATGCGAACGACAAACCATATCGACTTTTAAAATGTATGGTGGCGCCATCTATTGACACATTACTGAACTCGTAATATTAACAAATAAATAAAACCTTTGCACTCTATCTTCTATTATGTATTGTATCCTATTACAATATGTTGTGTACATACAATACAATTCAATACAATACAAAATATTATACCAAGACATTTTCAATTTTAATTCCATGTATCTCACTTCAAAAATGACAAAGTTTCATACAAACTGGCAACCCCTATTTTACCCCTATAGGGATGTAATTATCAAAATCAGATTTAGGCATTATTATTTTTTACCAATTAAAAATTCAAATTAAAAATTTCATGTGTCTCACTTCAATAATGACAAAGTTTCATACAAAATGGCAACCCCTATTTCACCCCTTTAGGGATGTAATTTTCAAAATCTGATTGGTGCATTCTTATTTATTACCAACTTCAAATGTAAATTCATAATTTCATGTATCTCACTTCAAAAATGACGAAGTTTCATACAAACTGGCAACCCCTTTTTCACCCCTTTAGGGGTAAAATTCCCAAAATTCCTTTCTTAGTGGACGTCTCTTAGTCACAATCTACCTTCCTGCCAAATTTCATCTTCATCGGCTCAGCAGGTTTGGAGATTTCGTGATGAGTGAGTGAGTGTTTTTCGCTTTTATATATATAGATTTAAGATTTATAAAAGTTTTAAACGAAAAAGGCAAATAAAATAATAAATAAACGAAAGAAGATAGGTATAAGCCACTCTAAAGCACGATATGAAAAGGACTACGCAGATAGACCCGCGGGTACAACTAGTGTAAATAAAAATATTCACGCCAATGTAAATTTGTCTGTTCTTCCTCAAATTTTGTAAATTGACGTTTTGGAGAAAATGCTGCAGTGGAGTTTGTGGCGCCGCTTCTTCTCCACTTGCGCTTTGGAAGTGGTGGTAAACTTAATTTAAGTAATGATTGACTTCAATAAGTAATAAGAATATCCTATATTGAAAATAAACAATTTGAATTTGAATATAAAAGCCATAGACCGCGTGGTCGTCACTAGAAAAATCAATAAAAAAAAAAATCAGTTAGTCAATGCGTTTGTCGGCTCTCGTGTATACGAATTTCAGTGATTTTTTGCGCATAGCGTGTCGACCGGCCCATTTGACTTTCAAATTCGACAAATCCTACGATTGCTATTATTCAAATGTAGGTACTTCCTTGTTGTAGCCCGACCTTTATGGTGTAGTGGTAAAATGTCTATAATCTGAAGGTTTGAGGTTCGAATCCAAATCAACTTATATGCACACACCCCGTGTTTTAATGTTGACCTCTTTTGAGAACTTTTTATGCCAAATTGTATCGCATTATTTGGTGTATGTTATTAACAATAAACAAATATTATAAATAAATAAAAAATCTTTAATGTACTACTTGACTGTTATGTGTATCAAATATTACTTATATGTAACTTTAATCGAATTAAATCTTTATGTAAACTATAAATTAAAATAAATCTTATTTTTTTATTTTAATTTCTCCGTGGGAAGGAGATGTAGTGGAGTTAAGATTACCTATGTAATCTATTTATATGACGATGGTATTGAATATAACTCAGTATTAACTCAACACTCGTTGTATCAATTACCACCCTACACCCGAACCTCACAATTAATAAACAAGTTAAAGATGCTATTTTAAATATCAGAAAATATACAAATACTACGCCTATGTACTTAACTTAAAAAATAATAAAAAAAACTATACCAACCTTATGTTAAAAACTACTTTAAAGTTTGCATAAAACTTCAATAAAAATAGATTAATTTAAAAAAGCACCAAAATAAAATTGGATCTCAGTAACAGAATCAAGTGACCGCAGAGGAGCAAGCTCGTCTCAAAGCTCATTACGCAAATAACTTCGAAGCGAACTTTAATAAAGTAGTTAGTGGCGGGTCGTTGGGTCGAAAGCACGTTTTGTGGGTTTGAATGGCATGCTATATCTTTTGTAATTGTTAAAATAACCATCATGGGTTACAGGGTTGATAGACCATGCACACCCTGGTGTGCACCTTCGGAACCGCCTCTCAGCCTATGACATGGTTCCTTCAACGACTACCAGATGGCATCTGGGAACGGCTTAACGTGCTTTCCAAAACCCGAAACCATCTTTATTATTAGACAGTCAGGTAATTCAAGCCTGCAATGACCTAACCAAACTGGAAAGAACTAAACATAGTATGCTTCCCATGAGAATCAAACCTGCGATCCACGGGTCTCCAAACAAACGCCTTAACTATTTTTTTATTTTTTCTCCTGTTGCTTCCTTCTGCAATACTCACTCGTGAATCCCCACAAATTTCGATCGAATCCACAGCAATTCTTTTAATTGCCCCCACCCATCTCGCGAGGTAGTTTGCCCACATTCAACGTACATTGTACGTCCGAAATGGGCAAACTGTTGTGTCTATATAAAACTTGTAACATCTTTCTATGTACACAGTTGACAATAAATGATTATCTTATCTTATCTTATCTTCAACGTTCTTAATAATAAATAAATACATATAAACAAATCACACAGTTTAAGATAGCACCGATGTAAGCTCGAGACTTGTGTTATGTGTAAGGGAAATACAAACAAAAGGAAAGGAAAATACGAACGTAACGATACTTTTCTAATATTCGAGTCATTAAGTATATGAGCTCTATAAATTGTTTTTTGCCAGTACTTGGATAATGATAATCTATTTAAAACATCCAATGCCAAGACTTACATTATCTAAGCTATTTTTTTTAATTATTAAGTTACAAACGGTACGTCTTAAACTGCAATACTCACTCGTGAGTCCCCACAAATCGCCACCGAATCCGCAGCAATTCTTTTAATTGCCCCACGTCTCGCGAGGCGGATTGCTCCCATTCAAAGTTTTTCGATTTGCCCCCCCCCAGACATGTCTACTTATCTCTCTCCCGGAGCTGTTGTTGCTTAGATTAAGACTTATGTTATGTTTTCTTCCTTTGAGTGTGTTTATTAGTTACTGATACTGATGGTTTGATGAAAGAATTTGGCTTCGATTTCTATGGAAAGATAAATTGTGCTTTTACCATCATCATCAAAAATTTTAGAGCTATGCTCTTGTCGGTGGAGTTCCTTCCATTATTGTCTATCTTTAGCAAGTTCCTCTATTTCTGGATACGACACGACGTTTGTTTTCTCTTTTATTTGTTTTATATAACTATGCCTACCGCATTTTTTTCCACGTTGTTCCTATCCACCCTAAGGTTGGCTGGAAGAAATTGCATCAGCGATAAGTCCGCCTTTGTACACATTGTTTGTATTTGTATTCAACATGTATAATTTGTATGATAATGGTACAATAAAGAGTATATCTATCTATCTATCTATGCCTTGGTCTTGCTTTTACCGCTGTGTGTTATTAAATAAATAAGATTTATTTAAAACAAGTACATAAAAAATTGCTTCGTTGTTTTGGGTTTAGCAATAAATATACGATACACATAGAAATGATATCAATTCTCTTTTAATATAAATATAAACTTACAAAAAAGCCATTAATTAGGTAGGTCCTTACAATTACATTTCCTTTAGGTCAATTCCTTTTTGAGCTACTCAGTGCTCGAAGTACCCTCTGAGCAACACGGTTTCTGTACCAAAACTGCTCGAAGATGGCACTAAAAGCCCTTAGTCTCATTTCGTTGCTAGATTTTGTAGCTGGCTTCGAAATGGTAAATAAAATTCCCATTTCCAAGCTGGCTTCGAAACGGGAATAAATTAGTACCATTACGAAGCTGGCTTGAAATGGGAATAAATTAGTACCATTACGAAGCTGGCTTCGAAATGGGATTTTTATTTTCCATATTTCGAAGCCAGCTACGAAATCTAGTTACTGTCTGTCGTAGCTAGATGACAGTTATCAGATTCTTTGGAGGTTGCCCGAAACAAGAGTACTTTTTAAAACATTACTTTTATCAAAGTATCGTATTTGACTGGTAATTTCTTTTCGATTTTGTTCTCGTCGAATTAATTTGAATTCACAATTTAAATTTATAGAGTACTGATTAATATATTACATGGAATGTAATAGTACAACAATTGGTAATAACTGGTAGTGTTATTACCAGTTGAACTATAAAAGTACACTACTTACTTACTTTACTTGTACTAATTACAAGTCCACCGTGTGTTCACTTCACTTTTTGTAGAAAAGTTTTAATATTATAATTTCTGTGGTTTTAATAAAGAGGCGATGTCAGCATTTATTCACAAAGAGGAAAATTCTGGTAAAAAAAAAATATCATAAATAAGTTCACCTTTACAAACAGTTTTAAAACATTATATAGAAATCATAGTAATAAAAGTAATATAAAAATGAAAAGATGTTTAAAATAAAATACGTTACTCAGTATCCTAAAATATATGGAAATTGTCTGCAGCATAACTTGGAACGCGGTACGTATCATTCTTCATAGTACATTTAATTTTCATTTAGTATAATGTACAGTCGCGTAGAAAAATGGTAATTTGATGCGGAACTCGGCTGTGCTATCAAGACAAACTTAGAATATTTTCGCGGGACAAAATGGTGTGCTGTGCACAGATGGTAATAAAGTGATGTTGGTATTAATTGGTGTATTAGAAAAAATAACTTTAACTGTCACTTAATTTTTTTAAATTTATTTTTAAATACAGTTGGCATTAATCCCAGTACTAACACGTATGTACGGCTTTATCCGTTCCCTTGTACCTTATTAAAAATAATTAGGAATATACGGAAGTCTAAAAAAATAACATTCATAAGAAAAAAAAATGTTTTTCTCATAACGAACAAGTCAAAATACAGTTGTTTTAAAAGTCCTTTTCTATCTGTTGACATGCAATGAAATACTCATATATTATTAAAACTCACTCTCGGATATCTTTAAAAATATTCCAGTGCCAATTCACGTTACGCAGACTAACTTGCGAGAAAGAAGCCATAAGGCGCTCAATCGTTTGTCACAACATTTGCATAAACAGACGTACAGACAACTATCCGATACACCAACTACGAAGTAAACGGTCCGAGAATTATGATAACAATGTGACGTTTATAGCAAGCTGTCAATTACTTGCTCTTTACTTAGCATTGTATTTAAACATTGTTGGGATATTCATACAATTTAATTATTTTTAGTAATAATGACTTTTATATCTAATTCCTATGTATACCTGAATTATACTTAATTTCACTAGTAACGTATAGCTTTTGAATGCAAATTTAATAAAATAAAATGTGATGTAAAATTTAAATATTTATTATTAAGAATTAAAGCTAAACATATAAGAAAAATGAGAGGTCAAACTTTGAATTTATTAGGATAAATATTAAGTTAATTTTAAATAAGAACATGTAAGTCAATTCATTTTGACTTTATTTAGATCATTTATAAAAACCTCCAAAGAAAAGACATCTCTCCTTGTTTTAATATATTACAGACAAAAAATACAAAGATACTGGCAATTTAAAAATTGTCGTTCCGAAAAAAAAGGAGTCGTATTTATTTCAGCGTTTTTTATGTTAATTATATTTGGATGGTACATTTTTCTCTGTTTTCACGTACATTCTCTCGCATTTGAATTTCAAATTATGAACAAATCCTGTTCCACGGTTATTCAAATTTATATTCGGTTGAGGGCCAATGACGCAGAAATATGAGTGCGATCTTTCATTTTGCTGCGTCAATTTTGTTGAAACACTTTTGTATGTGGTTATACTTTTCGTTATATATTATTCCGTAGATATTTAGCTATTAAGATGATTTTAAGACATAACTCTGAAGTAAATGCTATCTTGTCCACTACTTAAAGATTTATTTAGTTTAACGGTAAGGACAGACAGTATTAGTCCGCCTTTATACATATTGTTTGTATTTGTGTCAACAAGTATAATTAACTAGTGTGTTAATGGTTCAACAAAGAGTATATCCATCTATCTATATATGTCTCTCTAAAGAGATAATCCTTTTTCCCAAAACAACATAAGAATTGAATTGTCCAATTGCCCAATCTCCTGGTTAAGGGTTCGGAGGAGGCTTACGACAAGCGGTGAAAGAGGCCACAATATACTTAATAAGCCATTTCAGTAAGAGCATGATTAAAACACTTACAATAAACACACACACGCACACACACACACACACACACACACACACACACACACACACACACACACACACACACGCACACACACACACACACACACACAGGCACAAAAAAGAAGAATTATATGATTAAAAAAAGGTAATAAATTCGAATTTCGCACCAACTAGAAGCATACTGTACTTAAATGGTGTTATAAAAGGCATTGAGGTAAAACTTGCGATTTAATGAGCTTCTCGTGTTGACGGCTGCAATTACTTTGACCATAGTAAATGTGTAACACTACCAGTAATTTAAAGTAATGCCCAAGTGGCAGCGTATTGGACTCATGAAATTTGCCATCGATACGAAGAAGAAGACGATGTTAGTTAATCAGCAGTGTTCTCTTTCCATGGAACTCGTTAAAGGAAGTGGGAACTGCCTGTAACACTATCAAACTTTGCTGTAGTGATAGTGTTACAGGCAGTTCCATCTGGTAGGTGGGTGTCCGACCCTGCGCTTGCCGGACACACAGAAATTTTAGACACAACCATTTAGTGGTACTCAACTGACTCGCAAAATGAGAAACACTAAGGAGAAGAACTCTCATTCCCAGAGCCTTAATTTTCTTATGACATAATTAAACCTCTAAAACAAAGTCGCTTTCTCTGTCCCGATATTCCTATGTATGCTTAAATCTTTAAGACTACGCAACTGATTTTGATGCGGTTATAGATAGTGATTCAAGAGGAAGGTTTTTATGCCCATGTGAAGCCATGCTAGTTGAGTACAGTATTAAATCAATTAAAAAAGTAAATTTTGCATCAGAATTAAACGCAATGTATCTTCATATCTGCTATCTAGCATCAATGACTCTTCCACATTATTAAACGTTGCAGATATCTGCAAGGCTTGCATCCATAGGCTATGGCAATTATTTTGTTTTAGATAGTCCATACGTCTAAAAGACAAAGAAGACGAAGAGAAAAACTGAAACTGAGACTAACTCAAAGACCTAGAAGACAGAAGCTGGCCTCTGGCCGAGAAGGCAAGCGAGGCGTACGTGTGAACGTAAGCCCTCTGGTCGTAAGTAAGTAAAGATGGGGGAGAGTTATTAAAATGCAATGATTGCAAAGATAGGCGACACTATAGAGAACTTGTAGGGAGATCAAGCAGGTGCGACTGGAAAGAGATGCGAAATGCTAGTACAGAGCACTCTCCCGAGATTCGGCTCGTATAACCGAGAGGTTGGTAGAGCCATGGGAGGTGGAGGGAGTTGTAGTCCATACGTCTGTTTGCCTACTAAACGGCAAAAATGGGACGTAGTGAAGCGCCACATCTTTTTCACATAAATCTTACCTTCTGATTTGTTTATGGTATGGTCAGAACTCCTCGGTCAAGCTGTTTCCAGGGCTCTATGAGGAGCGCAGTAAGGTCAAACAGTGCATTTTAAACTCTGACAAGGGATGGAGGTCAATTGCCTCTCTGGAATGTGCGGTAACCGAAATTATAAGTATAAAGGCATTGTTTTACGGGAGTTTTGTATTACTGACCTAGATTTACGTCTGTTTTTTGCTGAGCTAGACAAAAACTACAGATAATCATTGAAATCTTTCTTGCCTCTGCATCCCACGGCCCCTACGGTCAGAGATATTTCATATTTATAAGTTTTATATCGTTTTAATTCTCTAAATTTTGTACTTTGAAATTAAGTTTTATGTGTTGCTATTTATACTAAAGATTATATTTACATTAGAAATAAATACTAAAGATTACCATTAGCTACTTTCCTTATAGACCACTCTCGCTTTCACTAAATTCATCACTCTTCTCATACTCTTGGTGGTACCTTCGGGAGAGCACCACTGGCGCGCGCGCTGTGCATTCTCAATCTAATAGTAGTTGAAATAATAGTGTTTATTCTACATCTATGGTTAAAATACATATTTTTGGTTGTATTTTAAAAGTTATAATTAATTAACTAAATTTTGATCATGTTTGATGATAGGGGAGAGAGAGGGGAGAGGATATGGGGATAGGATACTATTTTATTGTATTAGGTAAAAATCTGTAAAAATATATAAAGCTATGTTAAATAAATAAATACATGCTCTCTATTATACTTACCACTATTATTAGATAATTTTTTAAACTCATAATTTTTTTTACAAAAACCTCGTATAGAGTTTTAGTGGGGGTTATAACTTTTGTCTTTGCTTCTGTTAAATCTAAAGACGTTGGCAGAAAGATGTTATTATACAAGGTGAACAAATTAACTGCAAATAATTTAAGGGAAGATTCAGAATACTATAGTGAACAAATTTTCCGAAAAAAATATATCGAAATATGTATATTTTCAAAAAAAAAATTGTTGACCTATTCAAATTGAGAATAATCTGATCTAGTTTATTATTAAGAGTGAAAAAAATGTATTTAGATATGTTTATTTCGAACAGTTGTACAGTATAATAATCTGTCCTTAAAATATTTGCAGTTGATTTGTGTCCACCTATCCACCTTATATAAAATGTAGTAAGGTAAAACAAGTATTTCACCAAGACAACTTCAGTAAAATGCCTTGCAAACAGGTGTTTACGCGATTTAGCCGGTTTATCGAGCGTGTCGTACTGATAGTGAGCAGATGGCGTAAGAGGCTCACCTGTACTATTCAAAGTAGTTGTACTTGTTTTTGTCAGAAAACTAGATTTCAGACACATTCTATTTTATTGTACTTTTTTTCATCATCTTAATCAATTTAGCCGCAGGATGTCCACTGCTGGACATAGGCCTTTCTCAAGGATTTCCAGAACGACCGGTCGGAAGCAGTCTACATTCTGCGCCTGCCTGCGACCTTCTTCAGGTCATCTGATCATCTGGTCGGAGGGTATCTGACGCTGCGCTTGCCGGACACACGGAACTTTTTTGACATAAGCATTTAGTGGCAATCAACTGACTCACAAAGTGAGAAACACTCAGGAGAAGAACTTCTCATTCTAAATTGTGTTTTATAATAATAATAAAATAAATTAAAAATTTATTGGCATGTTTCTTAAATATAAACCTTAATAAGTGTTTATGACATAATTAAATCCCTCCGGCCTCATTAACAACTGAGTTTCGCAACCAGTTGCTAAATAAAAATGTATGTTCTCTACTCATCCAGTAGCCAAAAATGATACACTAAACATTACTGTTTTTCTTAATTAGTTGAAAAAGTAAAGATATTCTTACTTTTAGTACAATCAAGTAATATAAATAGATGAAAAAATAGATGAATAATTAAGACCTAACGGGCCACGCCATATGAATAAAATACAGCTTAAGTAACAGGAAAATGATGGATTCCCTGTCGATGGCGAGAAGTACGATAATAGAATATATATCACTATACTTCCTTATACTTTAGCTAGTATACTATTTTATGGGGACAACGTGTACATTTTCACTACGAACATGTCTTTAGACAACATTGTAACCAGGAAACGAGGGCTGAGTGATATTTGACAGTAGTGCGGCTCTAGTGGCAACATAAAACGAGGGCGTCTCAACAAGTTTGTTGTGTGCGAGTTGTCGCTAGTTTACGAGAAGAGCTTAGAGCTTTAAGCTTACCGGAGTGGCCACTGACAGAAGACCTCCTCTGCCAAAAGTTAACACCACCAGTTATACTGTGTTAGCGTCGGAAATGATGTCAGTGTCAAAAAAACTATTGGCGAATGTGGCTGGATTGAAAGTGAACTGAAATGTTTTTTTTTTAATGAATGGCCTTTATTTCATATTTCGCCTGCTTTTTACTACACAACTGCAAAATATTTCATTAAAAAGGTAAGAGAAAAAAAACTAAAACAAAAATAAAATAAGACTGATTGAGCCATCGTTGCTGAATATACTGCTTGTACTTTTGTGCGTGTATTTTTTTTGGTCGTGTTGGATAACTTTGGCAAGTATGTAGTGACGTAATCGATATATGAATAAGTGTTATCACTGTGTGTCACCTCACCCGCGCGCAGAATATGGCAGACTTTCACGTAGAAACAGTAGTAGTAGTGAGCTTGACGTCTCCAGTGGTTTAAATGCTCTAAGGTGAGATCTGCGCATGAGTAGATATACGGGACAGAGAAGCTTCTATGTACTGAATTGCAGTAAAATGCAGTTACAATGTGATCTCTTGAAACCCGAGTAGAGACATTTCATCTCATTGTTATATTTATTTATGTAACATTTATACAAACAAGCTTACGCTTCACGTTCATGTATTTATGAGAATAAAGATTTTAGCACAACACTTCCCTTCATCTCCCATGGCTCTACCAACCTCTCGATTATACGAGCCAAATCTTGGGAGAGTGCGCTGTACTAGCATTTCGCATCTCTTTCCAGTCGCACTTGCTTGATCTCCCTAAAAGTTCTCTATAGTGTCGCCTAGATAGGCGATTGTCGATAGATAGGCGGATGCAATGATTGCATAGATATGCAATCATTGCATTTTAATAACTCTCCCCCATCCTTAGGGGGCTTACGTTCACAAGTACGCCTCGCTTGCCTTCTCGGCCAGAGGCCAGTTTCTGTCTTCTAGGTCTAGATTTTAGCTTTTCCGACATTCACAATTTATTCTATTTTAGCTTTTGCCTGCGGCTTTGTATATGACTTTCCCTATAAAAAGAAAGTTTAGAAGTTGCGAAAAATAGGCTACTTTTGAATTTTGACGAAAAATAACAACTTTTCGACTATCAAGCTATGTGATTGCAGAGCTGCACCCGTAGCCAAGTGACAATTTCAAAACGCTAACGAATGTCGACAATAACAAAATGTTGACATAAGCTGCGTTAAATCACGTGGTCAATTTTATGTCGATCCCATACATTTTGTTTTTGTCAACTTCTTCATTCTTATTTTACCTCGTTAACGTTTTGCAATTGTAACTTTGGCTTAGCCTCCTGTTCAGTTTATGGCTCATCGTTGAAGATCAGGGAGCTGCCAACAACACAGCAATCAAAATAATTTAAGAGTCAAGCCCTATCGACTCGACAATAAGAAGACGAAGAAGAAAACGTATATCTTTGTCTGAGCGTGTTTCCTGGTTGCATCTTCGAAGACATTACAATAGAGCAACTACCATCTGACCTCTGTAACCGATTTAACAGGTAAACCAGATCAATAGGAACATGATCCGGTTTAGTGATCAACACTGTCAGATTTTTCAGGCCGCCTTATGCACCCGACATAGCCTAACGACTGCCATCTATCGATAACAGCCGGGACCAACGGCTTAACGTGCCTTCCGAAGCACGGAAAAACTCAAGATAGAAGCCACTAATGGCGACCAATCCAAATTTGGCCTCGCACTCATAGTCACTACGCACATGCCCCGCTAGGCTATCCAGCTCAAAGAATTAGTAGTTTCTATGATATAATGAAGAGCGTATGCTTATATTTTTTTTCATTAATAAAAAGTTTAGCGTTATATCGCCATTGTTATCGTTATATCTGTACTAGGAAGCAGTAGGCGTTTCGCACTTCATATGGATCCAATATTTGAGGGCTGTAATTGATCAGTTCAGTTATTGAAAGCCGCTTCAATTCCACGTCGGCTGCTTCTGGGAAGCTAAATGGTAACTTACCGTTACATTGTTAGCTGTTATCCGTAGTTTCATCCGGCTGTGGCGTGTATGAACTTATTTCCAGTTACCTTCCCTAAGTATCATTATGCAGAGAGAATTAGTTTAGTAGTTTCTAAAATCATCCCCTACAAACAAACTTACAAACAATTTTTCTTGATAATATTAGTATAACCTGTATAACCGTCAGACTCTATTTTACGGTTCCATGGCTTCTTATACTACATAGAAGGTTTTTACGAAAATAGAAGTTCAGATTACCTCAAGATTATTTTATTTTTCATTCGAGAGCACCAAGTGAACACCAATTGAAGCCTGGACTTAACATCTTTCTTCCTGTCTGATCATAAATTTAACTTGTAATTCTATCTCATATTTAAAAACATTGTCTTTGGCGGTGGAGCAATTTCCATGTCTCTCTGTCTTAGCCATCGTCTTGTATGTGGTTTCGACTTTACTTGACCTTAACTGGTATTTAGAGAATGCTTTTTGGCAGAAAGTCAATTTGTACATTTATTAATTGATATAAAAAAAATACCACCAGTAACATATCACACAGCTTCCGTTCGGACGGGCCACTGTTATCGAAAGTTTAATTAAAGCGAAACGAATAAGGTGTAATATTTCTCGCGATATCGCTGCCAGTGCTCGCGAGCGCACTGCAATCTGGAGATTGTATTGACGTTAGTGCAGTACTCCGTAATTAAAATTATTTCACTGTTTTTGTTGTAAATAATACATATCGCTGTTACGATGGAAACGAAAGATAGATTGGAAATTGTAACTGGGTCACACAAACCGCACAGCATGTTACGCTTTAAGAAAAATTTTCGAATCATCCGAGGCAAAAGGTTATTTATTTATTTTTATTTATTTATTTATTTATTCAAAGCTTATTACTAACACAGTGAAGATATAAGAATGTTAAAAGACGCTGTCATCTTTACTATGCTTATAATTTTTATTAATACGTACTTGTTGGCAGACAACCAACAAAATATTTTTGTTTTAAATATATACAGCGTATAATTTTAAAATAAAATAAATTCATAATTTTAAAAATTATCGGAATTCCGGACAACCTATAAGACAAACGTAAAGAGTATAAGTAGTTGTTTCGGATAAAACATTCATCAGACAAATATATATTCACGTTGAATTTACTCGATTCGGATAGTCGACAAGTATCGGTTTTGGTACATCCCTACCGGGTTTGGACGCGCGTGGCGCCATGACAGTTAGCAGTCTTCTTAATCGCGCGGCCGCGGTTAGATGCATTCCCTTTTGTTATTACCTGTGAAGTCTCGGGATAGACCATTCTAATACGATTCGCGTTAAATCTTCAGGAATAATTGCGCATTGATATCGTGAGTGAGGCCCGGTTGCCTAGTGGATAAAAGTTTAAAGCATATTGACAATTGAACACTCGGTAGTGAAATAACCTGTGTGGAGACCCATCTTCTACCCTGACTTCGCGTGCTTCGCCGGATCGACACCGAATTAATAGGGGATGTGTAGGAATCTCATGAGAAGGGGCTTAAACGGGTTTAATTAATTCGGATTAATAAGCAAGTCACGCCCAAGCGCGTAAGGTACTTTTCTTTTGTTTATTTTTAGTGTTCAGCCTAACTTTTCTATCATACACGCTTCCACTGTCAAATTTAAACATTCTGTGGTAAAATGTAATTTTTTATTGTATATTGAAGAGAGCTGAAATCTTGAAGTAAGTAATAAATTGACAAAGAGAACATATTTAAAAATAGACAAGTTTTGATTAAAAAAGGTACTAATACAACACCCCCCCCTTAATCAAAACCAGGTTAAACCCAATAACAAACAACAGCAGACAAAACAAAAAAAAAAAACTTAATTTGACAAACCCATTGACGACATACATTTATTATACAATATACGTCCTAACGGTTTTGTAAAAATATCTGCTGACATATCACTCGTCTTAAGATATTCTAACTTTATGAGATTTAGTAATACCTTTTCTCTTATAAAGTGATATTTTGTATCAATATGTTTTGTCCTATTATGATGGACAGGATTCTTTGCAAGGGACTGTGCACTTTGACTATCTGTATAAATTAAAACAGAATCTTGTTTGCACCTACTTACTTCTTGTATAAATCTCCGTAAAAACAAGGCCTCTTTTGCGGCATCGGTTAAAGCCATATATTCAGCCTCCGCTGAGGATAAAGCAACAGTGGGCTGTTTTCTCGATGCCCATGAAACTGGACCTCCGGCTAACTGAAAATGATAACCTGTGTATGAGCGTCGATCCTGTTTGCTATTTGCCCAATCGGCATCGGCAAATCCTGTAAGAACATTCGACGACGACTTGTTATACGTAATACAATAGGTTATTGTCTCCTTCAAATATTGTAGGACACGTTTCGCGGCATCCCAGTGAGCCTTACCATAACAAGTATTAAACTGACTAAGATAACTGGTGGCAAAGGCAATATCTGGCCGGGTATTTACAGCCAAATACATCAAACTTCCTATCAAATTTTGGTAAGGATATCTTTGCTCACCATTACAAACTTCGTCATCCAATTTTTTATTCAATGGAGTGCTTTGACCTTTACACGACTCCATATTAAATGTCTTGAGAAGTTTGGTTATGTAGGTCTTTTGGTCGACCTTAATTTTACCTTCTTCTTGAGATATATTTATTCCTAGGTAATAAGATAAATAACCCAAATCTTTTATTGTAAAATATTTCTCTAAATTATGTTTGACATTGTCAAATAATTTGTCATCCTTAAAGAAAACTATAATGTCATCAACATAAACAGCCAGTATAACCATATTGGAACCAAAAAGTTTCTTATATATACATGGTTCTGATGGTGTATTACGAAAACCTATTTTATGTAAAGTCTCACTTAACTTTATGTACCAGGACCTCGGCGCTTGTTTAAGTCCATATAATGACTTCTGCAACAAACAAACCTTGTCTTCTTGTCCTTTGACAACAAAACCTTGGGGTTGAAACATGTAAACTTCTTCAGAAAGGTCTCCATTCAAAAATGCTGTCTCCACGTCTAAATGTCTCATTTTGAGATCAAGGTTGGCGGCGAGAGCCATGAGAGTCCGCAAAGATGAATTTCGAACTACAGGCGCAAATGTTTCATTATAGTCAATACCAGGCTCTTGACTGTAACCTTTGATTACTAGTCTGGCTTTATATTTAACTATATTACCATGTGCGTCTGTTTTTACTTTATAGACCCACTTACAGGGTATCACCTTTTTGTTTGGTTTGTCCACTAACCTCCAAGTTTTTAACTTCATGAGAGACTCATACTCTGTTTTCATCGCTATTTGCCACTTTTCAGTATCATCTGAATGTATAGCCTCGACATAGTTCTTTGGTTCTAAATCACTTTCAGCAAGCATCGCAGCACAATAAAAATCGGGCGATTTGCGAATCCTCGATGGATATCTACGCTCGTTTTCTTGCGAAATAGATGATGACTGATCCTCTAACTGTGGCATATCTGAATCACCAACCACAGGAGTCTCATCCTCCAAACTTGGTGACTGAGTATCTTCCCCCCTTAGTGGACATGCCGAAGACAAATCAGCATCTACTAAATGCTCACTATTAGATGTTGAAGCCCGAAAAATAGATCCTTGTTCTATTGCACTACCAGGAACATAAGAAGTAACTTGTGACTCACCTTGAGATTGTGTCAAAATTAAATCAAAATTATTTACATCATGGTCATGCCTCTCTTTTGACTTCAAACTACAAAAAACATTTTCAAAGAATGTAACGTCTCTGGCTTTTATAAGTTTCCTGGGATACTGACCATCTCTAAAAAAGGCACATTAACAAGAGCTCGACACCCAAACACCTTCAGGTGTGCCAAATTAGGCTTGTCGTTGTACCACTTTTCGAACGGTGTAAACGAGCGGCCAAGAGCACGATGTGGAGAACGGTTTTTTAAATAAACAGCAGCTTCTACAGCATCTTGCCAGAACGCTTTTGACAAAGAGCTTCCTGCTAACATGGAACGAGCCTTTTCTACCACGGAACGTATGGTACGTTCTGCTACACCGTTTTGCTGTGGCGAATAGGGTACTGTTGTTTGATGAACAATACCACTAGCAGCAAAAACATTTTTTAATTCCTGATTGACAAACTCAGTTCCATTGTCTGTTCTAACCTTTTTAATTTTTTCTCCAGTTTGACGCTCTACCAATAATTGAAATTCTTTAAACTTTTCTTTTACGCAACTTTTAGAAGATAAAAAGTAAACGAATATCATGCGTGAAAAATCGTCAACTAGTATCAAACCATACTTGTTACCTTGAAATGAAACTTCCGACATTGGTCCAAACAAATCGCAATGAACCAACTCTAACAGTGAAGTCCCCTTGTCGTAGGTAATCCTTTTAAAAGGTTTTCTGGCTTGCTTCCCTTCGACGCATGCAATACAGTTTTTCTTATCTACAAACTTATAATCTATACCAACATTACCTTTTTTCAATATGTCCATTCCGATCCGGCATAAGTGACCTAACCGTCTGTGCCATAATTCGTAACTAGACCAGGTTTCTTCTGTATGTACATCATAAGCGTTTTTGTCGCGTGGTGTATTTACAGTACAATCTAATTTGTACAGCCCATTGCAAACAGAACCTGTCAAAACGGATTTTCCTGAGAAAGAAAAAGTATCACTCCTAAAAAGTTTACAACCATTTCTATCAAACAAAACTGAATAACCGTTTTCAACACACTTATGTACAGATAAAAGGTTTGTTTTTAATTTTGGTATATACACTACATTACTAATATTATTTACAGAAGACTTAGTAGATATAGAAATGTTTCCAAAACCTTCACAGCTAATTTTTTCACCGTTAGCTACAGTAACACTTACAGAATCCTTCGACTTTAAATCCACAAACCAATCACGTCTAGGCGTCATGTGTTGTGTAGCACCAGAGTCAATGTACCAATTATTCAAGGAATCCGAGTATCCTAGACCAAACGCCTGTAAAGATTGTTCTTCATCCTTCTTTTTCTTGGATTTCCTAAGAGGACAATCGGGCCTCTTATGTCCTGGTTGCTTACAATCATAACATACTATAGATTTTTTCTTATTGCAGTTCTTTTTCCCAGTTGTGCGCAAAGCAGATTCTGTGCTACTTGTTTTCGACATTTCATTTAATAATCTACTCTTCACTACGTCTGTTGTTACTTCAACACTGCTATTCTCTAGTGCCATTACGAGCGGATCGTATTTTGGCGTTAAGCCCCCCAACAAAATGGCAGCCAATGAACTATTTTCTATGACTTTTCCAATCTCCGCTAGATCAAGAGCAGTATTCATTACAGCCTCAATATACTTCTCAATGTCATCATTAAAATCATTTAGGCTCAAACGATATAATTTGCGCTCTAGGGCCAACTTACGTCCCATGCTTTTATCCTCGAAAGCATTTTGAAGCGCCTTCCATGCCTCAGCCGCAGATTTTGCTGTCCGTACGTGGACTATTGCTGCATCCTCCACCGTAAGACATATCTTAGTTAAAGCCTTAATATCGTTTTTTAAACGTTGAGGTTCAGGGGTCAAGTCTTCATTTGAGTACCCATCTATGGCTTCCCAAAGGTCCTCGTGAAGCAGGTAATTCCGCATTTTGAATTTCCAAATAGGATAATCATCTCTATTGCGTAAGACGATACTTGGAATTATGGATGAATTACCTTTGAATCCTGAACGACAGTCTCCAGACGACATCTTGTAAAAATCTTGTAAATTCAACTCTTCTTTTACATATTTCTTTTTATTTTATATTTGTTATTCTTTTATATATTTCTTTTTATTTTATATTCGTGCTGATAACGAATGTGGTAAAATGTAATTTTTTATTGTATATTGAAGAGAGCTGAAATCTTGAAGTAAGTAATAAATTGACAAAGAGAACATATTTAAAAATAGACAAGTTTTGATTAAAAAAGGTACTAATACAACACATTCTGGTAGCATAACTCAGAGCGTAGTTTCCGTAGTAAAATCTAGGAATCTACTTTTGATAAATAATCTCGCGGGTGAAAGATTAAAAAATTGGCGAAGGTAGGTCGGTGCATCGGAATGCACTAGGGTTGTACCATCATCAAATTCTGATTCTGATTTATAGATTCCGGAACGGATCCGGTACGGATTCCGATACGGGCTCCGATACGGGTTTACAAATTGATATTTTGCTTTCACTTGTTGATAACCGAGTCAAATAATATTTAATGTTAGTGCATTAATATATTGTTTTGTTTATTTTTTTTTTTTCGGTTTTTCGGTTTATTTTAAATAAGTGTACCGGTTTGTGACTTGCTGGATTCTGTCACTGCCGTTGTTTATTTGTTTTGTTTTTTGTTATTTTGGTTTCCTTATTGTGTTATTTGGGTACTTGACTCACTGCTGGACATAGCGAGATGGCACCAGCGAAACCAACGGCCCTCATCTCGGCTGAACTGAGGTGGTTCAGCTCAGTCAGAACGCTGATAGGGCGTGGTGACAGGGAGATCGCGCTCAGGCAGCGCGCCAGCGAGGCTCGGGAACGCCTCGCTCGGGCCGAAGGTGCCCTTCACGTGTTGATGGATGCAGATGACCCAGAATCTGGATCTGATGGGGCCAAGAGGAGAGATCAGGCTGTTGCTGACCTTGATCAGATCATGGAGCTCTACAACGAGGTCATCCAGGCTGTCGGGGAACTGGACAGCGGGAGGGCCGAATCAGGAACGTCGGCGTCCCACACGACAGCCGCGGCCCCCACAGGAAAAGGGGTTACAGGCCGCCTCCCCACACTGGACTTGCCGCAATTTAGCGGCAAGGTGGAGGACTGGGTGGCCTTCAAGAATATGTTCACCTCCCTGGTGGATCAACGGGAGGATCTCACAAAGGTCCAGCGGTTGGCCTATTTGTTGACGGCGGTGCGTGGTGAAGCGAAGGCGCTTATCCAGCACCTGCCCCTTGAAGGTGACCAGTACGATACTGCGATGGAGCTGCTGGAATCGCGGTACCAAAACACGCGTCTACTGGCAGACGCGCATGTCAGGCAGCTACTGACACTGCCCAGGGTGACCAGCCGCTCGCAGCTGAGGTCGCAGATACTCCTTCCGGTGAAGGTCGCGACCAACACGTTGCGGCTGCTCGGCCTCCCAGTGGACCAGTGGTCCTATCTGCTCCTGCACTTGGTGCTGGATAAGATTCCAGCCGAGATGCGGGCCCGGTTCGATCGGGAACAAGTGGCTGGGAGTCGGGACCTCCCCACCTTCAACGATCTCCTCCAGTTCCTGGAGTGGGAGGCCAGGGTCGCGGAGACCTCGGTGAAAACGATCCGGAGGACTGCGCCGGAACGCACTCCGCCCGGCTCGGGAACGGGAAGGCCCCAGCAGCGCAGAGGGCCGACGCAGGCCTATGCGGTGACAGCTGGAGCACCAGACACTGGCTGTCTGGGATGTGGGCAGCACCATCGGGAGGTCGACTGCCCACAGTTCATCAAACTGTCCGTAGGACATCGCCGCCGGAGGGCGAGAGAAGGGAGACGCTGCTACGGCTGTCTGGGGGGTCACCAGTACCGGGACTGCCCCAGGGCCACAGCGTGCCCCAGGTGTGGAGGACCATACCATACCCTTCTGTGTAATCGAAGGGACGGCTACCCACCGAGAGTGGAGCGCCCAACGGGCGGGGGCTCCAGAGCATCACCACCTGGAAGTGGTAGGTCATCTGGTCGAGGTTCGCCAAGTGCTGCGTGCGCAGACAGGGTGAACTCCCCAACCCAGGTCGACCAGGAGGGGCCGATGACAGCCACCGGATTGGCTGCAGTCCGGACTCCAGCGGCCCAGGCGCCGCAGTCCCAGGTTATGAAGAGGCCACAATTACCGGTACGGGAGCCGGTGCAGGAGTCAAGGGCGAACCGGTTCTCGCCCCCGCTCCACGAATACCCGAGGCTGGAGTACCACCCCCCGTATCATCGGTACGGGAGGGCGGCGGGATGTGCTCCGTCTCAAAGTGCTTATATGTTGCGCACGCCCTACTGGGCGGGGCCGCCCTTCCCCGCGGGCCAGTACAACGAGTGACTAGCTTGCCACAGTCACCATAAGGCAACAGAACTCCTTACCGTCCTGTTGCCAACTGCGGCGGTCCGCATTTGGTGCCCTCAGGAGGGCTACGTCCGGATACGAGCCCTTTTGGACACAGGGGCCCAGGGTACACTGGTGTCAACTCGGGTTGCTAAGACACTGGGCCTACCCCGACACTCCGTAGTCACGGGAATGAGCAGAGTCGGAGGTAGTGAGGTACCAGGTGTTACTGGACGAACACACTTCGCATTCTCCGCAGATAAGGATACGAGATGGAGAATTTGGGCTACGGCGACGGTGCTGGATACCGTCGTGGGCCGTCTCCCTTCTACGGAATTGCCAGCTGGAGCGACCTCTCTCGTAGCAGTATTGAGACTGGCAGACCCCAATTTTCACGTCCCAGATCAAGTGGACATGATTTTGGGTACGGACGTGCTTGGTTGGATACTCAAGAGTGAGATACGCCGACTGGGATCGAGTTCTCTCATGGCCGTGTCCACGGCATTGGGTCACGCGGTGTTTGGACCGGTCTACACAGGTGAGCTGCCGGATGATGCTCATTCGTTCACAGGAGTATCTATTGCACGGGTAATGCACAAGTTTTGGGAAGTCGAGGAACCTCCCATGGTGTCACGGCTGGATCCTGACCATGTGGAGTGCGAGAACTTCTATCAGGCACATACGGTTAGGCTGCCATCTGGACGCATACAGACACGCCTACCGTTCATAGATTGCCCACCGGTATTGGGCCAGTCCAGAGTCTTGGCGGAGAAGCGGCTATTGTCTATGGAAAGGTGCATGCAGCGCGACCCCGTATTTCGGGATAAATACGTGGAGTTCATGCGGGAGTACGAGGCTCTTGGACATATGTCTCCGGCTCACGTCGACTGGACCACGACCGACCATTACTTCTTGCCGCATCATGCGGTCTTGAAGCCCCAGTCAGGTAAACTGAGGACAGTGTTCGACGGTTCGGCACCGTCCTCATTGGGGTGTCACTAAATCAGTGTCTTCACGCCGGGCCTAAACTACAGCGCGATATTGAAGACATAATATAAAATTTCAGGAGACACCAGGTGGTATTTGGGACAGACATCCGGATGATGTTCCGTCAGACGTTGATCCACCCTGAGGACAGGAGGTTTCAACTCATCTTATGGCGTGAGAGCCCAGATGATCCGGTAACCGTTTACGAGCTCAACACGAACACGTACGGATTAAGGTCGAGTCCGTTCATCGCCATACGCTCCCTTCTGGAATTGGCCGAGCAGGAGAGAAGCCGGTTTCCACGTGCCGCTGCCGTGCTGTCACGTGACTTGTATGTTGATGACGTGTGCACGGGCGGGGCTACAATCGAGGAGGCGATCCGGCTGCGGGACGAGCTCATCGCCCTCCTCGCCACTGGAGGATACGAGTTGCGGAAGTGGGTGTCGAATGACCCACGTCTCAACAGACGTGACAAAGGGATCCCGGATGATCACCAACAGAATCCGCACCTCTTTGAGGATCAGGAAAACCCTGAAATGGTTGCTGTACTCGGGATTCAGTACAAACCTGTGGCAGACATCTTCACCTTCCGAGTTGGATTGGATCCCCTGAAGGTTTGGACTAAACGGACATGTCTGTCTACTCTGGCTAGGATGTATGACCCCAATGGCTGGATTTGCCCGGTCCTGTTTGCTGTCAAATGCCTGCTACAGAGACTGTGGACATTGGGTGTCTCGTGGGACGAGCCGCTGGATGGCCGCCCGCTTGATGACTGGTTGGGTCTGGTCACAACGATGGGAGAGCTCAATCAGGTGGCCCTGCCGAGGTGCATTTTGCCCCCGGGTAGGTACCGTGCGAGCTTACATGGCTTCTGTGATGCATCAGAGCGGGTTTGCAGCAGTCGTGTACTTAAAGACCTCAGACTCGGAGGGCCGAGTACAGGTCAGATTGCTACTGGCTAAAAGCAAGGTGGCTCCCATCAAGGCCAGACTCACAATCCCGAAACTGGAGTTATGCGGGGCTCACTTGTTGGCTCGACTCCTCGGCCACGTGAGCAAAGAACTGGCGGCCACGGTAGACATCAGGGATACCTACGCGTGGTCGGATAGCCAAGTGGCGTTGGCATGGATACGGGCGGCGCCACACACTCTGGAGGTGTTTGTGGCAAATCGGGTGGCCCAGATACAGGACCTGGACGTTACAGTAATCTGGAGACATGTGCCCGGTGAGCTCAATCCGGCTGATTGTGCCTCACGCGGCTGCACCGCCCCCGAACTCATACGTCATCATCTCTGGTGGGTACCAGAGTGGTTACTGAAACCAGAGTCGACCTGGCCGAGTACACCTGAGCCAGGCCTGGTTGAGGATTTGCCAGGCGTGTTGGTACACGCAGTGACGGCGCAACCCGCGCTGGATCTTGACTGGCTGCTGCGCCGTTACAGCAGCTTGGACAAGCTGTTGGGTGTCACCAGCTGGATGTTGCGGTTCACCCACAATTGTCGCCATCCCCAGCAGAAGAGGCTCGCGCCGGTAGCGACCGCTGAGGATCGGCGCATTGCTATGCGTCATCTGGTTCGCCTAGTCCAGGAGGACAGGTTCAAGTCTGAGCTTCAAGCCTTGCACTCGGGACGCGCTAAGTTGAAGGGTGCTGTCGCCAGATTGAACCCATTTATTGATCAGGATGGTCTAATCCGCGTGGGGGGCAGACTCCGGAAGTCGGACCTGTCCTACGGGAGACGCTATCCCTTACTACTTCCCAAGGGCGGGGCCCTTGTCGAGCTCATAATAACACACCGTCATGTTAGCAACGCGCACGCTGGACTAGGTGCGATGTTAGCAATTCTACAAAGGGAATTTTGGATCCTGTCCGCGAGGAGAGCAGTCAGGAGCGTTATATTCAAATGTGTAGCATGCTACCGGACAAAGGCATCTACCATGCAGCCGCAGATGGGTGATCTGCCGGCTGATCGGGTACAATACACGAGGCCGTGGGTCGGGGTCGGCACGGATTTTGCGGGACCCTTTCTGATAAAGTCAGCCGCGGTCAAGAACAGGAAATTGACCAAGGCATACTTGTGTGTGTTTGTGTGCCTCGCGACCAAGGCGGTGCACTTGGAGGTGGTGTCGGGATTGACCACCGAGGCCTTTGTCGCGGCCCTGGATAGATTCGTTTCAAGGCGTGGAGTGCCGTCCTTGATTCGGTCGGACAACGGAACGAACTATCGGGGTGCTGCAAACTATCTGCGTGACGTCACTGAGTTCCTGGAACAACACAGTGACCAAATTGGTCACGGCTGTGCCCAACGGGGCATAGAATGGCGGTTTTCGGTACCAGCCTGTCCACACTGGGGCGGAATATTTGAGGCCGCGGTCAAATCGGCCAAGACACACTTACGGCGAGTAGTGGGGGAGACCACTCTTACGTTTGAAGAGTTGGCCACCATATTCTGTAAGGTGGAAGCCGCTTTGAACTCCCGTCCACTATGCCCAGTGTCTCAGGACCCAAATGATATTGACGTGTTGACACCGGGCCATTTCATAATCGGGCAGCCGGTAACTGCCCTCCCAGAGTATCCTTGGCGGGATCAAGGTACTTCTCGGCTATCGCGTTGGCAGATGCTGCAACAGATGAGTCAGGAATTCTGGAGGCGCTGGTCTGCCGAATATCTCCACTTGTTGCAGCAGCGAGTCAAATGGACGGATCATACTAACCCTCCGGTAGAGGGCGACATTGTTTTAATGAAGGAGCCTAATTTGGCCCCCTGTGCTGGCGGCGAGGCCGCATTTTAAAGTTGATACCAGGCACGGACGGAATCCCTCGAGTTGCCGAGGTTTTGGTAGACGGATCAATTTTGACCCGTGCACTCACTTCATTGGCCCGCCTTCCATCAAACGACTGGTATGGTTTACTAGTGAAATGTCGGGATACATTTCAGGGCGGGGGATGTTTCGGATAAAACATTCATCAGACAAATATATATTCACGTTGAATTTACTCGATTCGGATTGTCGACTATCCGAATTTTTTTTTTATTCAAAGCTTATTACTAACACAGTGAAGATATAAGAATGTTAAAAGACGCTGTCATCTTTACTATGCTTATAATTTTTATTAATACGTACTTGTTGGCAGACAACCAACAAAATATTTTTGTTTTAAATATATACAGCGTATAATTTTAAAATAAAATAAATTCATAATTTTAAAAATTATCGGAATTCCGGACAACCTATAAGACAAACGTAAAGAGTATAAGTAGTTGTTTCGGATAAAACATTCATCAGACAAATATATATTCACGTTGAATTTACTCGATTCGGATAGTCGACAAGTATCGGTTTTGGTACATCCCTACCGGGTTTGGACGCGCGTGGCGCCATGACAGTTAGCAGTCTTCTTAATCGCGCGGCCGCGGTTAGATGCATTCCCTTTTGTTATTACCTGTGAAGTCTCGGGATAGACCATTCTAATACGATTCGCGTTAAATCTTCAGGAATAATTGCGCATTGATATCGTGAGTGAGGCCCGGTTGCCTAGTGGATAAAAGTTTAAAGCATATTGACAATTGAACACTCGGTAGTGAAATAACCTGTGTGGAGACCCATCTTCTACCCTGACTTCGCGTGCTTCGCCGGATCGACACCGAATTAATAGGGGATGTGTAGGAATCTCATGAGAAGGGGCTTAAACGGGTTTAATTAATTCGGATTAATAAGCAAGTCACGCCCAAGCGCGTAAGGTACTTTTCTTTTGTTTATTTTTAGTGTTCAGCCTAACTTTTCTATCATACACGCTTCCACTGTCAAATTTAAATATTCTGGTAGCAGAGTTGGCTGAAACAGTAGTAAAAATATAACCAACTAAAAATGTGAGAACGTTAAAAATATCTCTAGGAACATGTTACCGATATCGAATTGAAAAAAAACGAGTGTTCTACCGGTGTATTATTTTACAAAGGGGTCGCTACCACCCCCGGGAGTAATTTGCATCCAGTTCGAACATTTAACCCTTTCTCGGTGGGTTGACATTGAATTTTTTTTCTGTTTGCATACTCGAACGATAATGGCGTTGAAAGTTTTTAAGTGTTTTAGATATTGTGGGTGGAATCTAGAAAATTAGCTGCTGCAAAAGTGTTAAGCTATTTTTTAAAATACAGTATAATTATGTTATTAACTAAACATAATAGAAATTAAATCTTTTAATAATCAATCACTAAATAAAGTTTAAACACGCCCTTTAAGGTTTCAGGTGCAAAGGTGCCCAAGACGCTGGCTGCATTGCCGCAATTGCAATGGCGATTATTTGCATCGGAAACGAGTAAGAGCGGGAGTCACATTTTTATATTTAAACAGTGGTTACTGCGATATGGCTCAGCGACCCAAAAAAGATCTTGGCCTCCGACATCACAGTTCTCCACCGTTCTCTGCTCAGCGACTTTCCAACTTCATCTTACTTCTTTCCAAATTTTGACGACCTCCGTCGCGTAAAGGTTAACATGCCTGACCGCTACTCAGGAGGTCCAGGGTTCGATCCCCGGTCAGGTCAAGATAAAAAATGGTCTTTTTCTGATGGACCTGGGTCTTGGATGTTTATATATATATATGTATTTGTTATAAAATATAATATCGTTGAGTTAGTATCTCATAACACATGTCTCGAACTTACTTTGGGGCTAACTCAATCTGTGTGATTTGTCCCTATATATTTATTTACTCCAGCGGTATCAAGGACGACCAACCGGCCTCCCTCGAATCTTTCTCCCTATTTTCATTTGCAAAATAGTTATTTTTCTTACTAGTTCCGTAGAACTATTTGCTGAAGGAACTAGTGCGATCCGCTTTCCATTTGATCGCCCTATGTACGTTTTCGTTACTGCTGGGTACTCTCCCATTCTCAGCTATATAATACATAATTTTTTTTTATAACTTGTAGATTAGAAACCCGCCCTGGATTCGCACGGACCCAATGCTAAATCATACATGATAAAAACATCCTCTTAAATTACTCTATCTTTAAAAAAAACCGCATCAAAATCTGTTGCGTGGTTTCAAAGATCTAAGCATACATATGGACAGACAGCGGGAAGCCACTTTCTTATATACTATGCAGTGGTAATGATAGTGATAGTGGTAGTAATAGTGAAGGGATAGTATAATAATAGTGAATCTATAACAATTCTCATTGTTATAGCATACCAGTATTTTTCCATCTTCAGATGGCTGTTGTGTTGTTTCAGGACTGTACCTTGAGCTGATGTGGGCTCATATGATTTCAGGTCATTATGTGTTTGGACGATCGTTTTAGGTCAGATAATGTGTTTAATTTTTAAACATGAGCAGACAATTAAGTTATATTGTGTTTTTGTAGATTATACAATGTCGATGTAACCAAAGAGTGTGAATAAATTTGTCACCACAGCGAGACAAAGCCCGATTGTCATGATTATTGCGCGCGGGCCGCGGCCGACGACGGATTAAAGTAATGGCGCTGAATACTAAATGAAAGAACAGAGACTGACCGCTTGACGAGTATAGAATGGATAACTGTTTGACCTACCTACGAGTCCAATAATAAATCTATTTTTTTTTCGAGTCCATATATTTATTTATGCTATTTTTTACCTCTAGATCCACCGCTCTGACGTTTACATCCTTAAGCATGCAGAAGCCTAGGTTATTGGTTGTTTTAGTGCAATAAAGTATTTACAAACAAACAAATAAACAGATTGGCAATGGAAGGACTATTGGGGAAGCTTTTTGACCGGTAATAGTAAGTCAATTACCTGATTTGATTTTTATTTAGCATGCAAAGTTTATAAAGATAGATATTTTACTTTTGCAATTATATTTATAGCAATGTTCATCATTTTTATCACAGGTCAAAAAAAAATTGAACATGAAAAGTAAACAATACAAAGGTTGCTCTACAAAGGCAAACAAAACCGTTTCGGACCCGAGACACCACCGGCTTGCACCATTGGTGGAGCTAGCTCAAAGAAGATTTATTTTCTTAGGATTAAACTGCGCACAATTGACTCTTCTATACTACAACATCATTGACGGTGGGCAAAGCGCCGTGGGCCCTCACGTCTCCATCGCTGAAGAATAAACAGGATTATGTCGACGCCAACCTTCTGTCTTCAGACCTTCTGCGTAAAATACAACGTGATCTAAACGCACACTCTACTACTACACTACTTTTAGTGATACATACATACATACATATAATCACGTCTTTATCCCATACGGGGTAGACAAAGCCTAGGCCCTAGAGCCAAGACCTTAGACTACGTTTAGCATGATGGTAGTTGAAACAGGAAATCAATAGTGATGGGTTGCTAGCCGCATCGCCTATGTCATGATTCCCCCATTCGCCGATTCCCTCAGCCGAATTTTACGGCTTGCGCCGGACGAGAACCATCTGGTACATTTTTTTCTTTCTCTTCCAGACTAGCATGGAAGTATTTATAGATGCAACTTTTTTTTATTGATTTTCTCATTCTAATCGACAAACCTTCTCTCTTATTTGTTCTAAGTAAATCCTTTTTGCGCGTTAAAGTAAGCACTAAGCACCTTATATCAAAGACTTTGGGAATCTGAATTTCTTAGTAATTACAAGGAATATTCGACGTTTCTTCGTTATTCAAGCACACGTAATGAGGTTCTGTAGGAATGCCAGCGTGGTTATAATTTTAGAATTTTCCATACATTTGTTCATATTTTGTGTCTGTTCGCGTTGCCGACGACATTTTTGCAAATGGATTAAATTAAGTAGTTTTTATTACATACAGCCCATCTGATAAAAATTGATTAAGTATCGATATTTATTTTTAATTATTTCGTCTTTTGTACCATTTTAAGTACTTCAACATGTTCCTGGTTAGATTTTAAGTAGAAATAATTTCACCAAAACTGTTGTGTGTACTTAGCCAACACTGTCAGATTTTTCAAACTGCCTAAAGGCATCTGATACAGTTAAACGACTATCATCTACAATAGCCATGGCCGAAAGCTTCACGCGCGTACCAAAGCAAGTAAAATTAGATATCCTTTGGTCGTAAAAGAAAACCTAAGCAGGCTTGCGCTTCTGCCGAAAAGGTTGAGTTGCGTCAAGCCCTCACCTCAAACTCCCCCTGTAAAGCTCTGTGAAGCTAATATTGTTAGGTCAGGTCAAAAAAAAAATTTAGCATTGGCGACGATTATAGAACAAATACTAATTATATTGAATGATTATAGAACAAATAAATAATTAGATGATGAACTAATCCAGCACATTCCTAAATAGGTCGGTGTCAAATATGATAAACGTATAAAATATGTGCGCCGGTCTTGGCAAATTGAAATAACAAGGGTATGGTAGAATGCCATTCTGTTATGGAATGTTCGACAGAGAAAGCGACATTTAAAATGTAAAACAGGGGATGGTATGCGCATTTCGTGAATTTAATTATTTCTGTAAAACAATTACGGTTTTCAGGAACTAATTGTGTATTAACTTTTGTGCTGTAATGTACATAGTTACAAGAGTAATGCAGTGTATGTCCTTATTTCCAAAGAGAACATACAACACTTTATTTATTATAGGTTGGTTGATAGATAATGTACCCTTTGTACCATATATCAAAGGTAAATAAAATAAAGTTTGATGAATGTTTTAGAAAAAATTAAATGTAGCAAATATCTTCTGGTGGCGGAAGCACGCAAAGTATAACTTAATAAGTACATGTAACTTTGACTTTCGCAAAACAATTAACACCTGAATTTATTTAAATTTTAAAATACCTGACAATTCACTCTCCTTGAGCTTTGCAAATTAATTAATTTATTAATTGTAATAGCCTTAATTGTCCCACTGCTGGGCAAAGGCCTCCCCTCTTCTCTTCCACGTGGAAGAATTTAATAATAGAAAGTAAATAATAGTTGATTGACTTAGCTACTAACCATCGTTTGCACGACCCATCTGATCCAATTACAGAGACGGCGATCCTTAACTTACACATCTCAGCGAGGATGGTATGTGTGAAATAAAACCGCACTGAAGGCGACGCCTTTAATGGAGACCGACACTCACACCGAAACTACTTAGCAATGTTTATTTTGTCTTGTTTGTATAAATGTAGTTAAAAGTTAAGTAAGTTTTGTGGAACAAATAGATTTAATGTTGAAGAAGTGTCATATCACAGGCACAACCTAATTGCTTCTGTGATCTAGTGGTCTAGACCTTGAGGTAAGCCGTGCCGTGGGTCATAACCTCTCAGGATCTTGGATAAGGAGAAAATTCAAACTTCATTTTTTTTTATATAGGTAACTAGCTTTCACCCCGTGAATTTTCCTCGGAAACAGTTGCTTTTTCCCAGGATAAAAGGTAAAATTTCAGAAAAAATGGTTCATTAGATAAGGCGTGAAAGTATAACAAACAAACAAACAGATGGATATGTTTGCCTACAATACTATTGAACCTACGTTTATAAAGTGGTGGTTATCATAGCCTATCGACGCCTGTAACACCTGTATAACACCAAGAGTATTAAGAAAGTGAGCAACTCTGAACTATTTTTTTACCATTTGCGAAAACTACGAAATTATGACGCTGGAGAACATTATCATATATTAATTAAACTTAAAATCATCATTATTGATCGATATATGGGAGTGGAATATTCTTAAGTAAAACCACAAAGCGTGTGTTGTTACAGTACGGTGTGAGACGCGTCCTTTGTGTCTCCCAAGTGTTCTCAATGCAAGTGTTTGCGAGCGTCGTCCGAGTGAGGACGAGCATCTGGTAAGAAAACCTTTGGTCTGTGCAAACATGCTACTTCCTCTAGTAGGTATCGGTAATTAATCTGCTATTTGTCGTTTAAACATCATGATCTATCAAATTTCAAAGCAGTGTTAGTAAGTGGAGTTGCTTTCCAAGTACATCTATCTCTCGCTAGCCTTGTCTTCTCCTAATACGACACGACTACCATTTTTCCTCTATTTGGTCTACGTAACACGCAACTTCTGCTTGTTATTTCTTCCTCTTTCCAGTCTTCTCTCTGTCTTGCCTTTAATGGTTATTTTTTTTAATCGATGTGTTTTACAATGTTGTTGTTTGGGAAATCAGCCATGTGCATGTAAATTGAGACCTCTGTTAAAACACCCACAAGAGAGGGGGTGGTCTATTATAAAGGCGAAGACCACAAGCTATAGGTATAAAAGTATTACGTGTGCTACGGCCCTATGAAAACCGTTTTATAGTGATACTGTTGATTGCTCCGAACATGAACCGGTTTCGATTGCCTTTAAATTCAGAGTTTCAAAGGCAATGGTAAAACTCAGAGGGAGTAAGAACGTTGAAAAAAAATTATGCAGTTTAGTAATTTTTACACCCAGACGAAAGTGATTATCCATACTTCCATACTTATATTGTAATTGCGACCAACCAACGTGCTGGACCGTCCCTCTCCTTGTAGCATCGAAATGTAACACCCAAGAGGCTATACACCGGACCCAGAATAGACATGACTGGAGTATACTAACTGCCAGTTTGGATTATGGTGGTCACGACCCTCAGCGAGGAACACGACTTGAAAGAAGAATCCACACGTACTCTGATCTTAAAATCAAGAATTCAGAAGACTTGTCGCTTGTTCTGAAGCAACTTATGATACTTATGATGGGAAAAGAGATGACTCTGAGGCGAGAGAAAGTAAATTCAAAAGAACCTAAATAAATCTCGCCGAAGTTCAACGAGCCTGCAACTTATGAGGGTCAACGATTTATCGAAAACTTTGAATATTACGATCAATATGCTCAAAGGTGTCCTTAAGAAAAATTGAGGGTATGGCCTCGCAAATATGATTGGGTCTATTATTTATTATACTTACGGCGATTACTTTACCTACCTAAAGTGGATCTTGGCCTCCGACAATAGATTTTCTATTTATATAAACCATATTTTTTTTAGAACTTGTGTCGCGTTTTAGCATGATTGTAGGTAATAAAATCAGGAAACAAATTTCGCAACATTAGGTACATTGGTTGACTGGAAAAAGAGCCCCCGGCTTTAAGTCAGTTATTAGCATTTTGTATAAAAAATAAATTTTAATAAATAAATAATAAAGAAAAAACAAATAAAAAAAAACTTACTTATACTTTCCTATTTACCTCAAAAAAATAAGTAAGCACCGCACATAAAAGCCATCGGACTATAAACACGAGCCACAAATCAACATCGACCAGATATTTGCCCATAAAATACGTAAAAACAGTTTTCCATCCGTCTGGCCAGTTTCATCAAGTCTAATATTGCTACACATAAATCGAGGGGCCCGTTGAGTAGGTTTAGGTGTGTTTACATGTCACGATTTATAAAAAAATCGCAGACCTTTTCATGACAACTTTAATACACTGTTCTCTTTCCCGAGGGACTTTAACCTGGGGACTTCAAGGGTCTGCAGTGCGCACGTGATTCTTGTGTTGCAAGCGTCCATTAGCTACGGTGGATCATTTACCATTAAGGGGGCCGTATGCCTATTTATCTACTAAATTGTATAAAAAAAATTAGCTTTACAACATTAAAAACAAAACAATGTAATTGAAGTATCTATTTGTTTGTTTGTTTGTTTGTTACCTCTTCACGTCCTATCTACTGAACCAATCTTCCTAAAATTTCGCATACACATAGCTAGGAGTATTGAGAATGACATAAGGTGGACCTTTCATCTCGGGAAAAAGCACTGCTTCTCGAGGGAATCTCACGCGGGCAAAGCCGCGGGCGAAAGCTAGTATTTAATAAAAGTAAATATTATAAAACATAACTGTCGAGCCTCAAAACAAAGCATTAGATATAACTCATATGTTTTAGATATAATACTATTAGATTTAACTCAATACCAATACTTACTAATACGTACTTACGATGTTAATGATTTGAGAACCTACACACTCTCTTCTAGTACGAAAGTACATTTATATTATCTGTTTAAATTCAAGTTTATATTTTTCCTAACCCATCACGTTTCCATTAAGCACGTCCGCCTGACTCGTCACGTTCCTCGCCCGTCACTCGCCACGTACCGTGTAAAGCGTCCTTCGAAGCACCCGTATATATCACTGAGCCGACCAATTCCTTGACCGAAAAATTTATAACGGTCCCACTATCTGATTTATAGGCAGAAGACATCCATATCTGGTTGTAAGTGAATGGGTTATATCGTTCATACTGAGTTGACTATTTGTTACGTTTTTAAAGAGGAGTCATCTGAAAGAGGTATAGTTTTTTTATCGTCTTTAAAAATTGGTGTTTTTTGACTGGTTTACTAGATGTTGCGCTATATCTTTGTATGTGAAACAATTTAGACTTGTGAGTTATATTTGTGAAGATCGGCAATACTTTTGACGCTGTCAGTGAGCTTTTTATGGTAGGTTCTGTACCGTTATAGGGCCTACCATGGTCGATAAAGTCTTTGACCAGAACTCAGACCAGGTCAGAACAAATACAGATGGGATGGGGGAGGTCAGAGTGCTTTGGCACATTTGTCTAGCCTTGCGTTCCCATTCAATGAACTAGATTTTTTTTTGTTATACTTAAGCAATTATTATATTAACTTTTTGTAAATATGTATATAGTTATGTTTAGTTTAGATTTATTTTATAGTTTGTTACTTAGTTGTTATAATAAAATATATTTTAATAAATTTATTTGTATGTTGTTGAATGAAAAAAAAATTTACTAATAAATATATTTGATTACCAGTAAAATTATTATAAATTTAAAAGCAAACCTTTCAGAAAAAAGATACGATTTTAAAATTTTGAAATATCTCCTTGCTCAACTTACTATTATTTCCATTATTTCACTGAATACATACATAATATTATTATTTTTTTAAACCGTACTAAAATAGCATACTCTTCGATCAACTCTCTTTTTAATATTTCAGTTGGTTCATTCATTCGTAAAGTTTCATATTTCATGGAGATTTTGTTATTTTGACAACATATCCAAATGTTTACTGTTTACTTTGGCACATTTGTCTAGCCTTGCGTTCCCATTCAATGAACTAGATTTTTTTTTGTTATACTTAAGCAATTATTATATTAACTTTTTGTAAATATGTATATAGTTATGTTTAGTTTAGATTTATTTTATCGTTTGTTACTTAGTTGTTATAATAAAATATATTTTAATAAATTTATTTGTATGTTGTTGAATGAAAAAAAAATTTACTAATAAATATATTTGATTACCAGTAAAATTATTATAAATTTAAAAGCAAACCTTTCAGAAAAAAGATACGATTTTAAAATTTTGAAATATCTCCTTGCTCAACTTACTATTATTTCCATTATTTCACTGAATACATACATAATATTATTATTTTTTTAAACCGTACTAAAATAGCATACTCTTCGATCAACTCTCTTTTTAATATTTCAGTTGGTTCATTCATTCGTAAAGTTTCATATTTCATGGAGATTTTGTTATTTTGACAACATATCCAAATGTTTACTGCATAATCCACGTGTTATCTAAAGAATCTCTTTCTGACACCCCTCGCCTCGATATTATTCGCAGCTATTGCCATAGACAAAATTCAGACTAGACTTTTAATTAATATCTCCCTCTTTAATGCCCATGTACTATTTTTCCTTTATTATACAGGTTGACTGGAAGAGATCCTTGTTAGGGATAAGTCCGCCTATTATGATGTTCTATATTATATCATCAATGTTCTTTTTATACAATAAAGTTTTTACATACATACATACATAAATATTTAACTTTTAGCAAATTATTTGGAAATGATTCAACCTACCATAGAATATTGGCTTTCTAGCTAATAGCACAAACTATCGTATTGAAAAATGTACTAACAAGCAAAACAGATGGCGCTTAAGCAAGAATCATACCATTGCCTATATCAAGCCTATAATAGTATGAACAGCTAAATCGCGCTTGCGAATTTTTAACGAATAAGAAACATATACAGCTCAGAGCAGCATTCATAGAGCGGGTAACAGCACTGATGACCGTATAATGTGAAACACATTATGTTGCTATGATTCTCAGCAGGACTGATAAAGAAGAATATCATCTCTGACAAGACATCGTCGTCTATAACCCACTGCTGGGCATAAGCCTCCCTCTATATAGGCCATGCATCTCTACTCTAAGCCACTGCACTCCTGTTGTTGCCAGAAACCATTTAGGAATTCGCTTTCCGTGTCTAGGGTACCGTTACATCGTTTCTTCTAGCCAGGTGTCTTGCTCAGTTTTACTGCCAATCCAATAAGATTTTTCCTTTGGGGAGATCGAGCATATAGCTCGCGTCTCTCCAAAAGGAATCGGCTGATCTGAGTTCTTATGACTATGTTAAATTATATATATTTTTTCAAAGAACAATAAAAACGAGATGACTATTTTCAAGCCAGAAACACTAATCTATTTCGATATTTGTCTATGGTCAGAATACACATCGCACCCTGTATATTAAATAGAAGCGTGTCGACGACAGATCAGTATTTACATATTTACTCCACATCGGAACATCGAGAGCGCATCGACTTTTAAAAGGAAGAGTGTTATAGGGTTCCGTAAATAATTTCAATATTTGTTGGTTCTTTAAAATAACTGATAAAATTACAATAGGTACTAAAGTTCAAATATTCAGTCCCATACAACAAAATCAAAATGCACCAGTTTTTAGTGTAGAAATAGTACTGGTCATACAAACCACACTAACGCCATCTATTGATCCCGTAAAATGCTGATATTCTAAATCCAATAATTTGATAAGCACTAAATAAGTTTGTATGTGTAGGGTATATGTAGGGTAACAATTCTCAAAATCGTTTTAATAATTCACTCTTTTTTTCGTCTGAAATAACCAGATTTATTACTAAAAGAAAGTGCTCAGATTCTTGCAGCGCCATCTATTAGTACAAAACAGATCAAGTTATTTTCCTTATTATCCTGCTGTCAAAATATCTTTCTAATTTCTTTGAATTCTGACACACAGAAAGCCTATACCAACGGAAAAATAGTACTACGGTAATCGTTAGTTACTGAGCAATTATTTAATTGGTAAAATATTTCACTATTGAACAAACTTTATCTTCAAATGTTGGACCCAATTTAAAAGGGCGAAGCGGAAAAAAATTACTCCATCATGATCTAGCTCAACTAGTTGTTTGTTTGATTAATGAGTATTACAAAGTCAATCGATCCTGTGTGGCGACACTAGCACAACAATATCTACAAAGACGCACTACAGATGGCGTTAAAAGCAACAATCTTAGAATTGCATACAAGATGGCAAATTACTATGAAAGTCTAAATCGCGCTTGCAAAGTTTCTACGGATTGGAGCATAAATACAACCTCCGACAAGACATCGTCGGAGCCGCGGTTCCCCAGGCATAACACCCTAGCCTGGCGGGAAGATCTTCCCTTTGTGGCGGTCGAGCATATCCCTGTCACTCCCGTCACATTCTCCAAACCTGCATGCTATGGAGTCAGTGTTTCTAAATTATCTCATAATTTATTTCGTGCTTGTTAATTTCATTCATTTATAATCAAGTTATTAAATGATTATTAATGAGATGCATTTATTATGTTATGTGTTATAGGGTATTTTGTTCTGTCCAGTTACTGAGGGATTTATATGAAATACAGAAATAATATATGAACATCTGACTTATCCTTAAAAGATGTTATTCTCTGCACCACTGGTTGGTTGACTGGTAGAAAAAGCCTATAGCTTTAAGTATTATACCATTTACATTTGTATGTAAAATCCTACTGGAGTTTCTTTGTTGCCCTTAAGGTGATACCTCGGTGAACACTAGCGCCACCTTCATTTAAAAATCATTACTCACTGAAAACACAAGTTATCAAAAATCCCTCTGCTGTTATTATGGTTATGGATCTGAAGTCAATTTAATAATATGCAATTATTAAATTATAGTTTCATTTTGTTACAAATAGCAAAACCGCTAAAAGTGGCCGTTTTAATCATTAATGCAATTTGTAACTATAGGGAATTATAATTTAATATGTTTAAAATTAACTTCAGATCCAGAATCTTAATTACATAACACGGATTTTTGATAACTTGTGTTTTCAGTAAATAATGATTTTTAAATGATGGTGGCGCTAGTGATCGTCGAGGTATCGTCTTAACCCTATTTCTGTTTTAAAGAATCGATTTTCAATCGCTATCACTTAACACTTACACCACACTCTGTGCTACGGTTCCGTCGATATTAGCATACAAATTGCTGTACACTCACTTCACTACTCCAGTGCACGATTATAAATTGTCGATATGCATGCTAACGTCACTATTGATACGCTAACTAGGGTTGGCACTTTTTATTTCTTCACAATTTAGTAATTTTATATTGTAGATTTTTATGAAAAACTAGCGACCCATCCCAACTTCGCCTTTCTCTTGAATCAATATCTACTTATTAAAAAAACCACATCAAAATCCGTTGCGTAGTTTTAAAGATTTATACATACAAAGGGATATAGGGACAGAGAAAGCGACTTTGTTTTATACTATGTATTGATAGAAAAATTGTTCCTTTTCCCCTTGCTCAACTCAATGAGAATTATTTTTATATTATTATATCTATCTTCAAGACAATATTCTTACTCAACTTATTAAAAGTTTTTTTTTCTATTTTAATCCCGTGAAAGGCGTGAATTGATTTAGAATTGGCAACGCACTCGTGCCGTAATGTTTCCATCAGGTGGACCGTAAGCCTGTTTGGCTAATCAGTAGTATAAAAAATCTTTTTGTTTTTTTTTTTTTGTTTGTAATTTCTTAATAATTTGAAAGGAATAAAGACTGATACATTTATTTATTTTTTTACCTCGAGGATTAGGATTTATTTACCCCGAGCTTTGTAGCTTTATCATTTGTTATGCAGGCGGGATAACGCTTGATATATATTTTTTAACTATATAACAAAATATGTTAATAGCATCCTAACGCTAGATGATTAATGAAATTCATAGAAATTTTAAAAACGAAAAAGGTAAAATATAACAACGAAAAGTATAACTAAATTAGAAAATATATAAATATTCTACATGCCGCTACATCAGGTTTTAAGCAAAGCGCCATCTATGCATCGGTAACAGAACTTGTTCACACGCTGTGCAAGCATTTAAAACAACAACCTTCTTAAAGCTCTACGGATAAGTTTAGGATTATAGTAAGTGTTTATAATAGTCATTATTTTCTTTCAAGAACATTTCTTTCATTCTTATTTATCATCTATACTAACATTATAAAGAGGAAATATTTTTATTTTTATGTGTATATTTGTTATACATATACTCAAAAATACTGAGCCGATTTAAAAAAAATATTTCACCATTGAAAAGCTACATTCACCATGAGTGACATAGACTATGTATGTACCACGGGCGAAGCCGGGTTGGATTGCTAGTCAAAATATAGAAATAAAGGAGTTCCCTTTAGTATTTTTTCATACGACACGAGGGTTGCAAAACTTAATTAAGTTCTACAAAGGTCTAAAATTATCATTGATAATATTAGAACTTTGTAGAATTAATATATATATACTTAGTCCGATTAAGGGCGAGTGTAATTCCTGCACAGGGTTATGTTCTGTTCTGTAGTAGATTTTTAAAAATAATTATTTACTTTGAACAGAGTTCATAAAGTGTTAGTATTACAAAATTACTTTTACACTAGTGTAAGTAATACATTTACATTTTATCAAAAATTGTGGAGCTCCATCCAACTTTTTAAGTAGGGGGAGGGAGTCCCACCTATCAGAAAACACCTTCAGTATGCTGTTCGGACTTCTATATTATTTTTAGTCCCCATAAAACAATTATGTACAAAAATACATTGATGATAAATAATTAAATAATACACTCATTATCTAAATATTATCAAGATCTACCTATATAAAAGTTCAAAATAAGTTATTATTTCAAAAAGTTGTTGATACGGAACTCTTAGTAAAAATCTGAGTCACGACTGGTTTTCATTTATTTTTTATATTGCCGTATAGTAACAAAAGGAAATGACGTCATGTAGTTCTCATTAAAATAGTGCATCATTAAACTCCGGTAGTTACGGAGTACACATAAAAGAAGCCTTCTTGTATCTTTTCTTTGTATTTGTCATTTTGTATTGTATAAATAAATACAGTTTCGATACCGTGTACGTTTCATGATTCCCTAAAACTCTGATACTAGAGTGTGCATGGCCGATTGACCGTGACACCAACACGAAATAATGATGATAATGTAACATGTTGTTACCCTGATGTGTTAACCTGAAATAAACTATGTGTCTATGTGTTTTATAAAAATCTAAAATATTACAATTGTCAATCTATATCTTAAATTCTACACTAGGTATCAATACCTATAAAATAATAAAGAGCACAATTTAGTTTACAATAATTTATGTATTTTTACTTATATTATAAAGCTGCAGAGTTTGTTTGTTTGAACGCTTATAAATTGGGAACAACTGGTCGGATTTGAAAAATTCTTTCTGCATATGATAGCTTGATTCTTGGGGATGATTATAGTACATACACGCAAGGGCGAGTGAAACCGCGGGGAACAGCTAGTTATAAATAGCTAGCTTTGCTCTCAGCTTCGCTCACGTAAATTAACACAACAGTATTTTTTTCGGGATGAATGGTATGTTGTTTATGAACGGATTTAGTAGCGTGAGAAGTGATTACTGAAAGAGAGAAGAGAACTAATATATTAATTTCTGCTAAAATAAATTATTTTTATTTGAATTTCGAAGATTTTTTGCCTTTCTTTGTTCATTATCCTGATAATTGAAAGATGATAATTCCAGTTAATATAGCATAAAGAGATGTCAAATAACGGATAAACAAACATATTGTCGCATTGATATTAGTGAGGATAATATAGCTTAAATAGCACCTCGGAACCTCAGAACATTGAAAATCGACAATATCACTAAGTTCAAAGAGGGGTAGATAGCAATGTCATCTACTTATTGACTGAGTAACATATTCGTGATTATTATTTGGAGATACATACAGATTCAAAGAATATTTAACAAATCAAAATTTATTAGTAAGAAAAAAGGCAATTATTTAATAAAATATTTTTATTAAAAAGTGACGTTTCTTTAAAACAATTGTTAACCAAATGAGGTCTTTATGGTGATCATCATGTACAGTGGGCCTTGTAGAAAAGTAACCAGATAATTAAGTATAAGGCAAGTAGGTAAGTTGCTCTTACACTTAAGTGTAAGAGACCATGTGTGTTAGTGTACCAGATTAATCTGTGGCCCACTCTACATATCTAATCTATATTTCTCGTCGAATTCGTTAGTGGTCAATACTGATGTTAGACATTTCAAGTTGCAATTTTTTTCTAATTCAAAATATTCTTTATAACAATAAAGAATATTTTGAATTAGAAAAAAATTATCTATGTTTAACAAAACATAGATAATTTCTTTTGCTAGAAGGCATATCATAACTTAGTCAGCTGAGAGGCGGTGTCGCAAAAACTCTGAAACCAGGGTGTGCATGATCATTAACCATATTTGAAACAAAAAAAAAACTTTGTTCGAAAAACTTTTTAGTAATAATTTTTTACTAAAAAGTTTTGCGCATAAATAATTGAGGAATTTTCTTTACGGATCAAACTCTTTTAGATATTCATTCATTCATATCATATGGGTAACAAGGTCTATTGATCCAGCCCACCCTTGTTTTTTACTCCGTAAGGACTTGTGTTTACCAGTTTGTTTTTTTCTTAAAAAAATAAACAGCATATAACACTGGCACTCTTTTATTTTGAAGGCCAAGATCCACTTAAGGTAAGTAAAAAAAAAACATTTTTCATTCCTGTATGTCCCATCTCGTTATCGTCCCTCTCGCTCCGGTGAGCACTTGTGATGACGTCATAATCGCGTGACACATGTCCATACAAGTCGACTTTATCGCTTTGCTTGTGATTTCATTGTAGCATACATCTTGGGCTGAAGGACGAGTATGATTGAGCGAATCTAGCCTCTTTTCTATGAATGGTCATTCATTGCAAGCTTATCACCAAACTGTCTGATATGGTCACATTTTTATGCAACCCCATCGCCTACATCATTCACATGTTATTGTTTTTTTATTTTTTTTAATACTATTACCACCACAAATATATTGGTGTCCTGGTCAACGCGCCTCAGTTCTCGCAATCGTTGCTTCTCGTAATTCCATACTGCATACTACACATTCATTCCATTTGATTCACATGTTATTGATATTTCATCATCTTAAAAAGGTATTGTAAGCCAACTAGCGCCACCAATCATTTAATTTTTTTCACCATAGGAAAAATAACGAACGTTATTTACTAGTGACCTGCTTTCTTAGATGTTTTCAATTTGACCTGATTTTAGAGTAAAATAAATAAAATAATTGGTGGCGCTAGTTGGCTTATGACAGCCCTTATTAGATCTAGATACCACTAGTAATAGTTAGTTGTAAATAGCTAAATATGAATCGAAAATATAGCAAATGTAAACAACTATATTTATTAAGACCAGTTTACCTTGCCCTATTCCGTTCGTTTGTTTACATATTAACATTAATGTGCCGAAAGAAGGTCTTGCTAAATTGGTTTTTGTTTTCCACAGGGAAATTTTCTATGCATGTTTCGGCTACGGATCCTGGTTCTGTATAAATATAATATACGTTTATATAGTAATATGTGAAAGATGAGAATATCATGTTTCGTTCTAAGTTAAATCTACACTTTTATAGCTTTACTATAGGTAAAAAAATTCTAAGAATATGTTAGGTAAATAGATTATCATAACGTTTAGGTATCACGGTCAATCGACTATGCACATCCTGGTGTCAGAGTTATTTGGAACAACCTCTCGGCTTCTGACGTGGTTCTTTTAATAACTTACAGAATGCAGTCGCAACTAACGACTTATCTACTAACGAGTTTAATCAGAAAACAAAGGGTAATGGCAAAATACACTTTTGCAGGAAAACCCCAAAAACTAGCACGTTTACTGAAACTGTGAGTATTAGTATAACTTTAGAAAGACTATGAAACTCTAGTTGAGCTAATTGTTCCGACAAAACATCCTTTAACCGCTCTAATCTAGCTAAAACTGGGTTTTTGGAAGTGACGTTTAGCTGTATTTATAGCGGATATTATCCAAGCATTATGTTGTTTTTCGTATAACTTAGTTTGCATAATTTTAGGTTAACTTGAAAGTACATTGTGCTGAAAAGGAAAAGTGTACAAGTGGTCCAGGTAGACCAAAGCATAGTGTCAAGGAATAACAAACCAAATCTCTAATGTTAGACATTGAAAAACTGTGCTTAGATCTGTTTCAGTTACCCACAGATATAATGTTTTATTTGTGTAATGTTAATATAATAAGATATGTTTTTGTATTACAAAAATCTTTTATGTAATTGACAGACTACTTAAACTGTTTTACACACTTTTATTGAAGCAGTGTTTACGAGCTACCTTCGAGACAGAATCAGAAATAAGAACAAAGGTTGCTGACATAGCCCAGCGGATTAGCGCTTTGAAGTGGCAGTGGGCAGGGCACATAGCGCGACGAACCGATGGCAGAATGGGGAGAAAAGTTCTCGAATGGCGACCACGCACCGGCATCAGACGCCCACCGACCAGATGGTCAGATGACCTGAAGTAGGTCGCAGGCAAGTGCTAAATGCAGACCGCTTCCAACTGGTCATTTTGGAAATCCTTGGGAGAGGCCTTTGTCCAGCAATGGACAGCCTGCGGCTGAAATGATGATGGTGATGTTTGAAACAGCGACAGTAAAAAAAAAACATTATTCAAGATATTAAGTAAAGCGCGAAAGGGATAACTTTCAGTATTATTATTGGCCGAGACTCATTGTGTCATGCGGGGCAGAGCACGGACCTTTAAGGTGATACCTCGGTGAACACTAGCGCCACCGTCATTTAAAAATCATTACTCACTGAAAACACAAGTCATCAAAAATCCCTCTGCTGTAATTATGGTTCTGGATCTGAAGTTAATTTTAATCATATTCAATTATTAAATTATAGTTCCATATAGTTACAAATTGCAAAACTGCTAAAAGTGGCCGCTTTAAGCAATAATGCAATTTGTAACTATAGGGAATTTCACCGAGGTATCACCTTTAGAGATGCCTCAAACTTGTACCTGTAGCATGCTCACATATAAGTATATCTCTGGCTGTTGACACTTTTGTATAAAAACAACCCTCATATCACGCCGTAAGCTAAAAACAGCTAGCGCCAGCAGACAAACAGACGCTTTGTGATGTAAATCGGTCGAGCTCACGACGCCTGAAAAAGACGCTCGCTACGGGAGACAAGTGCGAGGGCGGAATATTTACGTGATTTTAAAATCACTTTAATGATAAACGCTGCTGCGAAACATATTTAAATGAAACTCTTAGTCGAGGAAGATAGCTTGTTTGTTTTCACAAGCTTTGTTTGTTTTCACAAGCTTTGTTTGTTTTTTTTTTTTAGAATTAGTCATGTAGGTGAACATGAACATAGAATTACGCAATCACGGCCACAAGTTAAATCTACCTACATAGAATGAAAAAAGTTTGATTCATTTCAAATTGACTTAAAATTAAATAAGCATTAAAGAATTTGGCGAATCAATTCTTTTATTAATCTGTGCTAACCGGAGAAATGTTTTATGGAACGTATTATTAACTGTGGAGCTATCAGGTTAAATAAAATCTCTTACTTACGGATGTCTCGGATATCCATACTAATCCATACTAATATTATAAATGCGAAAGTCTGTCTGTCTGTCACTCTTCACGGCTAAACTGCTGGACCGATTGTGATGAAATTTGGTAGGGATGTAGTTAACGACCTGAGGTCAAACATAGGCTACTTTTGGGCGTGATATAACCGACCGACTGATATAATCCCACGCGGGGCGAAGCCGCGGGAAACAGCTAGTATTATATAAAAATATAAATGAATATGAAAACTAATTTTTTGAGAACTCATGGGCAATCAGATCACAGGTAGGTAAAACTACTGTGCACATTTAGCATTTAATACAATTTTTTTTAAAACACAAACCATTCAATTACTTATAAAATAAACACCATTTTTTTTGAGACAGCAAAATTGGTAAAGCTGTCATTTGCATGTCAAAGTGCCGAGACTTGTGTAGGCGATACAAAAGGACGGAATCCACTCGTATGCCTATATTATTAGGCACGGCTACTTTTATGCTGATCCTATAAAAGATGGTTTATGGCGCAGTTTCCCAAGTAAGTATGTGCCGTTCCCGGGAATTCTGGAAATATTTCCCAGAGTTTTCAAATAACTTTGGACATTAGGAATATATCCGTAATTTATAAAGAAAACAATTCGTATTTTTATTAGTTTTCCAAAAAAATATATAAGTACATAATCTTAATTATCAAAAACAAAAATCTATTTCCATTCATTTACTAAGACCAACTTGAAAGCTCGAGTTGGTCTTCGTAAACGAATAGTAGCAGGTTCGTAAGTAGGTATGTTTTGATAGGTATATAGGTAGTAGGTATTTCTTATATTAGAGACAAGATAACAACAATTTTCTCATTATCTAAAATTATATGTAATTTCCATCCACTTTGTAAATTAATTTTCTGTTCCTCCGAGGCCGGTAATGACATAAATGGATTTAATCATAAATTCAATAACAACCAAAGCCGATTACACATTCCAAAACAAAGTCAAACGAATCAAAGTATACACGTGTTTCTACCGAACATTTAACATAATTATCAATTTCAAAAACTATACTATTAAATTTATCATTTAAATTATAACCGTTTTGATAATGTACTCCACAAAGAACACGATAAGTAGTTTAAAGAAACTGATTATTTACGAAAGTTTCTTTTGTGTCAACCGCTCTTTCTTTTTAAGTTGTCCCAAATGGAAATACTTTTGCAATATTATCTCTTTAATAACACTCTTTGCTGTTATAGCGACACATATATATGATTTTTATTATGACACCAACCAATTGAGCATTATAGTGGTCGGTGTTCAAATTATTGCCTATATTGAAGTAGTATATTTATGTCTTGCAGCAAGAGATAAAAATGTTTTAAAATCATTGGCACGGCTTGATGAAAAATGTGGCGTCGATTTAGAGTATCTGAAAAGTGTAGAGGCTTCGGTATCTAAGACTGTATATGTTGGAGTTGCAACTTTAATTTTTGATATAATAGGATCAATTTTGAATATTTCCAAAGCTAGTACAATATTGTCTATGTGTATAGCAGCAGCCGTTCATGATGCAGAAATGGAATTCTACAGTACATTGATTGAGGCAATCAATTTAAGATTGTCTGTTATTGATAAATTGCCAATACATACTGGCTGGAAAATTTATAGGCATGTTCTTATTACTGCTTTGAATTTGAGCGAGGAATTTACTGCCAGAGTAAGAAATATTTACCTTAATTGAATAGATCACAAGTGAGCTTTTTAAAAATGATATTTTTATGATTATTATTCTCTTTCCAACAATTTAAATACATACTTGTTTTGTTAATTTCGTTGCTTTTTTGTTTCTTTTTTGTTAATCAGGTTATTGTCATACACAATGTATTGTTGACAGATATTGTTAATGCTGGCATCCTTATTCTTAACTACGGTTATGAGTTTCGTAATATTTATAATGGCTGATCCGGAAATAGTAAGTAACATCATAAAACTAAACTATTTGTCATAATTGTAAGTTTATATTATTTTATTTGATCAAACATTTCATTTGAATAAACAGTTCTTAATTAAAACTATTTAGATTAGATTTAGATAGCCCCAAAGTTAGTTCGAGACTTGTGTTATGGGATATTTCTTCGTCCGAGCGTGTTTACCAATTGCATTTTCAGCTTACGATTCAGAACCCAGAGCACGCTATTAATGTGGTCTTGATTTGGAGCGACTGCCGTCTGACCTCCATACCTAACCCTTTAAACAGGGAAACCAGACCCACAGGAACATGACTCGGCTGTGTTAGTGGCCAACACTGTCAGGTTTTTCAGGCTGCCTAAAGGCATCTGACATAGCCTAAAAACTGTCATCTACCGATAACAGCCGGGACCAACGGCCTTCCGAAGCACGGAGGAGCTCTAGATAGAAATGCCACTAATGGCGACCAATCCAAACATGGCCGCGCACTCGCCGTCGCCGTCGCTCGACGCGCACTATCGTTACGAACATGCGCGCCGTGCTAGGCTATAGAGCTCCTCATAGTGGTATGGTTTAGTATTAAGAGTAATAAAGATATTTACTTAAACCTTTTAGGTATTGTATATCCGTATTAATAATATCAATATCCTTATATCTATGTAGATACAGCGGCTAGCAGTCGCGTTGATATGGCGGGAATTGAAAGGATTATACTTAATCTGGGTGTTATGCCGTGCTGCTGCTAGGAGCAAGACTATTTGCGACAACTTGTGCTTCACTCTGGCGAGTAGACTGACGCTTTATTCAAAAGGTATTTTTGGTTGTAAAAGCCATTGGTAATGGATTTATACAGATTGTATATTACTGTACTACGTATAGATAGGTCGTAGTACAAAACAGTTTTATCTGACCTCTATACCACAAGTATTTCGCCTACCACAATCACCAATCTTATTTATTTATTTAAAACTTTATTGAGCCAAGAGCTACAATAGGTAAACTAATGCTATAAGCATTCCCTGCCAGTCAACCTTTGAAAATTACAAATAGATAGTGTAGGTGTCAAAATATGAGAAAAGTTGGAAAACCACCAAAGTTTTGTTTTAATTATCACAAATAATACACAATAAATAAATCTTCTAAGTCGGCCACTCTTGGCAGAGTGGTCGTGGCTGTAGATAATCAGAGTTGCGGCTCACTTTCAGGGCTGCAGCACGTCTAGCGTTGTCCCTCCATCTCTGCCGGTTTTCCGTAACAAAACTGTTAGGCCTGTTAACTGTATTCTGTTTTTCAAACATGTTAGGATGTTAGAAAACACGATAACACGGCGCAGCGGACCCGGCTTACGAGCACATTGTGCGGTAGTCGATCCGGTAGTTGTTTTAATTAAGTCGATCGAACGGATTGGGGATCTACCACGAGTGCCTTCCACACGGCCTTGCACTATAAGTCTCTCCATCGAGTCCTCATTCCAAGAGATGTGTCCAAAGAAATTCAGAACAATTACTAATACTACAAGAAAATTAAAATTTCTTAACTAATGTTTTATCTTAGCAATTTTTTTTTTGTTAGTTTGTTGATTTATCTCCACATTCATACTTAAATATTGTTTTTATTAATTCTGTGGTGTTGTCCCCCTTATTGAGTTTCTTCTTCATCAAGGCTAGCGAAAGATAGAGACACCTAGAAGAGACTCTACCGACAAGAGCACAGCTCTTAAATTTTAGATAGATATTATATTTTGTTTTAAAATGGGCTTTAATTTCGCCGCCTATTGAATCTATGTTTGTAATTTCCTTATTGTATATTTATACTGGTGCAATAATTTTTTTTTGTATTGTCTTGTCTTAATTTCAGGGCCAAAAACTTCACAGTACAAAGCAACTCACCGTCTCCTTACCTGCATTAAATCCCAAAGGCCTCGCTACCTCAGTGGCATGATACTGTCTATAGACCTGGGTTTGCCGCTGGATCTGATTGACTTGAGTGTCAACTATCTACTTATTATTCTACAGGTATTATTCGTTTATTTTTCAACGACATCTATTATCGAATCTGTATTATTTATTTATTAAAACTTTATTGTTTAATAAGTACAAAATACTTATATAATTGGCGGATTTAATTATGATAATAATGCCTCATGGCAACTGAGTTTCACAACCAGTTGTGAAAAGTAATTTATTTTATTTTAATGCAATGCTATCTTTCGTTCAAGACACAAGAATTAAGTAACACGCCATCTATGAATTTGTCTCGAGACTATAAATATGTGAGAGCTATACAGACTGCCGCGTTAACTTGAGTTAAAGTGCTGCTTACGTAGTATTTTAAGTCTTTGTAGCATTCAGAAATAATTAAATAATCATTTTATTTGTTTCAGATTTATATCGCCTTCAAATAATTTCCTTTATTTTTTGTAATTTCATTCAATACATTTGCTTGTTTTATTGATATTGTGCGTAATAAAGGTACTTACTTAACTATTTATAATGTATTGCAATTTGTAATTTCGTTATAGAAATGTAAGTGATGCAAAATAAATCATAATATAAATATTTAGGCAACAAAATGGCATTTTCTGTCTCTATCTTTAAAAAACCTTAATTTTTTATGTGTCAATCAATCATAATCTTGTAGAATAGTATAATATTTTTTTTTAATTAACTAGTAAGCGAGGTCATGGAAGACCACCTGGCTGACGGCGGTCGAAAAATACATGAATCACGAAAATTAGAACGGTAATTTAGTTCAAGACGGGGCAATGTGGAATAGACGGACAAGGAAGGCCGACACCAAGTCGAGGGAATAAGGTGATGGCGAAGAAGAAGAAGTAGGTATAATAAACCTGTTTCTTTCGTATTGATGGCTAAAAACTATATGAATTTGTCCCAGTAGGATGCAACATCCATAGCAGATTCAGAGGCTAGTCAAATCACCCTTCGTTCATAAGAAAGGGCAACAAAATAAATCTATATTATTTTATGTAACACAATAATTTAATAAAAATATATTTTTTAAATCTTTTTTCAATCATGAACTGTAACATTTCCTGATAAGAATAGTCCTCACTTAAACCGGAATAATTTATTCACCGCAGCGCCGCAGCGGAGCTCACGTCACACGTCATGGCGAATTGATGGTGTAGGTTCAATTCCAGTACAAAGTAAAGATATTACAAACGAATATCCCTGTAATGGGGGGAAAGGAAGGATTATTGACTTTTCAGCATGAGCATGATTCAAGCATTAATAGTTCTATGGACCCCTTGTGTTGTATATTTGCATTTCTGCAATGCAACTCCGAATGTACACGTACTTCTGCCCCTCTGGGGGCCAAACATGAAGTTTAACAAAACCATGATGGTTCAAGACAATCTTATTTTAAGCTCATTATAATATTGCCTGAAATGGTATTATATTGTTCACAACAACATTATTTTATTCGTGCTAAGTGATAGAAAAGAACAAATGATTTGTCCAGTTGTCTATTGTTGTTGTCTTTTTATTGTTTTCATTATTAAACTAAGATTGTTTTTAAAGGTCATGGTAGCAAAATAAATAGTATTATTAAGACAATAATGCTTTAAGTGTTTATAGTAAGCTTTTTGGTAAAGTAATTTGAACAATTTTGTAGTCTCTACACTATGTAATCGCAGCCATCATAGCGTTTTAAAGTTAACCCCTCTGCTCCTTATATATGTTTTTATTTAATGGAAATGTGATAAAAATCGTCATGTTCCTAAATAGGAAACAGATAATATCTAGTTTCATTGCGAAAATGGTTATGGAAGTCCGAAGATGGTAATGTGACAGAATGTGAAAGATTGTGATTAGAGGTTGTAACTATGTATATTCCTTATTTCTTTCTTGCCTGCTGGGCTCTCGATAGATTACACGATCGGCAAATTAAGCTGATCTCGGTTGAAAAATTCTATTCTTTTTAAATTGTTTTCATAATTTCTCCAATGTAGCAGTAGATCACATGTGTGACACACAAACTGCATTATCTAATAGATAGCATTGCAATCTGTGATGGTGACGCATATCGATTACTTCTGCTTAAAGACTCGTAGGTTCCATACCTTCGTGATTCATATAACTTTTTTTAGTTGTTTCTAGATAAGTTATAACATTACAGGCTTGAATCTCGTGCGTAATTGCTTAATGATAAACATGATAACTTGCTGCGGAACGATAAACCAATACTCTCAACTGCCAATTATATTAAATTAAAAATTTAAATTCATTTATTTCGAATAATAAAGATCCATATTCACAAAAATAAAAATTAAAAATTATTAAAATTTACAATTTAACATATTTGAGATTATTAAAGATTTATAATTGGATTTGAAATATAATCAATAAAAATAAAATAAAAAGTCAAACAAATACTATAAATAATTAAATATTTAGGATTTCAATACCTCCTCAGCGGCACAGACACCGCGACATGTCTGTCACAGCAACGCTGGGTGTATGGAAAATCCAGTCGTTCAGAGATCATTCTTAAAATGACATTGGAGCTGGCCCGTACTCTGCGCACTAGGGACGCACTCCGTTTACGAATAATTGCATGAAAACAGTCCGTTCGCGCCTCCACAATACAACCAAGCTCCACGGGGCGGAGCCGTGGGCAACAGCAAGTATTAAATACGTTTAAAAAAGTTGGATTATGTTAAAAAAAAAGTTATTACCAGCTCTACAATCTTAATATCACCACATAGATACACACATACATACGACAGATATCGAAGGTCATATAGTGACGTTTTTACTGAGGCACCCGATTTCAAGACCCTCTCGTTTACGTATTTTATTTTATTTTCTCTGTGACTGACGTTAAGGGACGGTGGAATGGGGTTGGAGGGTTACTTTATATTAGAAAGTTGGTTTTGGACACGCTTTTTTTCCTGCCGTAAGCTTAAACCGGTCTACTAATGAACCAGCGAGCTTTATCTTAGACCACTAAAAACATAGAAACCAGAATCAGTAGGTGACCTCCTTTTTTGGAAATCGTATTAAAAAGTAAGTAAGAGATCCCTTTCTGGGACGAGTCCGCCATTGTACTTCTGTTTTTGTATGCTTTTATATTTACTTTCTATTTTGTACAATAAAGTTATCACAAACAAACAAAGAAACTATTTAAGTATTGACTCAATTATTTACAGACTTCATAAATAGGAGGTGGTTTTTTTGTGTATGTTAATAGATTACTCGTAGACGCGTAAACCGATTAAAAAATACTTTTTTTTAAACGGTATAATATACTATCCTATCGGTCCCATATTCATCTGGTCAGGATCTTATGATGGGATCATAGATAAATCGAAGGAACTCTTCAAGTTTTATTACGATTTAAGTAGTTATTTTTTGACATATCCTATATGAACAATATGAACAAGGTGAGACGATGCTGGAACGTTTAACCGACTTTCAAATATGCAACGTACTTATGACATTTTTATTGTAATTTATCTTTTTCGATTACTCGAACTCGCACCGACTAGAATTGTTTAAAAGTTTTATAATGAAGAATATTATTTTTCCTTTTTAGTTGAGTAATTGGAGTCGGTACCGTTTTTCTTTTGACAAAAATAATTATTTTGTACTAGCTCCCGTAGGCATTCCAAGATAAAATATACCTGGTCATGTCTTGTTCCAGGGTCTATACAATCACTGTTCCAAATTTCAGCCAAATCAGTTCAGCCGTTTTCCTGCAAAAGAGTAACAAACATTTTGTCTGTTATTTAATACGTGCTCTAAGAAAGAGTACGTTTTTTCGCGTCTATTTTTTTACAGAATTCAGTCATTTTAACAATATAATAATTATAGGGTAACCATGATAAACATTTTGCGTAAATACTTCAGATACATAAGTTCTTTTTCCACCAGTATTCTACCATCAAGTACCTTGTATTTTATAAGTCTGGTGCGTAGGTGGCTGGGCACACAGGACAGTAGATGTGCCATAGTTTAAGGAGTGATAATGCTTTGGGTTTTAAAGGCACAAGAAATCATTTAGGCAATTTGAACTAATACTTATTTTATTCTTATATATTTTGTTGCACTTAAAGTGAATTCACACGTAAGTATATCATGAATGTTAATTTGTTATAAGCATGTAATTCATTCGGAGATAATGTATGGAGTTTTCTCCATCGCTAAGAAAGCAGATTTAAGTGAAAAATAATGGCTGCATCATATAGCAACCCCCTGAAATGCATTTCTTTTTTTTATTTTGCAACCAGTAAATGGGCGGCAATAAAATGCAATCTCACTAATCTGGTCACCCTAATCGCGCCATATGTAACAAAATATGTTTCAAACGAGCACACTGTATCAAAGGGTGATTTGCATCTTGTACTGAAGGGGCATCAAATAAGAACCCGGAAGTGTGTTTATTGTGTTCGATACTTGAAACTTGGCGCACTGGCTGAATAGAAAATTGTCTATTATTTTTTATTTTGCGTATTTTTTTTATTCTTTTATTGTACAGAGAAAGCATTACGTCGTGTTTGTGTATGGTAGTATGTTTATGTTTTCTTGTTATTAAAAGGGGTTAATAGGGATTTTAAAAGAAAGCCACAAAAAAAAAACTTATTTTATCGAACCGTGTGGTGAGTGTCATCACATCACTGCACCTTCAGTCAACGCTTTTAAAAATAGATGAGACAATGTATAAAATCTCCAAATTAAGGTGCACACGCATCAGCTTCATATGCTGCTAGTGTTTTTAAGAATATAAATAAAGAAGTAAATAATACGTCATTAGATACTCAATATGCTAATAATTGGTTTAATGAAACATATATTTGTCGATTTTTTGTTACAATCAAGTAACTTTGGAAAGTAAATTAAAAATTTAGCTTCTGGCGAGTGGCGGGCAAGTTTCACTTAAAGATTGATGGTTTTGACGAACTTTAGAGCAAAAACAAGAAAAACACTTAAGTACTAATTAGAATTAATGCCTTAAAACTAAGGTCTTCAACCAGTGTGTGATACCAGTGATGACATATGGGTCCGAAACGTGGTCCTTACTATGGGCCTCATAAGAAAGCTCAAGGTCGCCCAAAGAGCTATGGAAAGGGCTATGGTCGGCGTTTCCCTTCGAGACCGCATCAGAAATGAGGAGATCCGTAGGAGAACAAAGGTTGCCGACATAGCCCAGCGGATTAGAATAGAATAGAAAAACTCTTTATTGCACCAAACAAATGTATACATAATTTTGTTAAAAACTAGTAAGGTACAAAGGCGGACTTATCGCTAATGCAATCTCTTCCAGTCAACCTTAGGGTGGATGGAAAACAAAACCAAGACAAATCAAAAGGCGAAGGCGCAGTATATATACGTAAATAAATATACATACAAAGATATAAATTCAGGCCGCTTTCAGCCGGTCGTTCTGAAAATCCTTGGGGGAGGCCTACCTCCAGCAGTGGAATACCTACGGCTGAAATGATGATGACTAATTAGTATAACAATCTTTATGTTATAAATAAATAGTTGCATTAAACGCATAACTGTTACGAACACCTAAATGAATTATTTTGTTCGATTTTAGTAATTAATATTATTTTATATATTATTAACTATCTTGATTATTTAACACGTTAGCGGACGCACGACGACGTCTATGGACGTTATAACAATTAAACTTCTATTGTGTTTACAAAACCGTCCGCCAACGTGTTAAAAGATAGAAGCACCTGGAAGAGACTCCACCGACAAGAACACAGCTTTTAAATTTTAGATCTATCTATCTATGCAATGAACAGTTTTTTTTATTGTATAGATCAAACACCGACCTTTGCATAAAGAATTGAGTCCATCAGGGTTCCGTATAATTGCACCTTAATAAGATTCCGGAACGAGCCTCAGGCCGCTCCAATTAGTTCGCCCAGATTCATGATGGCAGTAAAAGTTCACGTTTTTTTTGAATACAACGCGGCAGTTTCATCAACGTTTTAAACAAAGTTTTTTTTTTAAACATTTGGATGACCAACAGCAAATAAACTTACATAGGTAACAGATTGTATAACAAAAATCCAATAATACAAAGAATTTCGAATCACAGACGTGAAGACTGAAGGCAAGAATTGATATCATTAACAAACATGGTAAATAACAAAGGTCCAATCAAGGAGCCTTGTTTTTTGTACACATTTGTATTATAACTATGAAAATATATACTACGCGAAATAATATATAATTACAGAAATTTTTTTTAGACGTGTCCCTTGTAATCGGAACTCATTGTTGGCAAAAAGAAGGTATGAAAATCAAAGAAGACTAAAGAAAACAGTATTTATTTAGATGAAAATCTGTGTTAGATTATGGGTATTTTCGTCGTAATACTAAACGAACGTGTTATGGATGGTTGTCGACGGTCGACGGCCTTTGGGTAGTTGCTGAGCCTATACTTTAACCTGTGCTAGACGCAATAAGTTTTGTTAATATTCAGTGTCTTTTTAGTTCTACAGGCAACTAATATAACCTTTTCAGCTGTCTCCATGGCCCAGTGGTTAAGGTATTTGCTTAACTTTAGACGGTCGTGGGTTCGCTTCCCACGGAAAGCATAATTTGTCAATCTGTTGCCAGTTTTGTTAAAACATTGCAGTCGTGAATCACCTAATTGTCTGGTAATAAAGATGATGACGTGCTTCGGAAGGCACGTTAAGCTCATTTGTTCGGTATAGAACAGATTCTCGCGTTGGTCCCGGCTGCCATCTGGTAGTCGTAACAGGAACTACTACAAATGCCGAGAGGCGATTGACCATGTCACCTAGACGAAATAATGACCTCATCAAGCTTTGCTTCAACAGTGTAAGGTTCAAGAGTCCAAAAGTCATCAATTGAACAAGCTTATTGAAGAAATTCTTTAATAATTTAAAATCTATAATCAAAGGCTAGATTGTGTTTTAAAATACTCTAGTTGCTGTAGTTTAGAAGGCAGATCGGACCTTATTATTATTTCATCGGAGCAGGAAATGGGTCGTTTCTCGTCACCCTTGGCTCACCGGCGCCCCGGGTGACAGCTCTCTGAAAATTAACTCTTGATTGCTTCGGAAGAAAAAAATTGGAGGAAAGGACTATAGTAGATACGAATTACTTACTAGAAATGAAAATGTATAAAGATTGTAATCTGCAGAGTAAAATTCATGATCATTTTTCATCAGACACAGTTGTAAAGGCGGACAGAGACGGAGTTCGGCTTGATAGAAGGGTTCCATTACTTTTTCCATTTATTGAAATCAGTCAATTATTTATGCGCCACGATGTTACAGAAATACGTCAAATTTTGTCAGGAATTAAATAAGCCCTGTCACTGTGATCAAAACATTATAACTGCAAAAATATATAAGAGTATGGAAAAAATGATTCCCGGGCGCGATAGCCTATCGGGGCATGTGTGTTTGTAACGATCATGTATGTCAAGCGACTTAGAGCGTGGCCGTTGTTTGGAAGGCACATTTAGCCGTTGGTCCGACTCCAATGATGATCTACAGGCAAAAGCTAGTTTGAAATCATTTATTCAATAAATTGCATAAATAATAATAATAATAATAAATCTTTATTGCAGCCATAAATTGCCATATTAACACAATATAAAAATTAAAAATTAAAATGAATTAAACTAAAATAATAACATTAAAATTGCAATAGGTAAGATTATACCTATAGTCCGTGCGTCATTTCCGGTTCTCGCACCGATGAACCTCCACCCAGTGGTTTAATATAGGACTGTTCAGTCCGCTGCCTACCGCCCTAAGTATACTGTTATCAGAGCGACGCAACCTCTCCCAGAAAGAGGCTACGCGCGCTCTCACAACAGCATAAAAATCCGGCACTCTCGCCTCGGCGAACATTTGTGAAGCACTGCAGTAACGTGGTAAACGCATGAGAATGCGAAATGCATCATTGTATTGCACCCTCATGGAACTATATGCCTTCCGCGTGAAATCAACCCAGAGCTGGCAGGTATAGAAACTTTGGCAGTAGGCATTAAATAATGTCAACTTAACCAGGTCACTACATCTACCAAATCTACGTGCCAGCATGTTGCACCGAACCGAGAGCGCCCGTCTTTCTCTTTCTATATCCTGGTCGTCCCTAAGATCTGGAGTAAGGATGTGGCCTAAATATTTGAACCTCTGCACGACCCGAACAGCCGACCCATTTAATTTTACTTCCGGTACATTCTCCGGACCCCTGCCCGACTTAAATATCAACATTTCAGTTTTGCTGACGTTGTATTTCAGCCCGTGAGCATTAGCATAATGTTCACAGACTGAAAGCAGCTTTCTTAAGCCTTTAATAGAGGGGCTGAGGAGCACCATATCATCGGCGTAACTGAGGTTGTTTACACATACCCCACCCACATGACAACCAATTCCAGTACCCCTCAACTCCTCTATCAGGCCGTTAATATATACGTTAAAGAGATCCGGAGATGTTAGCCCACCTTGACGTACACCGCAGTCTAGTCTATATTCACTAGATGTCGCGTCGCCCCATTTTACATAATTTGTTTGGTTTCCGTACCAGTATCTCAACAAACCCACTACTGTTTCCGATACACCCAAGCAGAGAAGCTTGTTCCAGAGAATTTGATAATTTACTAAATCAAACGCCCGGCTCAGGTCCAAAAAACACGCATACACCGTTGTACCGCGACTTGTATAGTAACGAACGGTGTATTTTAAAGTTACTATAGCCGAGTCCGTCGAAAGACCAGGACGGAAACCAAACTGAGCATCTTCCATCTTCACATTCTTTAGAAGTTCGGGCTGCAGCAGACGCTCAAATATCTTTCCAATAATAGTACCAAGCGATATAGGTCGGTAGTTGGTAGAGACACCACTATTACCCGTCTTATTTTTGGCGATAGGGACAACAACAGTCTTCATAAGATTGTGCGGCAGGAAAGAGAATCCCGCACATAGAGTGAATAAGGCGGCCAATCTAGGGTATAGCTCATGTCCCGCATATAGAATATGTTCCAAGCTCAAATCGTCATGACCAGGCGACTTACCACTCTTTATACCCCTCACTGCACGTGCGACATCCTCCACAGAGAACCGAACTAAGTCCACAGTTCTTGGTTTGCTATCCTCACGTGTGCCCGATGGCACAGGTAAGGGTTCATTCTTGAATGAAGCAGCAAACAACTCCGCTATTAGCTTGTGCTGAAGCTCACCATCCAAGCTTGCGGGTAGACTTTGTTTGTAATCAAACTTTTTTGTTTCTTTCCAAAAACTAACAAAATTATTGTGTTTTCTGTGTGTGGCCAAAATATCTAATTTAATTTTTTCTCTATTATTCTGACACCATTTTAATTTATTTTTGAATATTTTCCGACTAGCTTTCATATCTTCGTAAACCGCGCCCGTGGATGGCTTGCCATGCCAGACCCAGTTGTTAAAATTTTGTCTATAGCGTTGGTGATGCTCTCTTACGTGGAAATTCCACCCTGCTACTTCCTTGTTTCTTACTGCCTTAACAGTGCGAGAACCGAAAGAGTCCATTGCCGCCTGTTGTAAAACACTCACAATTTCATCGTACAAAACAGAAATAAACTGAAGATTTAAGCTTAATACATTTTTTATCATTACAGCTTTCACAGCCTAAAACATAATTTATGTATTGTAAATTAGTATCACAGTGGTAAGAATATTGCTCAATTTGACTCAGATCCCTTATCCCCCATCGAACACCCGTAGAGATATTGTTTTTAGGTAAAATATCTTCCGTCACCTCGCCCAAATTACACACAATACGCATAGGGAAATGGTCTGACCAGGAAACGTCATTAATTATACTAATCGTATCTATAGTGTTCCAAGCAGCTCGAGTAGTAATGCAGTGGTCCAGCCATCGGGGAGTACCATGAACGTCACTTACGAATGTAAACGCTCCTGAATTTATACCCAACTTCTCAATATCAGCACATAACCATTCCTGTTCGTCGCAGAAACTAAATAGTTCCTGCCAAATGTAGCATCCGGATGTGAGTTGAAATCTCCCACAACAAATGCAGCCTGTACACTACTTTCCTCAATAATGGCACTTATATGACCTAAGCAGGCTATAAACTCGGTAATATTGTCAGGTGCGTCTGTAGGCATATAAACGTTTACTATTACAAAAGATCGCAAACCCACTTTCACTTGTATAGCTATAATCCTATCACTGGAACTGTCTAACACTGTTACATTTGGAAACCTAGACTTCCGCCATAAAATAGCCAAACCCCCGTATGGTCTCCCACGCAAAACACCGCTGGTGGTATCCACCGACGGCGTCGCATGACAACCAAACCTACCATCTATATTGTGTACATAGCTTAAATCATGCGAAAGAAGCCAGGTCTCCTGGAGTAAGATAAAATCACTATCATTACACATGTTTTTTACAAATTCCGTTGACCTTTTAATTGATTTACAATTAAAAGACATAATAGTTGTTTTATTCAATTGGTTACAGTTCATAAAACTAATTGTTTTTGGTTCGCATTCGATCTTACATTTTGTCGAAACAGTCTATATTAGGCTCCATGTGGCCAAAAATCGTTGGAGAGAAAAGTATCTATTTTAGTCTTAGACACCGTAACTTTAAACGAGCTGAACGCCATTTCATAGTTTTGCACTAGCAACTTAACATCCACACATTCCTCTCCCATTTCCTTTATGTGATCCTTTACATCCTCCACACTTGTAGTCTTCAAAAGACGCGAAACATAGATACTAATAGGTATATCTGCTACTTGTATTTTACTTAGCCTCTGTGCGGTACCACACATATTATTTTTCTTATGAGACTGTTTATTACGCTTACGATTGCTTACAATAGTAAAACCATCCTCCGAGCTATTGGCCGCTAGCCCCTTGTGTATAGTAACAGAGTCCGTTTTTGCACAGAAATGCGATTGACTTTGTATTATGTCTCGATACGTCGTTGTGTGCATCTGTTCGCGTACGTCACCATCCACGAGCGATTGCAAAACCGGTTGCTCCGCAACTGATAACACAGATGCGGTAGTGCGTTTGTAGGTGACTTTCCCTATATAAATATATATTTAATACTAGCTGTTTCCCGCGGCTCCGCCCGCGTGGGACTCGGTTATATCGCGCCCAAAAGTAGCCTATGTTTGACCTCAGGTCGTTAACTACATCCCTACCAAATTTCATCCCAATCGGTCCATCCGTTTAGCCGTGAAGAGGTGACAGACAGACAGACAGACAGACAGACAGACAGACAGACAGACTTTCGCATTTATAATATTAGTATGGATTTACATTATATATTTATATTTACAACAATAATATTTTATATGTACTTACATATATTATATTTACACTTAAAACTATTTATATGTACTTTTATAATTATTATAATAATATATTTACATATTTACAAAACACACATTTACATACACAAAATACTGAGCATGGTCGGATAATGTCGTGACGTGCCGGACCGTACACAAGAATCGTAAGTGTGCGCCCGTCGTAGTTTCGCCTCCGCTGCGTACAAAAGCGGGTAGAAAAACAACTAGCCGCGCCCGCAGCGCAGGCTCACAGCACAAAGACAGTTGAGATTTGCTACCGACGCGTAACCTACGATTTATTGTATGTGCTGATTTTTAGCCAACTTACTTCCGCTGTGCTTGTGTGATCTATTCTATAAACTTTCATCTTGTGTCCCTTCATACTTTCTCCTTCTGACTTTGCTTCGCTTGTGTGTTATTTCTGTGTAGTGAACAATAAACCCTGTAGTGTATACCTGGATTTTATTGCCACCTACTACACCCGCTAGACCTAGCTGCTTTCACTCCTACGCCGAAGCTTTGGAATTAGCAAGGTAGGATTGCTTATATATATACGCCTGCCACTCTATACTGGTGACCCCTATTGAAAAGAACAATGGAGAGGGAATTTAGAGATGCCAATGAAGACGCACCTATAATTGCCAGCGATTCAGAACCGGACGATAAAAATGACGGACGTCATTCTCGTGCCGGCATTTATAAGGTAGCAGTGCGCGTACCGCCCTTCTGGCCCGAAGAACCAGAGATATGGTTTGCCCAAGTGGAGGGTCAATTTACTATTTCCGGGATTACGAGCGACTCCACCAAATTTAATTATGTCATCAGCCAACTCGACAATAAGTATTCCAGGGAGGTCAAGGACATAATTATCAATCCCCCTTCGAGTGACAAATATGGGAAGCTTAAGGCTGAACTAATAAAGCGTCTGACAGCATCCAATGAAAATAAATTAAAACAATTGTTGATGCATGAAGAACTGGGAGATAGGAAGCCTTCACAATTTCTTCGGCACCTAAAGGGACTGGCTGGTCACGATGTTCCAGATGACTTTCTGAAGACAATCTGGATTAGCCGCCTACCTCATGGCATACAGACAGTTCTTGCTGGACAGCCTGCTGCAGCACATCTTGACGACTTAGCTGATTTGGCGGATCGCGTTAACGACCTGACGAGCACGATGCCTAAGGTCGCTTCTATGTCCCAGCCTAGCCAGAGCTCCGAAGTCCTTGAGCTCAGAAGAGAAGTTGCTGAACTCCGGAGAAGACTACAGGACATGTCGACAAGGGACGGCCGATCTCAACAGCGGTCCTCTCGACGTTCTAACCGTAGCCCATCCCGATCGAGGGGTCGGTCGCAATCTAATTACCGCAAGTTCCCATTATGCTGGTACCATGCCAAATTTGGAGAGAAGGCCAATGGTTGTATCCAGCCCTGCGACTACCAGGCGGGAAACGCCAGAGGCGGTCGGTAATGGCGACTGACGATTGCCCATCTTCTTCTGGTCGCCTGTTCATCACTGACCGATCTTCGAAGTTGCAATTCCTGGTCGACACCGGTAGCGACCTTTGCGTCTTCCCCCGATCGGCTCTGCGTGATCGTCGTGCCAAAACGAATTTTGATTTGTGTGCAGCTAACGGTACCAATATTTCTACTTATGGTTATATTCATTTTAACTTAGATCTAGGATTACGTAGAAGCTATACCTGGCGTTTTGTAGTTGCTGACGTAACCAAGCCAATAATTGGAGTAGACTTTCTAAATTTTTACAATTTGATTGTTGATTGCCGTAATAAAAGACTAATAGATAACACTACTTCTATATCTTCTTTGGCCAGTATAGCAAATTGTAAAACAATTTTTTCTGTGAAAGTCTCAACTGGCGAATCCCGGTATCACACAATTCTTAATGAGTTTCCCGAGATTGCCCGACCAGCAGGTATACATCGCACTACACCACATAACACTGTATATCATATTCGAACGACACCAGGTCCTCCAATTTCTTGCTCTCCCCGTCGTTTAGCCCCGGACAAACTGAAGATAGCTCGTGAGGAATTCCAAGCTATGTTAGCCAATGGTACTGCGCGTCCTTCTGAGAGCCCGTGGTCTTCGCCCTTGCATCTAGCGCCCAAAAAGGACAATGGTTGGCGCCCCTGCGGAGACTACCGATTACTCAACTCTCGTACCGTTCCGGACAGGTATCCAATCTTCTATATATATAAAAGCGAAAAACACTCACTCACTCATCACGAAATCTCCAAAACTGCTGAGCCGATGAAGATGAAATTTGGCAAGAAGGTAGATTGTGACTAGGAGACGTCCGCTAAGAAAGGACTTTTGGGAATTTTATCCCTAAAGGGGTGAAAAAGGGGTTGCCAGTTTGTATGAAACTTCGTCATTTTTGAAGTGAGATACATGAAATTATTAATTTACATTTGAAGTTGGTAAAAAATAATAATGCACCAATCAGATTTTGAAAATTACATCCCTAAAGGGGTGAAATAGGGGTTGCCATTTTGTATGAAACTTTGTCATTATTGAAGTGAGACACATGAAATTTTTAGTTTGAATTTGTAATTGGTAAAAAATAATAATGCATCAATCTGATTTTGAAAATTACATCCCTATAGGGGTGGAATAGGGGTTGCCAGTTTGTATGAAACTTTGTCATTTTTGAAGTGAGATACATGGAATTAAAATTGAAAATGTCTTGGTACAGTCAGGATACAATACATAATAGAGTCCAAAGGTTTTATTTATTTGTTAATATTATCAGTTCAGTAATGTGTCAATAGATGGCGCCACCATACATTTTAAAAGTCGATATGGTTTGTCGTTCGCATTTAATCATCATGTGTAGTAATTGAGATTTCAAAATAAATAAAAAAAAATGTTTTTGCTTTTCTAACGATTTGATTGTGTGTTTAAACGATTTGGTACCTGCTAAATATAAAATTAAATTAAATTGGAGTATGGAGTGGTAATTGCGGCATTATATTGTACTAGCTGTTCCCCGCGGCTTCGCCCCGCGTGGGATTCGGTTATATCGCGCCCAAAAGTAGCCTATGTTTGACCTCAGGTCATTAACTACATCCCTACCAAATTTCATCACAATCGGTCCAGCCGTTTAGCCGTGAAGAGGTGACAGACAGACAGACAGACAGACAGACAGACAGACAGACAGACAGACTTTCGCATTTATAATATTAGTATGGAAGTATGGATGTATAGTTTAATGTCTGCGTTTTGGGCTACTCATTGATTCGTTTAATTTAAATTTGAAAAGTATTTTTCCGGATTCCGGATTTCGAATAGTAGTTTGAAAATAGGTTAATCTTTGTGTTATTTTCCATAAGTTAGTTGCATATCTTAAATATATTGTAAGGTTTCTCAAATAAATTGTAGGTCTTTAAGTATATTTGTATTCATTTCTAATTAGTTAGTAGATTAATATAATTTCTATTTCTATATATATAAAAGAACAAGGGCAATTGATAAATCAACGCCTAGCCTAAACCATAAAAACTATAAACTTGAAATTTGGACCGAAGCTTTATGTTAATACGTAGTGCTCAGATAAGAAAGGATTTTTCAAAATTAGACCCCCATAGGGAAGAATTGAAGGCAAAGTTTGTATAAAAAAAATTAAAATCTTCACTGATGTACTTGAAACTTGGCAAGAATGCTTCTCAACAAAAATAACTAATGGCGTGTTTCAGCGTTTTTTGAAATTCAACCTCTAAAGGGGTAAAAAGGGGGAGGTTGACTAATTTATCATCACAAAACCGAAACTATAAAAGCCATAAACGTGAAATTTGGTTAGTGTCTTCATTATACTATGTACTGGCCACATAAGAAAGTGTTTATTTATTTATTTAATTCATGTACACTTAAATACAAACATAGGAAACTCAAAATTAGGAAACTTAGTACAAGGGTTGTTCACAATTTCAACCCTTACATCCAAAAAAGGGGTGAAATTGCGTACCTATAGACAAATTCAATTTGAAATTTCGCCAATTACTAACAACGCATGTTGGCCTATCGGTAGAGGTCGCGGATTATTTTTTTGAATAGAGGGTTCTAATCCTGCTAAACATGACTTTTTTTACTTACTTTTTTTTCGTTTTGTATAAGTTTTTTAGAATTCTATACATATTTTTGCTTTTAATATTTTAATAAAGAAATGTTTCAAGAAATAGCTGGAAGTAGCTGGATCGAATCCTGCCACAAACAATAATTTGTATTCGTTTTTTATTTGTTTTCTAGAATTAATTTTTTTTTTATTTTAATTTTGAAAAGGAACGAATAAATTCATTTGCAAATTTATTTCCGGATAAACGATACCTATCGCAACCCCAATCAAATCAAATCTAATAGTTTCTCATTGACGACATTGAAGAAGAAGATTAATTAAATGGTTGACTGGTAGAGAACGCTCTTAGCGTTAAGTCCGTTAATATATCAGTATTTTGTACTTATCTATCTATACAAATAATAGGACAGTAAAAATCGAGTGTCTATACATTAAATATTTTTCTAAAAAACTGATACGGAGCGATTAAAGAAGAGTAACAGAAACCAAAAAAAAAACTATTTTTGGAATTTTTGTCTCTCTGGTACGTTATAACTTCAAAACTACTCAACAGATTTGAACGCGGTTTTTACAGGTGGATTACATATAATTAGGAGCGTTGTCAAAACTTTGTTTCGTCAAAATCGGTTAAGGGAAAAAGAAGTTATGGTCAGCTGAAGTTTACTTCTAGCACTGCTTCTTTTAAACAGAGTTGAATGCGGTTTACATAAACGTTTTTAATTTAGATAAAGCTAGAATTTCTACTTTGTTTTATCGATATCAATAAAGAGAAAAACACACTGCAGTCTCTATTATTTTTTAATAAAATAACACATTGAATGTGTGTGGGCGTATAACTTAGTTACATAAAATATCAATAGATGGCGCTGACTTTATTTTAATTAATTTTTCGCATATGGTATAGCAGATTGAAAATTTTCCTTACGGCAATTAAATTGAATTATTTAAAAAAAAAATTGGATTTTGATTTAGTTCTATTGGTTGGTTTGTTTATCGGTCGTTTTGTATTGTAAGCTATTAGAATTGATTGGTTGGTTTGGTTTGGCTTTGGTTTAAAAAATAATCAAATCGGCATGTCAGTTCAGTTGTTGTTTGACGGAACATACGGTCGTGTCGTTTAATATAACGAACTTATCACTTTTTATTGAGATTTTCTCCACTTTTCACGCCCACTATAACTTTAGGAGTGGCTTTTAGGTCCAAATGACCCTGTAATAGGCTGCGTCTACTCTTTTAGAGACAAATATGTGATAGTATGAATGTTAATATTTTCAGTTTGATATCGTAGCAATGTAATGGCTTTATAAAATTGGCACGGGAATAGAATACTATAGATTTAACTATAGGTCTGGATAGTTGTAGTTTCCACAAGTTACGCGAAAAGCGACCTACACGCGGGCGGAGCCGCGGGCAACAGCTAGTCAGACATATACATGACTTTGCCCATAGTATTTCTGGTTGTAAAGTCTTTAGTACCCTTGATCTCCTTAAGGCGTATAATCAGATTCCTGTCCATCCGGACGATATTCAGAAGACCGCGATCACCACGCCGTTCGGTTTATTTGAATTCCCCTTTATGACCTTTGGCCTACGGAATGCGGGTCAAACTTTTCAGAGGTTTGTCGACGAGATCACCCGAGGGCTCGATTTCGTATACTGTTATGTCGACGATTTTTTAATTTTTAGCAGGGATGAGGCATCGCACGAAGAGCACCTCCGTATTGTCTTCCAGAGGCTTAAAGACTACGGGATGCTGATTAATTCGTCCAAGTGTATCTTCGGTGCTTCAGAGGTAACCTTTCTAGGATATCACATCTCAGAGAAAGGCACCAAACCACTGGACTCTAAAGTGCAGGCTATTAAGGACTTCCCTCCCCCCACTAACGTTCGTCAGCTGAGAAGGTTTTTAGGCATGCTCAATTTTTATAGAAGATTTCTACCTCGGGCTGCCTCTATACAAGCTCCTTTAAATGCTTTGCTGACGGGCGCAGTAAAGGGATCTCACCCAATCACGTTGACTGGTGATACTTTAACATCTTTTGAGGCTTGCAAGGAGGCTCTTTCTAATGCCGCATTGCTTGCCCACCCTGATTGCTCTGCCAAACTAGCGTTGGTGACGGATGCGTCCGATAAAGCTATCGGTGGTGTTGTCCAACAGCTTAAGGATGGCGTATGGGAACCACTAGCTTTCTTTTCCCGCAAACTTAGTCCATCACAGGTAAAGTATTCGCCATATGATAGGGAGTTGCTTGCCATTTATGAGGCAGTGAAATACTTTAGGCACATGCTCGAGGCTAGGCATTTTGTTATCTATACTGACCACAAGCCAATAAGTTTCGCTTTTCACGAACGAAAAACTAACTGTTCGCCTAGGCAGTATAGGCACCTAGACTTTATCGCTCAATTCACTACTGACATTCGCCATATATCCGGAAAGGATAATGTCGTAGCGGATATCTTGTCACGTGTAGAGGAGTTGAGCGCGCCGGTAGACCTCGAGCATCTTGCAAAGAGCCAATCCTCCGATCCAGAGTTGAACAAATTGATTGAAGGTGGCTCATCACTGCGTCTTGAAAAACTACAAGTACCTGGAAGTCGTATACCCATGTACTGCGACGTCAGTACCCCGACAACCAGGCCCTTTGTACCCAAATTTTACCGCAAACGAATTTTTGAAAGTTTGCATTCCTTGAGCCATCCTGGTGCAAACGCGTCGGCTAAATTGGTTGCAGAACGTTTTGTCTGGCCTGGCATAAGAAAGGACTGCAGGGAGTGGGCACGGGCTTGTATCTCTTGTCAACGCGCAAAAGTTACAAGGCACGTGAACGCTCCATTCGGGACATACAAACTACCTCGTGCTAGATTTACACAAATCCACGTCGATCTGGTAGGTCCCCTTCCTCTCTCGCAAGGCTATCGCTACTGCCTAACTGCTATAGATCGCTTCACGCGATGGCCAGAGGCAGTACCGATAGAAGATATTACCGCTGAGACCGTTGCAAAGGCCTTGCTAACATCATGGATAGCCCGTTTTGGTTGTCCAACAGTCATTATTACGGATCGTGGCCGCCAATTCGAATCAGCCTTATTTAACTGCCTATCAATAATGACTGGCTTTGAACATAAGCGAACGACGGCTTACCACCCGGCTTGCAACGGCCTCGTCGAGCGTTTCCACAGGCAGCTCAAGGCAGCAATCGTTTGCCATGCAAATGACAGATGGACTGAGTCATTACCATGGGTCTTGCTTGGCGTTAGAACAGCGTTCAAAGAGGACTTACAGGCCTCATCGGCTGAACTAGTCTATGGAGAGCCATTAAGACTTCCCGGTGAGTTCTTTGAAGCCAATATTCCTAATACTACAGACGTGACAGACTTTACAGCCCGTCTGAGAAACCTCGCTGAACGTCTTCGACCTATGCCCGCTTCTCGTCACAATTCTTCCCAAAGCACATTTGTATTCAAAGAACTGGCAACCAGTGATCATGTCTTCCTTCGCGATGATACTACACGTGGTTCGCTCCAACCTGCCTACTCCGGACCCCACAAGGTCATAAGTAGGGGTGATAGGGTTTTTAAGATATTGTACAATAATAAGGAAGTTAGCGTGTCAATAGACCGGCTAAAACCAGCTTTCATTCTATCTGATCCGATTTCTCATTCTGATACACCCTCACCCAGTGTTAATAAAGATTACGTCACTCGTTCGGGGCGACGAGTAAAATTTCCAGATTTTTATCGCCCTTGACGGTCTCTGGAGGGGGGTGATGTAGGTGACTTTCCCTATATAAATATATATTTAATATTTACATTATATATTTATATTTACAACAATAATATTTTATATGTACTTACATATATTATATTTACACTTAAAACTATTTATATGTACTTTTATAATTATTATAATAATATATTTACATATTTACAAAACACACATTTACATACACAAAATACTGAGCATGGTCGGATAATGTCGTGACGTGCCGGACCGTACACAAGAATCGTAAGTGTGCGCCCGTCGTAGTTTCGCCTCCGCTGCGTACAAAAGCGGGTAGAAAAACAACTAGCCGCGCCCGCAGCGCAGGCTCACAGCACAAAGACAGTTGAGATTTGCTACCGACGCGTAACCTACGATTTATTGTATGTGCTGATTTTTAGCCAACTTACTTCCGCTGTGCTTGTGTGATCTATTCTATAAACTTTCATCTTGTGTCCCTTCATACTTTCTCCTTCTGACTTTGCTTCGCTTGTGTGTTACTTCTGTGTAGTGAACAATAAACCCTGTAGTGTATACCTGGATTTTATTGCCACCTACTACACCCGCTAGACCTAGCTGCTTTCACTCCTACGCCGAAGCTTTGGAATTAGCAAGGTAGGATTGCTTATATATATACGCCTGCCACACTATACGTTCATTCATAGGCGGAAGCGGATTTTGATTTATTATATTTTCACAAAGACGAGTCTTCGGAGGAACATCATGAATATCTTCCTGAAATTTGTCCACTACGCAGTTGGATTGTTTCTCATGTTTTTCTGATTTACTTTTCGAAATGTAAACATTTTTATTATTGTCTCGCATAGCTGTTTTTAGCTCTTTTAATATTTTCTTAATATCATCTACATCTTTCTTTACTTCTTCCATATCAGCCGTCGAACTGTTAGACACCGAGTCCTTAATTTCTTTCGATTTCAGTTCCGCTACCTCTTTCTTTAATAAGGCCATTTCCTTGAGAAACGCTGTCACATCAACATGGTCAAAGGTAACGGCGGGTAGTTTTGATATTATTCGAGCTACGAAAATAGGCAAACTGCTGGGTTCATACTCTTTGATAAGTTTTATTATTTCTTGTAGGCTTTTTTGTTCTGAGCCCTCCTTCTTACGCAAAACTTTCTTATGTGGGGCAAGCAACGATATGGCAATTTGACGGGCATTTTCAATTTCTTCATATGAATATGAACCCAAACATATCTGTATGATGCCAGTCTCTGGTAAAGTGTCCACCTTATCCGCAATGAATGCTAAAAGTTCATTTATAACCACATTGCACGCAGAGCATTTCACCGATGAGTCACATTTGTCATTTTCAACATTTTGATTCGCACTTTGTAACCGAGTCGGAGATCGCGCTAAAGGCATTGCACACGTCCGTAGTGCACGGCTGATTATGTATCGTATGTATAAAAAAATTATTTTTTTTAACTAGCTTAGGCTTGCGGCATAGCCTTGTGAATTTCTCTTGGCTACAGAGCTTTTTCCTAGGTCAAGGTACCCTATGTGTATGCGAATCTTCTTCTTCAGCTCATCGTCACCCAATGCTGAGTGTAGGCATCTAGCAATGCACGCCATTCCTTTCGGTCTTGTGCTTTCCTCATCCAACTCCTTCCGGCATCTTTGACCAGGTCATCGGACCATCTGGCATGAGGTTTACCGACACTTCTACGTCCGATTCTGGGTCTCCACTCAAGCACTAACATTCCTCAACGCTCATTTCTTGTGCGGCATACGTAACCCGCCCATCGCCACTTTCTTTCTGCTTTGGCTATGTCGGTGAGTCTCGTCCGTCTTCGTATCTCCGAGTTTCGGATTTTGTCCCGGAGAGAGATACTGAGCATATCGCCCGCTCTTTGGGTAACCTGAAGCATGTGTATGCGATTACCATCTACCTTAATACTTCTAAGTGTATGCGAAATTTCAGAAAGATTAGTTCAGTAGATAGAGCGTGAAAGCGTAATATAAAAATAAATAAATAAACAAACAAACGGATGGAAGTTCGATATTTCAAATTCGTTAATTAATCCTTGAAATAACCGAACTTAATATGACGTTTACTCTTCTATTGCCCTCGGACAATGAACAGACAAAAACTGATAATTTCACGGAATGCTCGGTTTTCCTCAATACCACTGTAGCACTGAAATTTTGCTTTTTTCCTATTTGGCTGAAAAAATCTTCTGTAAAAATAAGCCGAGAATAGTTGGACTAAAATGAAAATATAAGCGTATATTCTTATATTTCCTTTTACGTTCTTTCAAGGAGAAAATTGAATGTAATGTATTTATGCGCCGATACGTTCATATAAGTTAACATTATTCTGTAATACATTAAAACTACTTTTACATAATATACTATACTAATATACTAATCCGGACTGTTTTTTTGTAATTTGTCTGTATACAGTTACTCCGCTGCCTCAGCGACATGCTCCTTATAGTTTGGCTTTTAATATACTTCAATTTACAATCTAGTCCAAAACTAAAGCTAAGCTTATCCGTATTAAGCTGTCGTCGCCGTGAAAGCTATTTTCGCATTTTATAAATGAGGGTTTAATGGCGACCCTTTGTTCTTTCGTCACCTGCAATTAAATTGCAGACGCGATTTCATAACTCTCAATTTACACTGGCAAATTATAGAATTTTTTGACCTCCAGAGGAAAGGAAGGGTGTTATCATCCTCCTAGCTAATCGTGTCTTACGTCAGAATCCTGGTTAGGAGAGAGGATACAAGTGGTTACTTGTTTCTACTTCGCTCTTTCATAGATATCGTTTTATATGGTTAAAGAACTTTATTCTCATAAAAGAATCTACAAATTCACTTATAATGAGAACTTAAAAATATTACATTCAGTGGACGCGTCGTTTTTGTTAAAACCACAGTAAAGTTGCTGTGATTTTTATAAAATACTAACAGTCCACCCCGGTTTCGCCTGTGGTAGATACATAGCCTATGTCACTCAGGGTAAATGTAACTTTCCAATGGTAAAAGAACTCTGGACGCAGTAGTTTTTGAGTTTATTTATTACAAACATACAAAAATACAAAATCTTTCCTCTTTATAATATTAGTATAGATATAGATTGAGCCATCTTAATTTTGGCCTCCCTATCCGATGATGTCCTGGCAAGGCTAGGCTCTGTGTAATGGGACTAAGGGATTTTTCCTACATAACCAAGTGTCTTTCCTATAACATGTCTAAACAATCTCGGCAGTTTTTCCTGAAACTCATTACCGATGTCACGTAACTCAAGACTGTCGCTCACGAACTCTAAAAGAAAGGTATAAAAATAAATATCTAAACGTCTATACATCTGTACTAATATGATAAATGCGAAAGTCGATCTGTCTTTTAAGCTTTCACGGCTAAACCGCTGAACAGATTTTGATGAAATTTGATATGGATATAGATAAGAACCAGAGGTCAAACATAGGCTAATATTAGGTGCGAAATAACCAGGTCTTACGTGGGCGGAGCCGTGCAGCTAGTAATATGATAAAGGCCAAATTTGTTTGTTTGTTTATAATAACTTTATTGCATAAAGTTAACAAAAATATACATTACACAAAATAAGTCTGTCTGTCTGTTACGCTTTCACGGCTAAACCGCTGCGCTGGCCCGTTTTTGATGAAATTTGGTATGAATATTCATTATAGTTAAAGACTCTTTTTCTTTCTTTCGTCTTAGCATTTTCCATGTCGTCCCTTTTTTTAAATAGCTATACCTGCAGTATGGGTCCTTTTGTCTTGGAGCGTATAGTTCGAGGACGTGGGTTCGAATTCCACGGGAAGCATTCTTAAAAAGTATGTTTCCAGTCTGTTTAGACTGCATTTAAACTTTTTAATCAACAGATTAAAAGGACTGCCTTCATCGTCAAGGCGTTTGCCTGTAGGAGTGTAGACCCGGGGTTCATTGGTTCAATTCTTATGAGAAGTATACTTTATACTTTTTTTTACTTTATTTTTTTTTTACTTTTTTGTTTCCAGTTTGGTTAGGACATTGCAGGCTTGAATCACCTGACTGTCTGATAATAAGATGATTCCATGCTTCGGAGGGCACGTTAAGCCGTCCCGGATGGCATCTAGTAGTCGTTAAAGAAACCACGTCAGAGGCCGAGAGGTGGTTCCGAAGAACTCTGACACCAGGGTGTTCATGGTCGGTTGACTGTGTCACCTACACGAAATGATGATGAATCACCGATATATAACCAGTCAGGTAAGAAAGTGATAATGTTAGATAATGCTTTTAGTATTAAGTTCGCCTATTTTATACAAATGTATATTGTACAAAAGTTTGAAACGATAAATATATAAATTACTAGCTGTTCCCCGCGGCTTCGCCCCGCGTGGGACTCGGTTATATCGCGCCCAAAAGTAGCCTATGTTTGACCTCAGGTCGTTAACTACATCCCTACCAAATTTCATTACAATCGGTCCAGCAGTTTAGCCGTGAAGAGGTGACAGACAGACAGACAGACAGACTTTCGCATTTATAATATTAGTATGGATTTCGTGCCTCGGAAGGGACGTTAAGTCGTTTGGTCAAGGCTGCTGGTGATCGTCAAAGAAACTACATCAGAGATAGGCAGTTTCAAAATAACTGACACCAGGTTAAACAGGGTCGATTGAACTTTTAGGAATTAATAAATAATAAGGATAAAGAAACAACAATATATTATTAAATATGTTTAATAAAACATTCCCAATCCTCGTTTTTGAATATCACTAAAAACATTATCAGTCATTAGCCTAATAGTAAAATCAATATATTATCAACTTCAATTTATAATAATTGTCTATCAATCCAATTTATTTTTTATCTCCAGTAAATAGGGTTGACAATGTTTTTATATTTATAAGTTGGTTCGTGTTCTCGACTCGATAAGAAGTTGGTTTGTGCTTATGTCTGCTTACGTGTGTATATTTCTTTGCTTACGTTGTATTTTAAAAGTTTCATTAACATAGGTGAACTTTGAAAGATATAATAGGATTTAAGAAAAAGAATTTCCTAAGAATATTGAAAGAAACTTTAACAGTGATGTTTTGTATGTCATTATTAAATTCTTTACTTGTATTTTTGTAGATAATATATTATTATGAATACCCGTAATCGGCGAGCGTGTATATTACGAGAATAAATGAGAGTTTATGAGTATAGAGCCACAGAATTAGTATTAATAATAATAAATAATCATGAAGTCACCCACTTGCAATGATGATATAATTCAATTTATATAATTGATATTGTAATAGATACAATTGTATAAAATTACAATAATGGTTAAACTATTTTTGTCTTTTATAACAAGGGTAATGCTAATAATGATACCTCATAATAAACATACCTACAAATAATCATAAGTAATGTCTTGTTTCATTAAAAAAATATTAATTATTACTAGTCTTAATTTATCCATAGTTTATTTTATATTAAAGACATTTGTCAAACCAATATCTTACTTGTATCTAATTGATCGTAAAAAATGTTTAAAATTGATGCTATCTAATTAATTAACGGGGTTGATAAGAAATGGAGGTAGCTCACAACCCTGACAGTATTTTTCCTACACTATAATTAACCTTCATATATAACTAGATGTGTCATATCGCTCAATAGGCCTTATCCCTCCTCTCAAACATATTTATATCATTTTAATATATTGGGAGGCCTACGCCACAGAGCACGACTTTTGCATAAATAATTTCGATAAAAAACAAATAATAATCTAATGAACAAATACATATTAATTTATTTATTATATTGCATGAAGAATGTTAATAAATGTAATACATATTTTTTGTTATGTATATAGATGCAGAAGAAAAATAAAGGTTATATTTATTTTATTTAGGTATTTTTAATATATATCAACTGAAAGAAGACAATGAGAGATAATTCCTTTTCTTATATAAGAAATGTTTTATATACACTCTTAAAACTCGAATTCTATTTTAGAATTCTCACAGATAACATAGGCTATGTACAATCGTATCATTATATATTTAACAGTCCTTTCAGCTACCCCAGCTACCGGGACTAACAGTTAAGAACCCATTACTTTGGGTGCTGAGGCAACAAAAATATATTACAATCAAAAAAAATTTCATATCTGATCAGATTTATAACCTACTTATAATCTAAATGCAGCTTTCCTTGACTTTTCTCGCTGTAGTGACGATTTCTGCGCGTGCGCGCGTCGCCGCCGCTATGTCGGAGCCGCGTGCGCATACTCCTCGACTCATCACCGATATGCTAGTTGAGGACTGGGAAAAAAATATATCTATTTATTTATAGCGTTAACCTTTATTATTAAAAAATACAAACTCTAGAGAAAGTACACAACATGCAACCAAGGACGCTGTAGGCTGTGCTATCTAAAAATACTAAAGCAAAAGACCTGGAAATCAATAAGGGAGGCCTATGTCCAGCAGTGGACGTATTGTCGCTGATATGATGATGATGATTAGAAGATCCCAGGGTAAGTTTTATCATAATAACTAGCGACCCGCCCCGGCTTCGCATGGGCATAAAAATATTCCTCTTGAATCAGTCTATCTATTAAAAAAATCCGTCGCGTAGTTTAAAAGATAATGAGATATGAGAAGCATACAAAGGGACATAGGGACAGAGAAAGCGACTTTGTTTATGAAGTGATAGTGATGAGATCCTGAAATCTAACTTACCGAGCTGGGGGGGATATTCAATCGATCTTGTATACAAGACTCGTAATCCGGTGGCTTTATCGTGTTATATTCTAAAGATTTTCGATCTGCAACAAAAAATTTTTTTATCCGTGCTCAAACCTCATGCACGATATTTTCTGAACTAAATAAGGTTACAATATCAATCATTCTCAATCAAAGCTTTTTTTTGTTTTAATTGGGATTTGTCAATTTGTTTTGAACTGAACAGAAAAGGACGAGTTCGAGGACGGTTATTGTTAACGAGATAACAATAACAGTTAATTGTTATCTACGTCGAGAGGCGTTACTGTCAGCGAAAGTGTTAATAGAGAATTTAATAATAAAAATTATACTAGTTCTTTTTTTTAAGTAATTTTAAAATTAAATCATCAAGTTAAATATTCTCCTATACCATAATGGCATGGAATGATGTCAGGGTCGGTCTCCGGCTCCCCTGGATCCATCTTCAGCTCGTACTGACTGCCGAACTGTAGTTTTGGTGACTTGGAGTACGTGTTCAGGTTTTCTTTCTGGGTTAGCGACTCAACGCTTGGATCCATGTATAATTCGTTGCTAAAACAAAAATCCTCCATTTATTTACACTTAAAATGTATTATCGTATCAGTCACAAAAGACCTTCAACTGCACAAATACTCCCCCTACATATTGTCACATATGTAGGGGGAGTATGTCGCGTCTTCCCACGATCTGAATTTGATCCTTTTGTCATCTAGAAGAATTATGTGGTATATGTTATCCCCATTTTGGATTTTTTCTGGTCGTGGAAGTGGAAGTTCGACGTCGAACGATACCGGTACATTGTGCCTAGTCAGCGCCGACAGCCAGTCTTCTACGTGAATATACATTTTTGCTGTCAATGGTCACCAAGAGGCAAAAAAAGAGGACAAGAATAATAATCTCTCTGGGAAAGATTGAAATTAGAATAAGTAGAAGGTACTCATGTTATTTCAATCATATTTTTGTTAGTATTTCTTGTGTCCAGTCGGGGCCAGATAAAGCTAACCCTATAGCAGGTACGGGATGCACTTTTATTTTCCCCCAATCGTACATAAAATAAAATAAGTAAAAATTATAAATAGTCAACTTACTTAGGCGGCTTCTTGTGTATGTCCAGCCTCCTGGAGTGGTGCCGTCGATATAAGGCTGTGATCACACCACACACACCCGTGCAGAGTAACACCGCTACCACCACCAGGGTCATCAAGGCCGGGGTGAAGGTCAGTGACACGTTGGCTGGTGAGAATAAAGATAAGTTTCTTGTCTGTGAAAAACATGTTGAGAAATCTGGAAATCATTTTTTGTGACCAACACTGGTGATTCAACCTACATTAAGGATTCTGTTTTGGTTGCCATCTAGTGATAGCAGCTGAAGTGGCTTTCGGAAGTACAGTAGAGCTTATAATAACCATAACACCCTCACTTGAAGCACTTTTTTGTATGTTTTCAATGACCAGCGATTGACCATCCCATCTGATAGTAAGTGCAGATGTGGTCTAAAATAGAGCTCGCTGGTTCATTAATAGCCTATTCACTCTGATCTTAAAAATCCCTGGATTTCTTTTAATTGTCTTTTTCGATTTTTGAAATGTAAGGGCTTATAAAATAAATTTTGACAGTGTGACGGGGTCGGCTAGAACATATTTCTTAAGACAACAGAAAAAGCATTTAACAAAAAAATAATTTAAACTAAATGTTAAGTTCCACAATATCTTACAGTCATGGAAATGAAATAAATATAATAAAATATATCAACATGCCACTGGCGTCTAATCCAAGTCACTACCACAGCTTGTGTTGCTTAGCGTGCCTTCGTTAAGGTTACAAAGAAAAACGTACTACCGACAAATAAAATATACTATCGGGCTATTGAACTCTCCAAATAGTTATAATAGAACATAGAAATGGACATTCAAACACTACACAAACACAAACCCTTCTTATTGGCTTTGTCATGATTGGGTAAAGAAGAGCTCTAATACTTAAAAAAGAAGTAAAAATTTTGACAATTTAGCCCTTACCGGTATACTTATCAGGCGGGCTGACGGCCACTGTATATAACGTGACTTCTTCGCCTCTCCCCTTTTCATTGGCAGCATACAAAACCAAGGCATAACTCACAGCGTGACTATTCAGGCCAGGTACTTCGAAGATCGGGGAATGGTTGGACGAAACGTTGGCCAACATCTGTGAAATAACATATTGGCTATTGGCTCGTTGGAATGGAGGAAATGCACCAAATTACATCTGCCGGCGAAAACTGGTTAAATAACTCGAACATAGAGATTTGATCCACCTAGGATCATTTCCATAATCAATTGTGATGATTAGCTATAACATAATCATAATTAATTTATAAGATAGGCTTTTTGTTGGTGTAGTCTCTTCTATTTTACCAATCATTAGCGAGTACAATTTTTGTTTTTCATTGCCATCAAGTAGTCGTCAAAGAAACCACGTCAGAAGCCGAGAGGCGGTTTCGAAAAACTCCGACACCAGTGAGCATGGTTACTTGACCCACACGATACGATGATGACGATGATAAACAAGTTATTTTATTTCTGATACGGTACGACGTTAGCTTCTTCTTTATTTGTTTGATGTAACTATGCCTCTAGCTGAGCAACTAAGCGCCTTTTTTGCTTTAAGTGGTTTGCTTAAAAATCAGCCAGTCTTAGTTATTTATTCATTAAAATTAGGTTGCATAATTATCAGACAGGTTATAAGGTTCTCTATCGATGACCAAAACACCTCAAGTCAAATTAAGCCAATGGCACGCAACAGTAATATTGCTGTTATGAAAGCATCAAACGCTGTTGGTTTGTCGAATCGTTAGTTTTCAGGTCAAAACCTATTTTTGAAAATATACTTACAATCGAAGAAGGCATTTCAAGAACCTCCATGTAGAACACTTGCGGTAGACCACCATCAAAACCCTCAACACATTCCACCAACAAACCGCTGCTGCTTTGGTTCATAACTGTGCAATTCTGCAACGCCATTGGCCGGCCTGCAAGAGTAGTAAGAATTTTAAAAATATAATTATATGCTACGATTACTAAGATGGCACAGCGACCCAAAGCGAATGCGGAACAAGTTCAGTAGAATTAAATTAGAAAAGAGTAGAAGTAGATCTTTATATTACTTATAGGAAGAGCAGAGAAACAATGATCGTATTGATAGCACATTAAACCTTCTAATGAGGCTATAACGGAAGGAAAAAGAGAAGAGAAATCCTGGTTACCTGCAGCAATCAGCCTGTAAATGCAGGGTATCTCTTGCCTGCCCACGACGTTGCTCGCCGAACAGAGTATTACTCCGTAGTCCATGTCTGTTCTCGGTGTGTAGTTCAACGTCGACGTATAGTTGAATTTTGTGTGTAGACTGTTAGAGAAACAAACTTAATTTAGATTTTCTTAGAGCTGCTGGTGTCTATAGGCTACGGTAACCACTTTCCATCAAGCAGGCCGTAAGCATATTTGCTTATTAAATTTTAAAGATAACTAATCATTTAGAGTTTGAATGAACTAAAATTTGGTTAATCACGCGTACAACACTAAGTGTTGTTTGGTGGAGCAGGACCCTTCAGCCGCGTATGTAACCAGAGTTTTGTAACCAGTTACATAAAAATAAAAAATGATTCTCATAGGAAACTGGTATCCAAGTGATTTGGGTCGCATTTTTACACTTTTATATGGAATCCTTAAAAACAAATTAATCACATCACACTACAACAAAACCATAAATCATTCACGCATGCCGGTTCACTTTAATTCCACTTTACTCACTAATTCGCATTTCCCTTTAATTTCCGACACCGAAATAATTAATGGAATTTCAACTAAAACTAGTTCAATTCTCACACTTCAGTGTAAAAATCTGTACACAGCAGTCATTTTCATCCCATCGTTTTTCCGCTTGCATCCAAATGCTTTTTGTCAACTACATGCTATTGATTTCCCTCTGTATGGTACTTGAACTAAACCCTTTACGTACTAGTGTCATAAGTAATTTTAAGTAGACCATACTTGGGTGATATTTCCTTCTGTTCTCCAGAACTGTTGAAAGTCCAAGTGAATGTGGTTGGAGGCGGGCTGGAGTCCACTTTACATAGTAGCTGCACGGTTTCGTGTTTTAATGCTCTGTATACCTCTCCATCATTGGAACCTTTGCATATTGGTGCATCTGCCGAATAACTATTGAGTTAAACTAGCTGTAACTTCAGAAAGTACCAGTGGTTTATTTGCTTAAATATCGTAAAATGTATCGTTCCATGCAATTAGTGCATAGAACGTTAATAAAGGAACACAGATCTCACATACTTACAACATAGCTCAGCTTTTAGAAATGTCAGTGGGCGGTGCACATAGCGTGATAAACCGATGGTAGATAATGCAGAAAGGTTATGAAAGCCACCATGCACAGGCAAGCGTAGCATCGAACACTCACTGACTAGATGGTCAAATGACTTAAAGTAGGTTGTAGGCAAACAATGGATGCAGTTCAAATTGTTAATTCTAGAAATCCTTGGTCTAAGTAGACTGGTTGGCTGATTGATGAAGATGACATACATCTAACTTGTAGCGACACGGAGTTGCTGGTAGCGTTGCCTTCGATGTTCTGGGCTCTGCAGGTATAGTCTCCAATAGTCGCTCGCGTCACGCTTTGCAGAACTAAGCATTGATCGCTCAAAATTATACCAGCGCTTGGGTTGTGCTGGATTTCTTGCTCCTGCAACAATATTAACTACTAAAGTAAACAAGCAAATGCGCCAAAATCAACTGGTATGTTCAGAGGATAAGCCTTTCGCCCTTTTAATTTAAGTATAAACATTACTTTGACAAGTTTTACACAGAAATACGTGTAAATCGACTAGTTTCTAAAGAAACTTAAAGAGAAATACGAGCCAATTTTTTCGACTTCTAATACAAAGTTCCTTCAGCTGTTTACAACTTGTATGGTCGTATTATTCGTGTAACAATATGTTTCACAACAAATTCAAATACTCATATATCTACTGACAACGTGAATAACAATAGCCGGAAGAGAACAAAAGAGGTAGAGTAACGGCAGACTCTGATACATAGATTAAAAAAAATCCCTCGCGCGTGCGATTCCTAATTCTTTGCTCTGATACATCATTTTAGATGATTAGATTGGCTCTGTGCGATACTGGCCAACTGAATGTAGTTTGTCGAGTCTTTTGGAATGATGAATGACTTAGATTGTTCTGACTGACTGATGACTAACATCAAAAAATCTAAGTAAGTACGTTTCATTACATTAAAGATATATTAATATAAATAGGGTAAACACAAAGTAAGATTCAAAGTCTTGTCGCTAGGTTGTGTAGACTACACAAATTAGACTCACGTCTTAGACTTTTTTTAGCCTTAAATCCGGGTCAAGTGGTTAAGGCGTTTGCCTGTAGACCCGAGAATCGTGGATTTGTTTCATACAGAAAGCATATATTATCTAGTTATTTCCAGTTTGTTTAGAAAATTGCAGGCTTGAATCAGCTGGTTGTCTGGTAATAAAAATAAATCTCTACTTAGAAAGGAACCTTAAGCTGTTGTCCCGGCTGCTATCTTGTAATCGTTAAAGAAACCACATCAGAAACAAAGAAGCGGTTTCGATAATCTCTGACACCACACGAAATGATGATGACCCTGCACCTACCTCTTTATACCACGTTAGTCGAAGAATCTTCGGATTCGCCTTCACGTTGCACTCAAAGTATATGTCTTCTCCTTCCTTAATGTCACCAGGGCTGAGAATGGATCCCAACTTCAGGGTCACAATTGGTACAACTGTAATAGAGAACTTGATTAATTTCCCATCCTATTCACTTGTTTAATAAACGAAAAAAATGAGATTTTTTTTTTAAATGTTAAACAGAAGCATGGGTCCTGCTTATCTCTAAGGAAATTTCTACCAGCATAGCCAAGAGCGGAAACGAGAATCTTCTTTTTTATAATCATCCCAGGGTAGGCTCTTTGTTTTTCCCCCATAAGGTTATCCCATCTCATACCACTTCCTTCCAATATTATTATTATATAGTTTATATGAAATAGTAACAATCAAACAAATATCTATAAATCCATACATTGAAATGTATGGATTTTTAGAAAGAAGTAAATAGATATGTTACTATTTTACGTTAACATTTCTGAATGGATTTTGATTCATTCATTCATTCGTCTCCTTATAAGGGGATTCTTTTAAGAGAATTAAGATGGTTTATAAAAAAGCAGAGAAAGATTTTATTTCAAAAACAAACTCCCAACTCTTAAATGTATACAAAGGTATTAAAATATCTGAGAGAATATACTAGACTTACAATGCACATTCAAGGTTCTCCTATCCTCGATGACAGCATCAGGAACCCTTGGGTTCTCTGCTCGACACACCAAGTCCATGTTGTGGTCTTCCGACTCTGGCACCAACGTCAGTACGCTTAACGTCGCATTGGTCTCCGAAAACTAAACACAATATACGCATATTTTGAAAATAAATGGGTAATTAAGGTTGCTCTAGCTGTTATTGGAGGTTGTATTATATAAGATGGACATAAATCAACTGCAAATATTTTAAGGGCAGATTCAGACCGTTATTCTAAACAACTTTTCTAAATAAACTTATATCGAAATACGAAAAAAAATTTTGACCTCCCATACAAATTGAGAATCATGTGATCTAGTGGAGAGTGTAAAAAAAAATACGTATTTCGATATAAGTTTATTTGAAAAGTTGTTCAGAATAGTTCCTAGTTCTATGAGAATAGTGGTCTGAATCTGCTGTCAAAATATTTGCAGTTGATTTGTTTTCACCAAACCTCAGATCACAATGCTGGCCATAGAATCTATTACACTACTGTCATATTTAAATGTACCTAGTTTGTTGGTATTCTTATAACTGATTTTGTCACCTGTAGCTGAAAAATTAACTATTATAAGAAGGATTCAGTAAGGGAGATGTCGCCTTACATCATGTATTGCGCTGTCTCGTGTGCTCAGTTCAGGCCTGCTATTAGAGATGATAGCAGCTGATGATAGAATGATTGCGAATCTTAGTTTTCATTGTGGCTGGAGGGGTTTATTTTATTTTTAGGTAAATTTCCAAATAAATGATTCTGATTCTCAATTGAGAGTAGAAATCAAACCAAAACACTCCCAGTGAGGGTATTTTCACAAAAACGTAAGAGCATTAAGTGTCGTAATCCTTACATTAAAAGAAATGGTTTCCAATGGTTGTTGTTCTTAGAGGCCTACAACTCCCGTTTTATTTCCATCGCTTTTGTTTTATTACACTTAAATAGAACCTTGTTTTGTATATTCGAGGTCTGAAAGTACTGTAAACATTGTATTTAAGTGTTTACGTTATCTAGTGCCTGCCCTCAATGAGGTTACATAAACTTCATTGAATCAGCGAGTTCCATCTTAGACCGCATCTGCAATTCATCTGCAATCAATCAGGTAGGATCGTGGTCAATCGCTGGACATTGAGAATATATATAAAAAAAAACAGTTCCAAGTGGGTCCATAGGGGATAGAGAATTTAAAAATAAACAAATTAAAAAAAAGGTTTATGATAAACGTTTTATTTTTTTTTAGAATTGACAAAAATTATGGTCGTAATAAAATATAGACCTTTTAGATACTAATACATGTGTAAAGTGTATGTGTGTTTGTCTTCGGCACCATTGCTCTAAAACAGGTGAATCTACTTCATTGTTTTTTTTAATGCCATTTATCACTATTTATCACGGTGGTTCAGTCTGGTATAGTCATAGATTAAAAAAAAAATTGCGTCACTTAAAAGCCCGCGCGGATTCGAACTTCTTTGGGTAGTCATATAGTCTAATAGACAATAGGTACCGAAAATTTTGATTTTAGCGAATACATTATTAATTTAGGGACGTTTGGCATTTTCCAAGGCGTTTTCATCAATAAATTAGGGTACGTCATGCCATTCCCGCTAGATTCCCGCCAAGAAATATGCTTCACCCCATTGAGCCATAACAAATAGAATTGACGTGTTTAATTTTATCTTTCCTTTTTTGTAGAAAAATGTACCTGGTGATTATAAGTTATTAACTGCCATCCCGACTTTGCATGGTGGTGTACTCGATTTGTCAAATATCAATGTTTGAAACGTCCTTAAATTTCACTTTTCGAATCGCTATTTTTCTTTTGTCTCAGTACCTAACCTATCTATATTATCTCTCTCTCTCTCTCTCTCATTTAAAAACTTAAAAAACGATATGAGTGAAATCAGTAGTTTTTTTATTTATATTTACGGCCTAACCAATTGAAAAACAGATTAATTTTATTAATATAAGTTGTATTAACCAACTGACGGCCTTGAGAATAATATTTATTATTTCCTTGTTCTTGTAATTGAGGTTGTTTGAAAATTTGTTATTTCAAACGGAAAAAAAGTGTATTAAATTTGTTATAAGCAATATAATTAGTAGTTTCTGAACAATCTTCAACCTTAATATACGTTCTGGTAGAGTATTAATTTTATTGTCTATTAGTAAGGTGAGCTTCGAATTTTACTTATTTATTTATTATTGGGAATAATAAACAGCAAAAACATTACAAAAAATACTTAAAACAATTTGCAACAAATTTTAGTAAAAAGAGTAGCTAAGAATTTATTTCATCCTCATCATCATTTTAGCCACAGGTCATCCACTGCTAGACGTAGCTCTCCCCCAAGGATTTCCAGAACGATTTAAATCAAGCTAACAGCTTACCCATGAATTAAATATATTATGTTTTTCAAGTATATAAAAATGTCGCTTGCAAATGGATACCGAACCGATTGATAGTGCAGAGATTCCTTTGAACCATAAAGTATCAATGCCAAAGATACCAAGCGAATAAGTAGATCGAATGGTTTCAGTAAAGAGTCACACAGCACTGCTATATACGCCCAGCGGCCCACCGTTTCGCGTAATGTATATTTTCTTTGCCACCAATGACGGAAAAATAATTGGATAACTATTATGTCTGCGATAGCGGCGTTTAACCTGTTAAATAATAGATAGATTGATAGAAGCCTGTATTTCCACACCAACCAACTAAACCGATCAACTTGTTGTATAGAATGGAACTCGAAAACGGGTTTTTTTTCCAATCTGAACAACTGCTTATACCCAGCTCCGCAATCACACTATCAATGAAACTTTATTGAGAAAGCGCTTTAATATGAATGAGATAGGTATAGTTTTGAAAACTCTATAATACTCTTACGTAATAGATTCAGGGCTCGGAACTGGTATTTTAACGACCCAAAAATAACGGTCTTTAACCTGGTTAATAAGTATAGGGTCAATTTTAGGGGCCTAAATACCTGGTTAAGAGCGTTATTTTAGCGTTATTTTGGGGAAATACCGGTTGAACGGAACCGAAATGCTCGCGTTCGCTGCAAAAATGTATGGGTTGAAGGACGAGCTGGTTTTTTATTTTAACCAGGTATCCGAGCCCTGAATATATTTAGTCGTGAGTGACTTTGCATTTTCTTCTGCTCTTCTATGCGTAACAACTCAATGAAAACGCCTGATAATGTTTATTAATTACGTACTAGTCTTTCAAGCGTCTGCTAACATCGCGATAAGAGACAATGCCATTGTTGCGCAACTCGCTTAGACGGCGCTTCCTCGTCCTTGGCAGCGAAAGTTTTGGCGCATGAGAACATAACTCAACAGAGAAAAAGCTTTATGAAACTAGGGAAATTTCGGATCACTAACACAAGTTAGAGATACTTGGCACAAATCACAATCAAATATTAATGAAAGTATTGAGGGACAACCTGGGTGGATGGGACTACAAAGTCAGAAGAATTCCTTATATTCTGTCGTGCCTTTTTGCACAGAGCTGTATAAAACAAGATCTCAAGTTAGTCGTAGAAAGGACCCGTGTGGTATTATTCTTGAGAAAAAACAATTTAACAGTTTCAAAATAACACAATGAAAAGAACTATGAAGTACTCACGAGCTGTGCGCACTAGCAGGGGGCCGATTCTGCTAACGTTAAATCACAATCGTGTCAAAATAGTGTTTCGATGGTAGTGCTTTTTTACACACTAGTTACAAGAAATGTATATTTTTTTTATATCACTTTTGATGATCACACCACACACTACATTCTCATCACATCATACTGTCATAACTCTTGTAAATAGTGTGTAAAAATCACTACTATTGAAACACTATTTTGATACGATTTTGTCTTAAGGCGCTGTATCCCCAACCCTTAGGTATTTAAGAGGAGTGAAGTGCGATTATAGTACGTACGCGAAATGAAATTAGGTTGAAAGTGGCGATACTGGGTTGGCCTGTCACTAGTCTCCGTTCAATGCCATTTCGGGTGAAATTTTCCAGTTTTAATTTAATATTTCAATAATTATGACTAAATCTTGTAATTTTTTTAGGTATCCATCTGGGTCATTATATTATTCTTTTTATAGACGTAAAAAAATTGGTAGTTGTCGCTGAAGATATCAAGTAATTCGCGACGAAACCTTTTCTGGATATAGCTTTTTTGCTATTTTATTTAGCTAGGTTTTAATTATTATTTTTTTAATATTTTTATGTATCCATTTATTTTGATCTTTGAACTATACATCATATTTTTTTCATGCTTGTATTCAATGAAGAATAAAGCTAACTGCGCGACGAAAAAATAGACGTTTTACGGTATTCCCCTGATGCACAGCGCCTTAACGTTAGCAGAATCGACGCCCAGGTTTGTAATGTAAATTAAATTCTTATCAGCAGTGGTTGTTTCTAAACGCGGGTAGTATGTACCTTTAAAAATAAATACATAAGTAGCACCCTTGTACAAAACTTTCTAATTTTAAGTTTCTTTTGTTTGTATTTGAGTGTAAAATAAATTGAATAAAATACTTTATTAATTTAAAAAATATAATTTCTTAAATATATTTTGACTTTCTCTCTGTTTCGTTATCTTCTCCTGTAGTTAAAGTACAATATTGTTTCTATACATACTGATCTCACGCCTTAATATTTAACGAGGTCCTAGCTTCACCCTGAGTTAAATTATTCAGAGTTTAACAACACGACACAGAACTTAAAGTTTTATAAGTTGTTTACCGCGAACTTTAACCTGGTGTTTGTTACTAGAAGCTTTTATTTAGTTTCTACCATCTTTGTCGTGCAAGTTAAATTTAACTTACCTCTTTTTATTTTATCACTACATATTATAAAACAAAGTCGCTTTCTCTGTCCCTTTGTATGCTTAAATCTTTAAAACTACGCAACGGAATTTGATGCGATTTTTTTTAATAGATAAGAGTGATTCAAGAGGAAGGTTTTCATGCCCATGTGAAGCCGGGGCGGGTCGCTAGTAGTAAATAAGCAAAAGAGATGCTTAGGGTTCACATGATGGTAAAGCGTTGCATATTGGTTCGGTTTTCCTGTAAAAAGGGTTGTGGAGGTCAGACAGCAGTTGCTCTATTGTTATAACCAGTATTGGCTCTGAAGCATAATTTAAAGATGTAAACAGGAATTTTAATTGGATGAAGAGAGCGGTTGAAGTATTTATTGTAGCACTAGCTGTAGCCCGTGACTACGTGCGCGTGGGTTTCGCTCCCGTTCCCGTGGGAATTTAGGGAATTGTTTCCGAAATTCGCAACTATTCGACAAAATTGGTATTAAAGAAAACGGGAATCCCCGTTTCTTTAATACAAAGTTTGTCATGACAATAACCGACATAAAAAAATTATTATCCGACTTGGTGAATTCATACGAAATTTAGTATTTGCAGGCAAACATGCCTTAAGTTCACTTTGACGATAACTTTTTTTAATGAACCGATTTTGATGAAACTAAACTTTAGATATTTTCCGAGTAAAAACGAAACAATTGGTTTTAGCAAATTAGTTCAGTACTTTTGGAGATATGCGTGATCATAAATACAGTCAAAAATATAAAAAAAAAATTTGCTTTCTATTATTTCTTTTAAGTGTCCCTCTATCCATTTCCGTCAAAATTACTAAATGTATAGACAAGATATTTTTACTGTTTTATTATATGTATATATAGTGTAGATATAAGTACAATATTGTTTTCGAAACAATTAATTCCCTAACACCCAATATGTCTGAATGGGAGATAATTTGAATAAATACAACATGCATTGATACTTCTCCTAGAAAAATTAAGATACTCTAAAAATATTTGCAAGCATATTAATAAACATAATCTCCCTAAGAATGAAATAAATTATACCCGTGAGGGTATAAGGGTGCTGGATGTATTTACCTACTATTTTCTTTTACTTTTCCACTATAGCAATTCTCATTCATAGGACGAAAAGCTGCTAGCAAAGCTTTCCTGGGACCAGCAGCGGTGATCTGGGAACTTAACTGAGTAATAAGGCTTTCGTGCCGGTAGGTCGACCGCCGATCTCGATTTTCTCTTCTCGTAATGGCTACTTATAACGCTGGTGACGCATTTTTTTTTTAAATCTATGTATCGCTGTCACATTTCGCTCCGCTAACACACAAAAAGCGTTCAAAAAATATTTTTTTTGTTACAGACCTACGGAAAAGACGTATTACTCAAAGGAGATTATTATTACCTACCCAAGCGATTAAAAAAAGAAGAGTAAGCGAGATGGCAAAATAAATGATGTAAGGCGACATCTTGCTTAGTTTTAGTTCCAAAGGTTGATATCTTTCTTTAAAAATATCTCTTGTACTGGGACTTTACTCAATGATCTTTAAACCAAACGGTAAAAATAAATAAAACCATTTTTTTAATCATTTAAATCCCCAGAATTTATATACAAAAGCGGCCCCACAAGACCAAACAAATCTCGAACTTAAACAAATCGACTGTCGTATTATTTAATGAACTGCTGTGGTTAGGGTTTCCAGATTATAAGGATTTAGCGGAATATCCCAACTAATATTATAACCTTTCTCAAGAATATGGCTATCATTACATGCAAAAGTTATTTGCAAATGCGAGGAGTAGTTGTAAACTTCAACCAAATAACTAAAGAACTAACTTTAACGTTATCTGACCGCTAATTAGGAGGTCCCAGGTTTGAACCCCGGTCAGGTCAAGATAAAAAAAAGATTTTTTTCTGATTGACCTGGGTCTTGGATGTTTATCTTTATGTGTATTTGTTATAAAATACAGTATCGTTGGGTTAGTATCCCATCACGCAAGTTTCGAACTTACTTTGGGGCTAACTCAATATGTATGATTTGTCCCTATATATCTTTATTTATTTATTTAATATTATATATTAACTTATTTGACCAGTTTCATTGACATCTTTATTATGTTCTACAACTTAATCAACGAGGTGTAGATAATTTGAGATTTTGTCTTGAAATTTAAGAAAACTGGTTACCTTACTTAGTACGGGGAGATGACGAGCGCCCAAACGTTCAGATTTCTTAATTAAAATGTATACCAGATGCGTCTAATGTAATGGGAAATACCTATGGTACTGAATAATTTATAATTCCTCAAGCATTTAGAGCGAATGAATTCTTTCTTCATAATATAAATATACAGGGACAAATCACATTGATTAAGTGAGCTTGACAGTAAGTTCAAGACTTGTGTTATGGGATACAAACTCAATGATACTAAATTTTATAACAAATTTATATTTAAAAAATAAACATCCAAGACCCAGGCCAATCAGAATAATATCATTATTCATCTTGACCTGACCGGGGATCGAACCCGGGATTTACCATTATGCCACGAAGGTCGTCAATACTTGTAACTCTGCTCAAACGGCAACTGCAGGCAATCAATACTATGTAAATATGTACTTAGATTCGTGTTTCTTGGATGCATTTTCAGCTAACGCTTGAGAACCCATAGTCCGCTTTTACCTGATTTGGCAATATTGGTTATTACAATGTAGCGACTGCCGTCTGACCTCCGTAACCTTTTTACAGAGAAACCAAATCATAGGAACATGATGTGTGTTATTGGCTAACACTATTAGATTTTTCAGGCTGCCTAAAAGCGTTTGTCAGGCTGACGACTGCCATCTAGCGATGACAGCCGGAACTAAAGGCTTAACGTGCTTTCCGAAGCACGGAGGACCTCAAGAAAAAAATGCCACTAAATGCGAATAATCCAGCTTCCAATATACCTATATAGATATTTTTATTTTTCCGAGCTGTTCTTAAAAAAATTGCGAATATCTTTAAAAACATTTTTCACTTCAGTAATCCGATCTAAGCATTAATCTTATTGTGCCAATATTTGTCATAATAGTCAAATGTCAAAACCGGCTATACAATATTGGACATCTTGTGATTTGGGTGACCAATCTGTTAAATATTCTGTACACGGCCAATGCAAGGGACCCCAATATTGGTTGGCTATGCTAGAAAATGTCACTCAGATAACTGACCTACTAAGTCTGAAGGATTTTCTTTTAGGGTTTTATACAAAATGTTATAGTAATATTTTGGACTCTTAGGGGCTTAGACTATTAAACCAACCGAAAACGGCACGATCTGAGATTAGCACTAATGCTATTCGAACTTGTCGATACGCACACACTTGATAAAATTATCCAACACAAGCAAAGATCACACGCAGACATCTAGAAGAACATAGGTATAATACATTTGGCAGAGGAAATGCCACTAAAAAAAATGCCACTAAATGCTCTAAAACTCTTAGGGCTCATACTTTAAGATCTTTCGAGTCCATTTGGATGTGGTAAATAAAATAAACATGTTTTGACCAGTTCATAGTCACGTCCACCGCCCTGCCGTTTGCCTCTTCCAAATCCTCAGTCGCACAAGAGACTGGGCAATTGGGGCATATAAGGAGATGAGCCATAGAATGGACAGCACCGCAATCACACAGGTTGTCAGTGAAAAACCCCATCTGTTCTCTTGGCACCTCCCAACATAATTAATAGAAGAAACCGTGTCCAATTCTGAAGTTTTTCAAAGCTTTAATAATACAAGTTTCAAAAAAAGAAATATCTTCAACACTCAAAATTTTACGGCGGTAAAGCAAACTTAACTCAGTTATGTTAAAAGGTTAGGAGGATAGGCTTAAAAGGATTTATAATCGCTGTTGTAGATAGCAAAGAGTGTTTTAAGGACTTTACTAATAAGATCAAGACTTTCGTAATTAAAACTTCAGTTTAGTCTACGGAGTATTTTTATCTCTTCTTGGCTCGCACTTCTTGGAAATATGTTTACACAAATAAATTTTCTTTCTCTTGCTCGGAAATAGCTTCATTATTTAAAAAAACAATACGTCAATAGACTCTATGCAACACAATGCTGACATTTTCTCTTACCATGACCTTTTGTATCTGTCTATCAAAATTCGCCCTCCTAAATTAAAATCAAAAATTCTTCTGCAGCGCAATTTTGGTGCCATTAATTATGATGCTCTGCGTAGTGATGCTGCGGAATGTGCCTGGGAATCTATTTTTGATTCAGAATCGGTTGATGAACAGCTTTCAACTTTTAACACAATGTTAATTGAACTTTACGATCATCACGCTCCCATCCGGCCGGTCAGGGTAAAACACTTGCCTGCTCCCTGGCTGACAGATGACATCAAAGCGCTCATTGCTAAAAAGCATTCTGTGAAGAGCAAGTTTAGGTCTGATCCGGACAGATATCGCGCTAGATATATTGAAGCACGTAATACCTGCAACAGGATGTGTAGGGAGGCCCAACGCCGCCATATTCACAAATCTGTTCAAGATGGTGATCCAGGTAAGGTCTGGAAATTTTTAAAGTCAATGGGAGTAGGAAAGAATAATCATAATGTTTCCAAATCTCTAGATATCAATGCTCTTAACAGTCATTTTTCCTCTTCTTCTGGCTTCGGTGGCAATGAAAAAATATCTATACTTAACCACCTAGATTCTCTTTCGACTCCCGACTACTCTCCCTTTTCGTTTAGCCCAATTACCGAATGTGGTGTTCAGGAGTGTATCCTCGCCGTAACTTCTAACGCAGTAGGGGCTGATGAAATCGGTCGTAAAATGATAATTCCCATCCTTGATATAATCCTTCCAGTTTTAACTCAAATCTTTAACAACTCCCTTTCCTATGGTATTTTCCCTTCGATTTGGAAAAATGCTTTGGTCACTCCATTACCTAAAAAGTCCAATCCTTCTTCATTTTCAGATTATCGCCCTATTTCCATTCTCCCATTTCTGTCTAAAATCCTTGAACGTATTGTTCAGTCTCAGCTAAATTCTTTCCTTCTTGAAAACAGTATTATTAATCTCTATCAGTCAGGGTTTCGTACTGGACACAGTACAACCTCTGCTCTTATCACTATTACAGATGATATTCGTCTTGCCATGGACAATTCACAATTAACTATCCTCACATTGTTAGATTTCACCAATGCGTTTAATTCTGTCGATCATGACGTTCTCTTGAGTCTTATGCGCACCCTGAATATATCTCCATCGGCTATTAATTGGTTTGGTTCGTACCTTGGCGGCCGTCGGCAGTGTGTACGTATAGAAGATAACCTATCTTCGTGGAGCTACATCTCAGCTGGGGTACCTCAAGGCGGTGTCCTCTCTCCATTATTGTTTGCTCTTTTCATTAATCACATCACCGATAACCTTCAGTCATCCTACCACCTGTATGCAGATGATCTACAAATTTATTTCCACGCTACTATCTCTGATTTGCCATCTGCGATCGCTACCGTTAACGATGATCTGCAGCGCATATCTGCTTGGAGTAGATCTTATGGTATAAGGGTTAATCCTTCCAAGACTCAGGCTATTATTATTGGTAGTCCTTATTTCGTTTCTCGTATTGACTGGAGTACTTTACCTTCCCTTATTTTCAATAATGAGCTTATTCCTTTTAGTGATTCGGTGAAAAATCTGGGAGTGGTATTTGACAAAACTCTTTCTTGGTCACACCACATTAAAGAAATAAGTAGAAAAACGTTTGCTGCTTTTGGTTCTCTGAGAAGACTCCGGAATTTCTTACCATTTGATACCAAAATTGCGCTGACACAGTCTCCTCTGGAACGCCCTCCCGCTTGAAATCCGGAAAGCTCAGACTCTGACCGGGTTCAAAAATCTCGTCAAATCCCATTACCTTTCTGCCTTGTCCTAATTTGCTTTGTATCTGCTCAGTTATTTATTGAGATATTTAAGTATGCTCTTATTTATATATATATATATATATGTATATATATATATTTTTTTTATGTATGTATTTATGTTTGTTTTATTTGTTTTTATTTATTTTTATTTAGTATGTGTAGGTTATATTATATTATTTTATATTTATATCTTTGTGTGTGTATATTTATTTACGTATATATACTGCGCCTTCGCCTTTTGATTTGTCTTGGTTTTGTTTTCCATCCACCCTAAGGTTGACTGGAAGAGATTGCATTAGCGATAAGTCCGCCTTTGTACCTTACCTAGTTTTTAACAAAATTATGTATACATTTGTTTGGTGCAATAAAGAGTTTTTCTATTCTATTCTATTCTATTACTAATGGAGATTTTTTAATGTACAAGTTTTCATACATTAGTTTTTTAGTTTCAATCTGGCTGCCTATCAAAAAAAAACCTATTCTAGCGGTCGTGGAAATTGCTGGACACTTTTGTTAGGTTAGTTTACTAGCCATTAGTTATTAACAGACTTCAAAAAAAAGGAGGAGGTTCTCAATTCGTCGGTATGTTTTCTTTTTTTTTTATGTATGTTACCGGATTACTGGAAGACGGCTGGACCGATTTGAATTTTTTTTTTTTTGTTCGAGAGGGTATATTTTCCAATTGGTCTCATATTCAGCAGGTCAGGATCTGATGATAGGATCAAGGAGAAATCGAGGGAACTCTTCAAGTTTTGTATTGGGCATGGGTATTTTTTTATATATTCCAAGTTATTAAAGTGAGACGAAGGTGAGACGATGCTGGAAAATTTAACCCACTTTAAAAAATGCAACGTATTTACAACTTTTTGATTGTAATATGTCTTGCTCGATTACTCGAAGACCACTAAATCGATTTGTAAAATTCTTTTTTTGTTACAAAGGGTATACTTTCGAGAAGGTTCCATACTCATCAGGTCAGGATCATCAGATCGTGGGATCATGGAGAAATCGAGGGAACTCTTCAAGTTTTATTGCGATTTGGGTAGTTTTTTATATATTCCATGTCAATAAGGTGAGACGACGCTGATGACGTTTACCCGACTTTCCAAAATGCAAAGCGTTTACAACTTTTTAGTTATAAGGTATTGCAAACTCAAAACTAAAAAGTAAAAAATAATTGTTTTTGACAAAAAAACCAAACCGACTTCAATTTCTCAACTAAAAAGGATGAAATAATTAATACATTGTTGTTTAAATATGCTTCATATCAAACATTTTAATAAATTTGAAGTTGGTGCCAGCTTTATGAATTCGTTGACTAGCTGCTGGCTCGTTAATTAGCATATTTTATTAAAATAATAATAATATATATATATATATATATATATATATATACATACATACAAATATTGCTCGTTTAATACTATAGGATGTATTAATTATTTCATCCTTTTTAGTTGAGGAATTGAAGTCGGTTTGGTTTTTTTGGCAAAAACAATTATTTTATTGTTTAAAAATATGTATGAAGATTTTAAAAAATTGAAAAAAAGGTCACGTCAGGCTTTTTGTTGACGTCTTGTAAAATTTAATACGATGTTGTTTCTTCTCAAGAGGATTTCAGAGGAAGAAAAGTACAGTACAAGCTTCAACCGAAATTTACGTCCTCGTATTTCCTTCCGATGAACGGAATCATCTTTACTATTAACCAGTCAGGTGATTCGAGCCTGATGTCCTAACCAAACTGACGACTGCCGGGTCTACAGGCAAATGCTTAACCACTTGACCACGGAGGCAGTTGTTTATCAGTTATATAATTTGTTCACCTGTCGAAGATTTAATTTGTATTTTATATTTGGCATAAAATACCATAAATAATGATGATAATCACCATCTTCTTGAAGACATAGAAGAAAAGATAAATGATAGTTTCTATTAGTATGAGTACTCACATTTTTGACATTCCTCTTCAAGGGTCTATCTCCCTTCCACCATGTGACTTGGGCTTCTGGCTTGGAGCCGGTGGTCTTGCATTCGATGTCGTAGCTCCTGTCAGCCGAGAGCTGAAGACTCTTGTTCAGTATCTGCACCGTCAGCGGCCTTACTGCAACGAACTACATTAGTAGAGACATGTGGGCCTTGACCAGAGTTAATCTGCCCGTGGTTTTCGTAAGAGCTGACTCATCGTCATCATTATTTCGTATAGGTGATCCGATCAATTGATCTTGCACATCCTGGTGTCAGACTTTTTTAAAACCGCCTCTCGGTCTCTGACATGGTTCCTTAACGCTTACAGGAAAGCAGCCGGGACCAACGGCTTAACGTGCCTTTCGAAAGCACAGAATCATCTTTATTATTACGCAATCAGGTGGTTCACGCCTGCAATGACTAAGAGAGTAAGATCTCAAATAACTTGTAGTCTATCAGACTGAGGATCATTCTGACGAGATATGATTAACATTTACTTACAATTGACATCAAGTATGAGCAACTTGGTCTCCGGCGGCGCCAGATTGGTATTCGAAGCCTGACAGATCAGCCTGGCATTTAGATGCTGACGTCCAATGTTGGGGAATGTCAGATTGTTGACTGTGACCCCATCAGATCGTAGCTCAAAGGAATCGTCGATAACTGAGTTCTCTAGGTACCAAGTCACTTTTGGCTTGGGGTTCCCTGGACAAAAACAAAGAACGTTTCAACTAAAATTAAAAAAAAAAGTCTTTTGGATTGTATTTACCTCAAAAAAGAGCATCGAAGTCTTTTGACTACTAACTAAACCGAAGCTAGGTTTTTGGCTCATAAATAGCGCAGTAAGTAATACTGCGATGGCTCAGTGACCCAAAAAGGATCTTGGCCTCCGACACCAGAGCTTTCCACGTCTCCTTGCTCAGCGCCTTCTCTTCCCAGTCAGCTTTTTGGAGGACTTTTAGGTCCTTTCTAACTTCATCACTCCAGCGGTACCTGGGACGACCAACTGGTCACTTTCCACTTGGTCGTCCTATGTACGCTTTCTTTCTCTTATTAGTGCCTCAATATAAAAAATAGTACCAACGGTGCTGTGTCAAGAGTCTTAAACTTGTTAGAAGCCTGTGGACCGAATCAAGTGAAATTTGATACTTGGTTAGAGGTATGATCTCGGAGGCCGTGGGATCGATTTCGGGAGGCATACATAAGGATGTATTCGTTCCGAAATCGAACCTTAAGTTGCTTACAGTTTTCCTTGTAACCCTCATCTATGTGAAATACCCAATATATTTATTTATTTATCATTTTAAACAAATAAAAAACATTCTAACGATCTATTAATGTAAAATGTCATCAGTTCTACCCGCGCCCGCTTTACGAAAACATCGTCTCGCACAGCATAGTGTTTTAAATCTCTAATAAAATAACACAGTGTTAATAGTGTTATATACGTGACAGAACTTAAGAATAAACATCATAATTGTGATATCAGTTCTCATACGGGAATTTTATTCTCAGTGAAATCCTACTTGTAAATAACAATCGGGCTAAGTGATTTTTATTAAGATACTGAGAAATATGTATTTAACCGTCTGCTGATCACCGGTGCCGGGCGAGTGGCGTCCTTATTACAACGTCACAAGGAAGAGCTTAGCCGCAAAAATAAATAAAATTTGTTGTTTTTCTACCTGCATACTTACTGGACGTGGCGGCGTAACCATGAATTGTTTGGCTTGCAAAAACGACATTTGTCGTGAAGAACTACTTGCTTGTGTACTGTGCAGGGGTGCATATCATTTCCCATGTATAAACATGACATCGGCATTTTATTTAACGCACAAAGATGAACTCAAGAGGTCGTGGAAGTGTCATGCCTGTTCTAATGTTACTCGGCGTCGAGAAAGAAATGACGGCACACCAGTCCGCAATCAATTTGACTTGCTGAGTGATACGGTAGCCGATATGTCGTGTGATGATTTGCAGTTACATAATAACGACAACATCCTCTTGCCAAACGTGAATCAGGCGGCTGCGTCGTCGCACTCTTTGTTGCCGGGAGTTACACCGACAAGTACATTAACCTATGAACAGCTGAGTTCTTTACTGGACATAAAATTGGGGACCCTAAGGTCATCCATACTTAGTGACATTAATGTGACAATTAAAAGGGAGATATCTGCAGCTGTCAATAAATTAAAGTCGGAATTTACAGAAACTACAGAGTTTCTGGCCGCTACGCAGAAGGATATGAAAGAGGAGATTTGTGAAGCCAATTCCAGAGTTACTACATTGGAGATTGAAAATAACAATCTTCAGTCTCAACTGTCCGACCTAACGAGGCGCATGACTGTCCTGGAAAAATCGTCTAGAAGCCATAATATTGAGATTCAGATGATCCCAGAAAAACAAAATGAGAACTTGAATTTCACAGTGAAAAAAATATGTGAGATCATCCAGGCCCCGATTGCTGAGAACGACCTGCATGCTGTACGTCGGGTGGCGAAACTCGACCCAACTTCTAAACGCCCACGCAATGTTCTAGTGACTCTGCCCTCGGAAAGACAGCGCGACGTCATATTGTCAGCTTATAGGAGATTTAACAAGACGAATAGGACTGAGCCTCTCAACACGGATCACCTCGACATTTCTGGACATAAAACCAATATTTATATCTCTGAGCATCTGGCTCCTGAATGCAAGAAGCTGCATGCTGCGGCCAGGTTGTTGGCGAAGCAACGCGGTTATCAGTTCGTGTGGATAAGATATGGTCGTGTGTATGTTCGTAGGAGTGAATCATCCCCCGCAATAGTTATAAAGGACGCTACTTGCTTGGACAAAATTAATTAATTATTATTTTTTTGGTAAATAGGTACATTTATATTTTATATCTTAGTTTTTGTTTTATTTTTCAGTGAGGTATATATACTTTAGTTATATTTACGCATGTTAATATATTATCAAAATGTCAACAGAATTAGGACAAAACTTACCGATTTATTTCTCAATACTTTAAATAATGACTATGATATTATCTGTTTAACGGAAACGAACCTTAACGCAGGTATTTATGATAACGAGTTGTTTGATCAGAGATACAATGTTTTTCGTAGAGATCGTGAAAATACATGTATAAGTAAAGATGGAGGAGGTGGAGTACTGTTAGCAATTAAGAAAAAATTTAATGTAATTAGACAGTTTTCATGGGAAAGTTCAGTGGAGGATATATGGGTGACTTTTTTGCCTAATGATTATATTTCATATAAAATTAATTTGTATGTTTGCTATTTGTCCCCCGATTTACCTATAGTTCTACTTAAACACTTTTACACTAATTGCCACAATGTACTAATATCGACACAAGATACTATAAATTTAATAATTGGTGACTTTAACACACCTAGCTTAACATGGTCACCTTCTAACACAAATGGTATCATGACACCTAGTATCTCAACTGACACAAAGTCCTCGCTTTTGCTTAATACTATGTCTTTATGTAATCTCTTACAATACAACTATATACCAAATCAAAATAATAGAATTTTGGACCTAGTATTATGTAATAGTGACAGCTTAGCGGTCAGTGATGCTCTTTCACTGACTCGTGAGGACAAACACCACCCGCCATGGTGCGTGGAGCTAAGTATCAAGCCGCCCGTTCATGAACTAAAAATAAAGCATAGTAAAAATTTCAATTTTCATAAGTGTAATTACGTCGAGATTAAGAGGCTCTTAAATACAGTTAACTGGGCTGCTTTATTTTCGAATAAAGGTGTTGATGACATGGTTGATGTGTTTTATACAGAATTATACACCATTATTGAGAAACACACGCCCTTGTCGAAGCGTAGGTGTAGTGAATATCCTGTATGGTACTCTGCTAATTTGATACATTATTTAAAATCCAAAAATAAGTATCACAGGCGGTATAGGATGTATGGCAATCCAAGAGACTATGATGCTTTTGATAACCTCCGTACTTTGTGCAAAAATCTTATAAAGTCTTGTTATTCTTCTTATATATCGTCTGTTGAGGATTCTTTGCACACTGATGTCAAGGCATTTTGGAAATATATTGGTAATAGAAAAGGAAGTAACAGTATACCGCATACGATGAGATACGGGGATAGGGTGTCGTCTGATGGCGAGGGCGTGTGTGAGCTTTTTTCCAGTTTCTTCGGATCCGTGTTTGATTCTACTATGCCTGCTTATATTTCAGATTATTCTGATGCTAGTGATGGTTATATGTCAGATCTTACTCTAACTCATGATGAAATTTTTTCCAAATTAAAGGAATTAGATCTTAACAAGGGGGCTGGCCCCGATGGCATTCCATCAAAATTCCTTAGAGAGTGTGCAGATGAACTAGTTACACCTTTGTTACATATTTTTAACCAGTCCCTTAGAACTGGGATATTTCCTTCGCGTTGGAAAACTGCTCACATTGTCCCCATTTTTAAATCCGGAGACAGATCTGATTGTTCTAACTATAGAGCCGTCAGCATACTTTCGATAATGGGCAAACTTTTTGAACGTGCTACATATGATCATTTATATAATCACATTAAACCATTTCTCTCGGAAAAGCAGCACGGCTTCTTGAAGAATAAATCAACTGCTACAAACCTTTTAGAATTCAAAAATTATTTATGTGAATCATTTGCGCGAGGTGGGCAGGTTGACTGTGTGTACACTGACTTCAGGAAAGCTTTTGACAAAGTCAGTCATCCGTTGCTTTGTTTGAAGCTCAGCTGTCGCTATGGATTTCACGGCAATCTTCTAAGATGGATCTGCTCTTACCTGGATAGGAGATCTCAGCTGGTCACGTTGAAAGGTTACAAGTCTACCCCTGTCAATGTCACGTCTGGGGTGCCACAGGGCTCTCATTTAGGTCCTTTATTCTTCTTGGCCTTTATAGATGACCTCATTGACCGTTTAAGCTGTCGGTGTCTGCTTTACGCTGATGATCTCAAATTGTTTAGAGATATCAAAACGGTTGATGACTGTCACTCTCTTCAGCGAGATTTGGATTCCTTAAAGGATTGGTGTTTAGAGAACAATATGAGCTTAAGTATCAGCAAATGCTCTGTGATCTCTTTCACAAACAAGAGGAAACACAAGATCTTTTTCAACTACAATATAGGATCCGAATCTCTTACAAGAGTGGCGGTAGTAAGAGACCTGGGTGTCGTATTTGATGAAATGTTGACTTTCAAACATCATTTTGACTCTATAGCTGCCAAAGGCTTCCAGATGCTTGGATTTATAACAAGAAGCACGACACATTTTAAAAAACCTCGCACTTTTATCCATCTTTATTATAGTCTTGTTAGAAGCTGTTTAGAATATTGCTCTGTTGTTTGGTCTCCGAACTACCAGGTACATTCTGACAGGATCGAGAGTATACAGAGAAAGTTTCTTGGGATATTATGCTTTAGAACTGGCAAGAAGCGCCAATTGTCCTCGTATCCGGATAGGCTACGTCATTTTAATCTCACATCTTTGGAATCTCGTCGAAAGCAACAGGATCTCATTTATTTACATAAAATTGTTCACTTCAAAATTGAGTCTCCATATTTACTATCTTTGCTAACATTCAACACAAAACATCTTACTAGAACTCGACGTAACGTATTTGTGTTGGCAACCTACAAAAACAACACTTCTTTCTATAATCCAATTGCTCGCATGTGTCGTTATTATAATGAACTGTTTACGAATGGAAAGGCAATTGACATTTTTGCAGTAATCAAAACCATTATTTTTAAAAATCAAATTAAACATATCCTCCACTGATCTTTGATATATTAAGGTTAATATATTATCATTTTACCATTTAATTTTAGCATTAACTTAAATATAACATTAAAAAAAAAAAAAAAAAGAATATGTGTGGAACTGTTTTCAAATGCATGTCATGTTGTGTGTACACGTTTTAGGGTTACAATCTGGCCCAGAACTATATTTTTTTTTTAAATCTGTATTGTGTTATTTTTGATTGTAATCTGTTGTGTATACCTAAATAAATAAATAAAAATAAATAAATAAAATGTAAGAGCTGTGCTATTGTCGGTGGAGTCTCTTTAAAGTACATCTTATTGCTTTAGTTCGTATTGGTACTTTGATATTTCTGGATTTAATACAATTTGTAGGTTTTTTTTCTAAATAAAAGTCGCATGCGGTGACTAGCCGTTGGACTATTTGGCGAGTAAAACCTTATAATTTTTAAAAATGTCTTATAGTTATAAGTAAATAATTCTAGCATAAAATTTTAAATTAAACGTTAAATGTCATGTTTTTCAGCATATTTCAACAAAAAGCGAACGAAAAAGGATATTAATGACCAAAAACCAAGATGCGAGCCAAAAATACCGCAAATCGCTCGCGTGGAACCGCGTCAAAAAAATAAAAAGACACTCGGATTCATTACGCATGTTAAAAATCTGTTTTTGTGACTTGGGTCACTATCATTCTTCAATCTATAAAAAATGATTTCCCAGTTACAATTAAATAAAGAAACTTTTTTTATATAAATACTTACATTAATATCATTTATAATTTAAAACAGAAGGATAAAGGAAGAAATTGGAAGCGTTTAAAATATTGTGCTGGAGTAGAATGGACAGAATTAGTTGGAAAGATAAAATAACCAATGAAGAAGTATTCAAACGTATAGCAGAAAAGATCTTTGTAGGGACATTTATACAGCACGACGACTTTATGAAGAACATTATAGAAGGCAAGATAGAGGGAAGACGGGGAAGAGGTAAGACAAGGAGTTTTATAGAACAAATAAAGGAAAAAGTAGGAGTCGTGCCGTATCAGGTGAAAAGGCTAGCAGACGATAGAGACACCTGGAAGAGACTCCCCCGACAAGAACACAGCTTTAAAATTTTAGATAGATAAAAAAATGTGTCGACGGTAGTTTTACACCCACTGACGTGAAGGGTTTGGAGTGCTTACCTCCAGAAACCTCGCAGCTAAGCTCAACGGTATCCCCTTCGTTGTAAGGTTCTAGCAGTCGTGTGTGGTCCCTGGTTATCTTGTCTACTATTACAGGGCGGTCTGGAGGAGCTGTAAAAAAAATCATCATCACCTTCAAAATAATAATTGGTTTTGCCAAATAAAAATTACAAATCTAAACATATAAAAGAAAGTCGTGTTTAGTTACACTATTGATAACTCAAGAACGGCTGAACTGGCTGAAAATTGGTGGGGAGGTAGCTTAGAACCAGGAGAAGGACATAGATAGGATACCTTTAGGGCTAAATAAACACTTTTTGCAAGTGAAACGTGAGTCAGTAAGGGGAGCTGCATTACTTCCTATATTAATATACATTTACCCAAACTATTGCGTTTTTTGTATAGTAATAAATAGTATAGATTCAATAGAAATAAAAGCACACCCTTTGATCACAAAGGAACCTTTTAATACGTTCAGACAAAAAGAAAAGAACCCAATATTTTTTATTATACCGTTCTCCGTGCGAATCGGAAGCGGGAAACTAATTTCGGGATATTATTGAGAGCATCGTAGGGTGGGTTTCCACTACATGAGTCGGGGATTTGGTAACTATTCGACTTAGCCTAGCTTGGTCCGATGGAGCTACACCGCCTCTTGTGCGTGTACTACCAAATAGGCTTCTAGCCTTACAAGTAAGTAGCTACTTGTAATGCTAGCAGCTAATATTAGTTTGACTACTACCTAGTTAGTATTCTGTAATCTGTGCTTTGCTCGCTCGGTTTTATTCTAGTGTGTGTAATATGTACACAAATTGCTATTACTAAACTAAATTTGCTAATTTATTTCATTTTTTTAAGTGCAAGTGTCATCAATAATAGCAACAACAGTCAGGTGACAGTATAAGTTTTGTGTAGGTATGCAGAACTGTATTTGTGTGTATCTCCCCAAGTTGGAATAGTAAAATATTACTAAGGCTTACTCCCTTCCAGTACGGAAGCCGCGTTGCTCGAAGGTAAAACATGACTTTTTTACAAGCCGTAAGATAAAACATATTACAAACTTTAAAATAGCCACCTAAAGTAAGAGTTAAGAAGCAGTTACACCGTGTCTTGACCAATTTAAAAGTTGTTTAAGAGTTCTATGCCCGCTTTATTCCGCAAATTTATAAGTTACCAAATTTAATTATTCAGCCCTCTTCGTATTCACCGGAATGTCTGTTAAGAATTCATACAGCAGCGTCGAGCTATGATTGGAGAAGGCTGTTGTTTTGGAATTATCGTACCAATTTAATCCTTATTCAGCTTACGCCTACTACCTATTACAAAGATGATTTGAGTTTCAAAATTTCGATCTTTCAATATTAAATTGTTTAATTTGAACGTTGATATTGGTAGTCAAGCTTTTGGTACATGAAAGATGGGTGTGCGGGCGCTGCAGTATATATATGCTCCTATTTAGATCCGTAAAAGTCGACTGAGAGAATCAGCGATTGGGGGAATTATAGGCGATGCGGCTAGCAACCCATCTCTATTGATTTTCTGTTTCAACTACCATCATGCTAAACGTGTTTCTCTTATGGACCTAGAATCTGTTTACCCCGTATTAGATATGTACCTATGTACCTTAAGAGTGTCAATAGCGAACTGCCAAGTTATCAATAATCTTCAATATTTAATAACTTAGTAATAAACTTATTGTGATATGTTATGAAAACATTCAAATGTAAACTCGTCTGATTTGACTCAAATTTTGTTAATTGACGTTTTTGAAGAAAATGCTGCATTGGAGTTTGTGGCGCCACTTTTTCTCCACTTGCGCTTTGGAAGTGGTGGTAAATTTAAAATAAGTAAAATTAACGTCAATAAGTGAGAAGAATATCCTATATTAAAAATAAACAATTTGAATTTGTGCCTTCAGATATTCCGTAACTATACCCACTCGGGCTTGACTATTTTTATTCTCTTAACCTTCAAGTACATCGACAGTCTGCTAAGTCGTCAAAAGAAATAAATGAATTCCTGTCAACATAAAAATACTTTTGTCGCCGTCCTCTTGAAGACATTGCGAAACTTCATCGGTCTTATAATTCATTTGGATTTAATTCTCAAGTTCAGACAAGTGGAAGTGCGTGAAAGATAAATTATTATTCATTTTTACTTGACTGAAAATGCTGACATTTTGTTTCTTACGGAAATAAAAATAAACAAAATATAACACTCAACAATACAGCCTCCGTACTGGAAACGGCCTCCGTACCGGAAGGGAGTAGCCATATGCTGCATTCCCCTCTGTCAAAGTATAAGCCCAATCGGCATATGCGATGTATAAGTTTGTTTAATCTGTACACAATTAATTTGCTGCTTTGTTTAATTTTTTAATGTGTAATTGTCATCAGTGCAGTCATGTAACACAATATAGCGCTGCTCGAAGTTACAGCCCCATTACATCCTATCGCCGAGCTGAATAATTTTATAGTATGGATTATCAAATTTATACCATCTTTAGATCTCAGCAACTGTGAGCTGAGCAGAGACGACGTCTATGATAGAGCGAAGTGGAAACGAGCAGTTAGGAGAGCGGACCCTATCAAAGACAAAACCCATGCTAGGAGAATAATTAAAATTTAATTTCGGGAACTCTTGAGAATTCTCGGGAACAGCTTTCCCGTGATGAAAAGTACCCTATTTCATTTTCAGTACTTCTAACGTACATACATAGAAGACGATATAACGTACATAGAAGAAGAAGTACTTCGAACTATGTATATAGATTGCTTCAGTAGATAAAGCGTTAAGAGGTAACCAACAAGCAAACCCCTTTAGCAAAAGCTAGTATTGAAAATATTACCGCCAGAAAAATGTCGACAGTTACAAATTACTCGCCATATGCTCCTTGGTCTGTACAACTCAGATCGTCTTAGGATAATAAGCTGTCACTTCGGGAACGTTTCCATTAATCAGAAATTGTGGTACACCCGAGGCCAGTCCATTTTCGGTTTTAATTCTCAAATAAAACAAGAAATGACAGATATTTCTTGCAAATATTAATGTTACGAGGTTTTCTTTTAATCTTATCGTGTCTCTATCCTAAGTTTTAGGGTTCCGAACACAAAGTGTAAAAAACGGGATACTATTTATTATGATGATGATTTCATACGACGCATGATCGCCGGTCACACTTGTAAGTTAGTAAGTAAAAACACTTTATTGTACTATAGAATTGCATACATGGATTACAGTCTGTGACAAGATGTACAAATAATAGGCGGCCTTCTACTTGTGTGCGTACATATTTTGCTTGAGTTGGACAATGTGTGCGTAGCGACGCCCCACGCGCAGTATTTGGCAGATATATTCAATTCACGTACCTAGTAGTTAGTGGTTTCTTGTCCGGTTTTTTTAATGCTTTTTGACACACGCCCTTCAAACGAGGCATTTTTAAATGCCACCTCGAGGTTTCGCCACAGTACCCAGTTATTTCATTGCTTTTTTCACCCTTAAAATCAGAACACAACAATGAAAGCTGCGGATTGGCGGCAGAAATAGGTAACAGTGAGGTACCCAAGCAGACGATTCCTGTACAAACTTCTACTCTGGTCTCGCATACGACAAGTTTAAAAGTACTTCATCTTCTTTCTTACTGATTTTCGTCACCGAACCATCCATATGTGGTTGAAATACCAATAGCTCGTACGCGCTGGTTTGCCTCTTCGTTTATAATGATGCGTACGACAAAGGAGTGGAATTCTCTACCAGCTGACATATTTGCGGACACTTATAACCCAGGTCTTTTAGGCTATCAATGAACCGGTGAGCTCTCTCTTAATCTGTACTTACCATCAGGTGGGATCGTAATCAATCGCTGGTCATTAACTACATAAAAAAACTTACTTATCACGGTGAAATTGAGTCGCAAATTCCTTGTAGGAGAGTTTTCAAAATCAACACGACATCGGTACAAGCCAGCGTCGGTCGCCAGCACGCTGTCTATGAAGAGGACGGCCGGGATGGACAGTGCTCTGAAGTAGGCCCTGGGCCCGAAGCCTGATACTGCCGACCACAGTCTTGGTTGGGTAGCAAGGCGGCCGCGGACATCGTAACTGCAAACAGACAGTATGGTCACAGATAAAAAAATAATACTAGTATACAAATACTCGATTAAATGCTCATACAAAGAAAACTCGCCATTTTTTTCTTCTCTGGATGTTTCATAAGGCATTTAAGCTGTTATTACAAGATGGCCGCCATCAGTATATGTCAGGTCAGATGCCTTAAGGCAGCCTAAAAATCTGACAGTTTGGCCACTAACACACCCGGATCATGTTCCGATTGGTCCGGTTTCCCTGAAAAGGGTTACGGAAGTCAGACGTCAGTTGCTCTATTGCAATAAAGTGCTGCTACATTTAGGACTATAATTAAAATCGTAGATTTTAACATGAATAACGTGGTACCTACTTATAAACTTAAATCTTATAGCTACATAATAGTCTACGAAATATTATGATATTTCGGTCAAGGTCCTCAAATACATTTCTAGAAATACTTTCACATTTCACAAATTAGATCATAAATAATTTCCTGTTGACGGAAAAGATCCCGATTACACACAAGGTTTTGTCTGGGATTTCGTACCTATTCGTAACAAGAATAGATACTGGGTGACAATATCCAGCTATAATTGTCGAGATCAGTGGACGAAACCCATTTAGGAGCGTTATATTTAGTAGAGAAGGCTTATTAAGGAGCTCGATAGACTTGCTCGATCTTCTTCATTCAAGCGTGATTATTTTTAGGGTTCCGTAGCTAAATGGCAAAAATGAAAACTATACAATCGTCATGTCCGTCCGTATGTCAGTCATTTTATTCGGCGACTATGCGTGCTATAAGATTTTAGTGTGAGAGTTCGTCGGAACCGCCTCTCGGCTTCTGCACATACTATATGCAATCACATAAAACTGAGATTTTCTAATCTGAGATAATTAAAAATTCTTGGTATTAAATTCCCCATGAAATAAATCAAAAATTATTTAAAAATTTTCCTTGTGCTACGAGGCTTACTCCATTTTGAGAGATCTCTTCAGGAATCATGAATTCTTTTGACATTTGATTGAAAGCATGAATATTTAATTACATAAAAGAGCTTCGAAATGTCACTTTCATTTTATTCAATTCAGTTTTGTGTCTACTTAGTACTAACTCATTTTCTTTACTTTGGACATCATTCCAAGTATTCTTATACCTGTACCGCAAAATTAGGACAGTAATTAAAAGCGTACCCTGGGCTCTAAAGCTCAAGCTGAAGGTACAAAGGAAACAGTGCTTCTCTGCACCACTGGTTGGTTGACTGGTAGAAAAAGTCTACGGCTTTAAGTCCGCCATTTACATTTACCACTACATAGTATACTATATAGCATAAAACAAAGTGGCTTTCTCTGTCCCTATGTCCTTTTGTATGCTTAAATCTTTAAAACTACGCAACTGATTTTGATGCGGTTTTTTTGCGCGGCCCAGATGTCCCATAACCCGTTTTTTAATAGAGTGATTCAAGAGGAAGGTTTTTATGCCCATACGAAAGCGGGGCGGGTCGCTAGTTTTTATATAAAAATAACTAAGTATAGTTTACTGTTATAAGCTACATGTACGGAACCTTTAACTTTTATTTACTATATTGCTTTTTTCTGATGCCTGAATAAATCTTTGAGTAACGTGAGGGTATCCGCAGTTCATAAATATGAATACAGCCCTTTGTTAACAAGTGGGCAAATAAATAATGAAACTCTATCCTTTTTACCCGACTGCGGTAAAGCCAAAAACAAGTTTATAATTAAAGTAAGAGATGGTCTTAAAAGGGATATAAATTAAATATTGAACAAACTTGCTGAAATTAACCTTCCTTTAAATCATCTGTACTTACCATCAGATGGGATTGTGGTCAAAAGGCATTTTTTATCTATAGATAAAAAAAAATTTCCTGGCGTCAAAAGCGCGCGATTCCAAATTCTATGATATACTCAGACTCAATAAATATGGTTGGTTGCCTGTATATAAGTAAAATCGCCATTGTACATACACGGCTTTGATAATATCATATCTGTGTCATTGTATTTTATTTGTTCGTGCCTTAAAGAGTTTGTTTATGTTGCTATCATTCGAATGCGTTTCCTAGTTATATCTTCAGAGCCCAGAGTTCGATTCTAATCCGTGTCCCAGACTCAACGATTGGGGGTGGTTTGATGATATAAAGTATTGTAACAGACTTAGATACAACCAACTAAAAATAGCGGCCCATAGCCGCGAGAGATTCCGTTTGCTGACCTCCAAACTTCAATTCTAAGATGATGATGATAGATGGTACTCGTTACATACATACATACAATCACGTCTCTATCCCATGCGGGGTAGACAGAGCCTAGGGCCATAAGACCTTAAGCCACGTTTAGCATAATGATAGTTGAAACAGGAAATTAATAGTTGCTAGCCGCATCGTCTATGTCATGATTTCCCCATTCGGCGATTCCCTCAGACGACTTTTACGGCTTGCGCGGGAAGAGAAGCAGCTGGTACATTCTATGTTTTTCTTTTTCTCCCAGACCAGCATGGAAGAACATGGTACTTGTTACATTACAATAACTTTAATAACGAGTACCTTTGAGTTTCTTAATAATTGAGAGTCTACCGTCCAATCCGCGTAACCTTTATACAGGGATACCAGACCAATAAGAACATGCTCCGAGTGTTTTAATGGCCAACACCGTCAGATTTTAATCAAGCTGTCTAAAGGCATCAGACCTTTACAACTGCCATATACCTGCCGTGCTATCTGAAGCACGGAGGAGGAAACATCAATGCCAATGAGTGACGACCCAGCGATACACTCATATAAAAAAAAAAAACATAAAACATTCCGACGAATTGATAACCTCCTCCTTTTTTTGAAGTCGGTTAATAAAGGAGAGGTATATGTAGTGGACGTTAATATGCTGAGAAGAAGAACATTATAGTTATGGATACGGTAAGAAGAGATGAATGGATTGTATGACCAGGGGGTCTAAAAACGCCACTTTGAGCAATTCATCGAATCGATTCATATTACAAATTCCTTAGCAATTCTGAAGCAATTCCTCTATTTTTTGTAAAATGACCAACTAAACTTTGCAATTCCTCTTCAAAAAAATTTAAAGAAATAGGAATTGCTAAAGAATTGCTAAGGAATTCGTAATATGAATTCGATTCGATGAATTGCTCAAAGTGACGTTTTTAGACCCACAGGAAATAGCTGACAATAGATCTAAGTGAAAGGACCTTACATACTCTGCCAACCCCAGGTAAGATTCTACGCAGAAACTTGTTAGTTACCTGTAAATAGGCTGCCCTTCCCCCTTCTCCTTGAACCACAGCACCATGGACACGTGGTCGTCCGCCGCCAGCGGCTGGATGTCGCAGGGCAACGCTGCCTTCTTGCCCAGAACTCCTTGCACGTGAGCCATGGGAACTACAAACAAATAATTTCATTTCATTATTTCAGCTGCAAGCAGAGCTCTGGTGGAGACAGGCCTCCCCTAGGATTTTCAGAATGACTGGTTGGAAGCGGCCTGCTTTCAAAGCTGGCTTGCGATCTTCTTCAGGTCGTTTGAACGTTTAGTCGGTGGGTGTCCGACGCTGCGCTGACTGGTGCGTGGTTGCCAATAAACATTTTTTTTTTTCTATGTCATCGGCCATCGGTTCTGTGCGCTTTGTTTGTTAAAAAATATATACTGACGTATGCTCACATGCGTGTTTGTACTCATAATTTTTTTTTTTTATTTAAATACATAAATAAAAAAAACCTTTGAATTTACACTCAACACGAAAAATAAAATGAGGTTTTTTAAAAAATCTTTGTTTCATGTATGTGGTAACTACCACTGTAGATAGAAATCACCACCAGTCGCAGAAAAATAAAAAAAATAGAAATATAAGCCTCAGCAGTTGATCCTGTGGAGATTTGTGTAGTGACACTCCAAAATCTCTCGAAGTGGTTTAGCCAGAAACTTTAAACTTAAAAAAGAATGAGAAATTAAATGTTTATCACACGTTGTCACCAGTACGAAGATTATTTTCAACGTCAACAACCCTTGTAGCACATGAGTGGATAACGAAACAGTGAGAAAGCTTCATACAACAGAGGTGATAATGGTTTATTTAATCCCGTCGCCACCAGTAAGACTCCATGTTACGGAAGGCGCATTACATTACCGCACTTTTCTCCGTTTGTTATAAACTGAGCATTTGTGATGTCCATAATTAGCACAATTTGTGAAGCGGGCTCCTTCGACCGCTGCTATATTCATTATTTTGCATAACGATAACGTATTCATGTTATATTAAAACAAAGCCTCACAAACACGGCATTCTATTCGCATTTTCTTCTGTCATGTCAATTGTTAAATACTATATAAGATCAATAGGATGCTACATTCACGGCTGAGTCAGCGGCCACAGCCAGATCACCCTTTGGATTCGCTTTGAAACATAAAAATATTAATACAATTATATTTAGGTGAGTGAACCGATCTAAGGTTGCGCGAGGTTGAACCTTTATTTATTGAATAAAGACACCGATAGCATTTACAGTTTCCCAATTCCTGCAAAAAGCTAGCTTTATGAGATATCACTACATAGTATAAAACAAAGTCGCTTTCTCTGTCCTTATGTCCCTTTGCATGCTTAAATCTTTTAAACTACGCAACGGATTTCGATGCGGTTTTATTAATAGATAAAGTGATTCAAGAGGAAGGTTTTCATGCCCATGAAAAGCCGGAGCGCATCGCTAGTATACATTATATATGAAACAATAAACCTTTTGAGTTTATCATAAAAAAAAATCACGTTTGAAGAATGAGCTTTCTCTCTGTTTAATTATCTACTCATGTGCGTGTACGCAACATTCAGTCTCGATTCGCCAGCCGCGTAACACGACACCGTGCGATCTCCGAACGCCCGTCACGCTGTCGACGACGGGCATTCACTTACGATATTTGATATTATTTATAGAGTACTCTTATCTCACAAGGGACTAATAGGTACTGTTTATTCATATTACTAATGTCTAAACTACCTCATGATGAGGAAAAAATACATCGCGTTTTAAGCGGACGCTTCTGGGCTTTTACCATCAGTTTTCGCAATAACAGACTGCGTTTGCATTTTGGTGTGTATATCTGTAAAACGCCCCTAGTAAATCATCATTCAACATCATCCTTTCAGCCGCAGGCTGTCCACTGCTGGACATAGGCCCCTAGTTAATAGTACTAACTAAAGTAGGGTCGTTTGTGAAAACTGATGGTAGAGACGCCTCCTTAGATGATCATGGAACATAAGTGGTTTAAGCGGACACTAACCTCTTACCCCCTTATTCATAAAAATAAACTAAAAGTTTGTTTATCCCATTTTAACTAATATATGTTATGGTTCTTTCTTTATTATACAAATTTACCGTAAAAGAAAGAGACAAAACACATTTTAGTTAAAAATTACTTAAGAAACGTTCGTAATTTTTATGAATACGGGAGTTAAGCTATATGGCTTGGGAGACAACGTGGAGAATACTTGGAGAATACTAAAATAATAGTAATCCTAATATTCCAAGAATTCACGTCCCGGTAAACGCTAGTAAGATACATGTGCGCAATGAAGCGTAGTATAGACTGTATCGAGCTAGATTATATAGATACATCCATGAACAGAATTGTTTCTATTTCAAGTAGCAGCTAGGGTTATCAATGATAGTTGAAAGTATTTTTTTTATATAATATTTACAATTATATTTTATTTTTCGTGGTACAATAAGATTTTATTAAATTAATAGAATAATTAAAATTAAATTAAAAATTTAATCTAAAATAAAATACATTAGAAAGTTTTATTAATTGTAAAACCATACGTGCAGTAGAAACTAAATTTTATACGATGAAATAAAATGAGTGAGGATTATTATTTTGAAAATATATAATTACTGCCAGGTTGCCCGCCGGTCCAATTAATTTTCATTCAAATTTCTCGGTAAGTAAGAAAGAGAGAGAGTACTGATGTTATGGTTATGCATAGACTTAAAAAAATAGCAGCCTGGGCCGCGATTTGGTTATTTCTATGGGTTTATGTGGAATTCACTGACTGATAGATACTACGCAGAAACTAACGATCTTGGGGGTACTACCATCTCTTAAAACCATGCAAGTTCCAGTGAGTAAGGGGGATGTCGCCTTACATCATGTAGCGCGCTGTTTCGCTTACTCACTGGAACTTGCATGGTTTTAAAGGATGATAGTAGGCCACCTTATATGCGTAACAACGTGTCTGACACAATTTAGATACCAAAACTTTTTTATTTACTTCAACATCACTTAACAACTATCATTACAGGTAACCTTATGCGATAATTTAAAAAATATATAGTTAAAAATACAATTTTATTTATATTATTTAGTCTGAAAAATCTCAAAACCTACCTCGGATTACAAAAGTGTCAACCCTATATCCACAGATAAGCGGAACAAAAAACAGTCTATTACAGGAAACTACTCCCTAAAGACGAATGCAACCCTCCCTATAACTCGCCCAATTAGTACGTACAGCAGCTACAGATGGGTTCCGTACAAGTTGATATTTATCGAGATTGCTTTTAATTCCGATAGATAGCGTATTTTGGAAGTATAATATAGGGTAACTGAACACTAGCATTTTTATAATGACGTGTTCAGTACCACTAGTACGAGTTTTTATTAGAGACTAGCTGTTGCCCGCGGCTCCGCCCGCGTGTAGTTCGCTTTTCGCTTAACCTGTGGAAACTACAACTATCCAGACCTATAGTTAAATCTATAAGTAGTATCCTATTCCCGTGCCAATTTTATAAAGCCATTAGCCATTGCTACGATATCAAACTAAAAATATTAACATTCATACTATCACATCTTTTTCTCTAAAAGAGTAGACGCAGCCTATTACAGGGTCATTAGAACCTAACTCAATAAATAGTGTTATGTTAGTTAAATTAGACCTTACGACACGACCGTATGTTCCGTCGAACAACAACTGAACTGACTTGCTGGTTTGATTATTTTTTAAACCAAAGCCAAACCAACCAACTAATCAATTCAAATAGCTTACAATACAATACAACAAACGACCGATAAACAAACCAACCAATAGAACTAAATAAACAACCAAATTTTTTTTGAAATAATTAGAATTAATTGCTGGAAAAATTTCAATCTGCTATAATACCATATGAGAAAAAAATAATTAAATTAACTTCAGCGCCATCTATTGATATTTTATGTAACTAAATTATACGCCCACACACATTCAATGTGTTAATTTTTTAAAATTCAATAGAGACTGCAGTGTGTTTTTGTCTTCATTGATATCGATAAAACAAAGTAGAAATTGTAGCTTTATCTATATTAAATACGTTTATGTAAACCGGATTGTAATCCACCTGTGAAAACCGCGTTCGAATCTGTTGAGTAGTTTTGAAGTTATAACGTACCAGACATACAGAAAGACAGACAGACAAAAATTCCAAAAATTGTTTTTTTTTGGTTTCTGTTACACGTCTTTCTTTAATCGCCCCGTATCAGTTTTTTAGAAAAATATTTAATGTACAGACATTCAATTTTTACTGTCCGATTATATGTAAAGATAGATAGATAAGTACAAAATCCATATCCATACTAATACTATAAATGCGAAAGTCTGTCTGTCTGTAACCTCTTCACGGCTAAACTGCTGGACCGATTGTGATGAAATTTGGTAGGGATGTAGTTAACGACCTGAGGTCAAACATAAACTTTTGGGCGCGATATAACCGATTCCCACGCGGGGCGGAGCCGCGGGGAACAGCTAGTACTTATATATTAACGGACTTAACGCTAAGAGCGTTCTCTACCAGTCAACCATTTGATTAATCTTCTTTTTCAATGTCGTCAATGACAAACTATTAGTTATGATTTGTAAGGGGTTGCGATATCGTTTATCCTGAAATAAATTTGCAAATGAATTTATTTGTTTCTTTTCAAAATTATAAAAAAAAGTAAGAAAATAATTCTAGAAAACAAATAAAACACGAAATCATAAAATTATTGTTTGTGACAGGATTCGATCCAGGTACTTTCTTGAAACATTTCTTTACTAAAGTATTAAAAAATTCTTACAAATTAATACAAAACGAAAAAAAAGTAAATAAAAAAAAGTAAGTAAATAAAGCAAGTAAAAGAAAGTAAGTAAAAAAAAAGTAAGTAAAAAAAAAGTAAGTAAAAAAAAGTCATCTATAGCAGGATTCGAACCCTCGACTTAAAAATATGATTTACGACCTCTACCGATAGGTCAACATACGTTGCTAGAGATTGGCGAAATTTCAAATGGGATTTGTCTATAGGTACGCAAATTCGCGCCATCTATTGAGATTTTATGTTACTAAATTTACGATCAAATTCAATGTGTTATTTTATTAAAATTAATAGGTGCAGTGCGTGTTTTCGTCTTTATTGATATGGATAATAAAAAGTAGAAATCCTAGCCTTATCTAAATTAAATTAAACGTAAGTAAACGCGTTAAAAGTTTAGAAGCAGTGTTTGAAGTAAATTTTCAATCGACCATAACTTCTTTTTCCCTTAACCGATTTTGACGAAACAAAGTTTTGACAACGCTCCTAATCATATGTAATCCAAATGTGAAAACCGCGTTTAAATCCGTTGAGTATTTTCGAAGTTATAACGTACCAGACAGACATACATACATACATACATACATACATACAGACAGACAAAAATTCCAAAAACTGTTTTTTTGGTTTCTGTTACTCCTTTTTAATCGCACACAATCAGTTTTTTTGAAAAATATTAAATGTACAGACACTCGCATTTTAGTGTCTTATTATATGTATTGATTTTGTATAACAAACCTGTACAGAGCCCCCGGCGGATAGTAAGGCAACTAAGAAATTTCATACAAAATCCTAACGCAGTCGCTAGCGTTTGCATTTATAAAATCTTATACTAGGGGTACAGTAAGCGAAACTTGATTACTTTCTAAAGAAAATTTATGCCAAAACAATGAAAAATTTTTCGACCTTTAATAAATATATACATAATCCTGTCAGCTCATCTACGATATACTATTTCACCTTATTTATTTGTTGAAAGTACTGATGTTCATAATTAGTTTTCTACCATTTTCTCCCAAAATTAGTTTTGTACCCAAAATTAGTTTTCTATTTAGCCCAAAATAAGTTATCTACCATTTGAGCCCAGCTCTAGTAAAAAGTAGTACAGTTTCACAAAATAAATTCACTGGAAAGGCTGGTGTTAGTAAAATAACCCTGTATATTCTTCAATGTCGTTTGTGGTTATTTATTATTAGTCGTTTTCCTTATAGCTGACTAGCGACCCGCCCCGGCTTCGTATGGGCATAAAATAATTCCTCTTGAATCACTCTATATATCTATTAAAAAAAACCGCATCAAAATCCGTTGCGTAGTTTTAAAGATTTAAGCATACAAAGGGACAAAGGGACAGAAAAAACGACTTTGTTTTATACTATGTAGTGATGATAGTTACTACCTTAATTTAAATTGGCAGCTTATTTCTTCGAGACAGATCTATTTTCGGCCCTTTGAGTGTTGCATTTCAAAGCTTCAAGGAGAGGGTCGGTCCAGCAGGTTTGCACCGGGTTTTCGCCATATTACCAACCGTTTTCCCAGATTATTCACTTCACGTAGCGCATCGTGAACGAAAAAGGAGAGATTCCGTTGGAGAATATTAAAAAAATGTCACGTTTCCGAGCAGTATTGTTATGATATAAACAATTAATCCAACATGCTGAAGAATTGTCAAAAAAATGAGTGGTCAAATCAATTACCGTTCCGTAAAAGGCATGCGGACAGAATCACAAATACATTGTTATCTCTGTTATTCCCTTAATCGCCTTTAACGATATCTAAAGGAAGAAATGAAGGTTTCCTTCAAGTGGGCCCTAGGCTTGATTGCCTATTCTGTAATAATTTATAAAAAAGAAGTGGTCTATTCTTAGCTGAAAGCAACAAACGCTGTTAATTAAACTATTCATTATTAAAATGGGTAAATATACATTATACAGCCTGTTTTCTCTCAAAGCACCCACTAAATTAATTTGTTAGTCTATCTGTGGTCTGTAACTACAAGTTTGTAGTACCTACTTATATCATAACATAAGCTGAGTTAATTATCAAACTGTAGTTTATAGTGATCTGGTAACCCTTTGACCTAAGTGTGCCTTTTGATGACCTTTGGGGCCTAGTTAAGAGTCCCGTACACATCTTAGAATCGAAGGTATTCTATTTTTGTCTATTTATATATGACATGAACCTTACAGTTATATGATACCCTTTTTTATTTAGTTGTAAACAAAAAATACCTGTATAAATTGAAACCAATTACAGTTTACAGGAAATACTTCTTCAACAGACAAACATACGGACAAAAACGAACAGCCGAGACCAAGCATTAGTCCTGACTTTATTCTTCATTTACGGAACCCTAACAACCCTATAGTTTAGGAAAAGGCCTTTATTATGTGTTCACAGGTAGATGCCTCAATTTTATTTATTTGTATAACTGAATATGAAAATTCTATAAAGTAAGTATATTCGAAGACAGATAAATAATAGCTTTTCTAACGTATAAAGAAAAAGAAAAGTAATTTTCTCCATGCATTTTTTTCTACACCTAAAATTGTTTAAATGCTTTTACATAAAAATCTTACTAAACAATTAGTTGTAGTGTTATTACAAACCCATCGAATGGCTTATGTTTTTTTTTTAATAATCCTATATATATCATTTTAATTATCTTCCCGCCATCGATCTCAAAAATCTATTTTTCATGCCCAATTTTCAAAGCTTGCTATTATCTGCTACCGACTACACTTATTTATAAAATCCATTTCCTCAATTTCCGATGTTGTGATTCAGAAGTAGCGACCAAGGTTTCAGGGCCTATTTAGAAAAATCGTTGTAGTACGTATATAGTACCGTCCTTAATAGGTTAAACACCGACAGACACAATAGTTTTCCTATTTTTGTCGGTCACCGGTGGGCCGCTCGACGTTTAGTGTTAACATAACTGTAAACAAAATTTTCTAACACAATTTTATATTGATTTTGTTTGTTTGTTTTTAATAACTTTATTGCACAAATTAACAAAAAATACATTACACAAGATAAATGTGATAAATGTCAATTTGTATTTATTTTTATTTGATTAAAAAATCATTTAAATATCACTGTATCAGTTTGTTTTACAATCATCATCAACATTTCGTATAGCTGATACGGTTAATCGAGCATGCACAAAACCCTGGTTTCAGACTAGATTTCTTCAGAACCGCCTCTTGTTCTTGACGTGGTTTTTTTAATGACTAATTACCAGTTGGGAGCCGGAAAAAACAGCTTAAGGTGATACCTCGGTGAACACTAGCGCCACCGTCATTAAAAAATCATTACTCACTGAAAACACAAGTTATCAAAAATCCCTCTGCTGTAATTATGGTTCTGGATCTGAAGTTAATTAAAATCATATTCAATTATTAAATTATAGTTCCATATAGTTACAATTTGCAAAACTGCTAAATGGCCGTTTTAAGCAATAATGCAATTTGTAACTATAGGGAATTATAATTTAATAATTTAATATGTTTAAAATTAACTTCAGATCCAGTTCCTTAATAACAGCAGAGGGATTTTTGATAACTTGTGTTTTCAGTGAGTAATGATTTTTAAATGACGGTGGCGCTAGTGTTCACCGAGGTATCACCTTAATGTCCCAACTCAAGCATAGATTCATCTTTATTATCGTACAATCAGGTGATTAAAGCATGTGTGTGCACAATGAAGGGAATGCGGGAATATCACAGAATTTATAATTTTTCGAATAATTTCTCAGTTCTGTGGTGGTTATGGTATCACAAACCAGGATGCCGAGAACTGAGTTTTGTAGAAGAACAGAGCAGAAAATTCGTCCTGGAGCTAAAAACCAACTAGCTGACATACATATCATCACGCCTGTCCCTCCCGCAGGGGTAGGACTGAGACTGAAGATTTCCACTTGCTTAGGATACAATCAGGAGAACGCTTAAAAAAGAGACTTGTTGTTAAGAGTCCCTTAACCCCCCGATAAAAAAATATGTGTCGTTAATTTTGACTTTGAGCAACAGTATCAAGGGCAATGTATTTAATGAGATCAGCAAGGGTGAACATCTAAGGGTTGATCTGAGAAAGTTTATTTATTATACACACAAGATATACTTGTTAGAAATATGTATATTTTTTAAGCCTGTTCGTATTATTTTTTCTGGATTATTGGTATCATTTCTGTTAAATAATTGATGTAAGTAGGATAATCGTATGATCGTTTCTGGCGATAGGCTGAGAGCTTTTTACTATACGCAAGCATCATTTCTCATTTCTCCTACCTCCATACTTCATTTTTACATACTGTCCTTCTTCGTCCGAGCGTGTTTCCCGATTTCATCTTCAGCTTACGCTTCAGAGCACAGGGTGCATTAGGTATAAATAAATCGTGGTCCTGATTTGGCGTAACTAATTATTACAATGGAGCGACTGCCGCCTGACCTCCGGAACCCTTTTAACAAGAAAACCAGACTCACAGGAACATGACCAGGATGTGTTAGTGGCCAACACTGTCAGATTTTCTCCCTCCACCTCCCATGGCTCGAGAGAGTGCGCTGTACTTGCATTTCGCATCTCTTTCCAGTCTCACCTACTTGACCTCCCTACAAGTTCTCTATTCATTCATTCATTTCGTTTAGGTGTCATGGTCAAACGACCATGCACACCCTGGTGTCAGAGTTCTTCGGAACCGCCTCTCGGCCTCTGACATGGTTCCTTTAACGACTACCAGATGGCAGCCGGGACCAACGGCTTAACGTGCCTTCCGAAGCGCGGAATCATCTTTTTTGTCAGACAATCAGGTGATTCAAGCCTGCAATGTCCTAACCAAACTGGAAACAAGTTCTCTATGGTGTCTATCTATGCAATCATTGCATTTTAATAAATCTCCCCCATCTTTAGGGGGCTTACGTTCACACGTACGCCTCGCTTGCCTTCTTCTCGGCCTGAGGTCAGCAGCTGGTCTACCGGTCTACAGATAATTCCGTGACAATTATAGACGTCACCAAGAAAAAAAAAGTCACGTTGTCTTTTTATTAACAACCAGCTATTTCTAGCGGCCCTTTAAAATTTTAATGTTTTAACTACAAAAACAAAACAGACAAGAAACTCGTTAAAAATACTTTGAAACCTAAAAAGTTCAAAAATTGTATATAACTTAGCACAATAATCTTGTGCACGTACAAATTTATTCGCTTTTAAACAAAATCTATGCTTGATAATAAATTACCGTATAATCTCGCTGGAAATCAGAAAAAGTTAAGTAAACATAATTATTCTAATGTGAAACACTGAAATTGTCCGTTCACGAGAACAGTAATGTATTCTCCCGTGGTTTGGGGTCGCATGTGTAAACAATGCTTTACTGCCGGATCAAGTGATAAGCGGCGGCGATGTTTTAATGGGACATTCTTATTATTCGGACATTTAGAAGAATTAAGTATTTAATTGCAAAAATAATTATCAATATAAATATAACAAATAATAATAATAAAAGACTATCAGTGCCCTCCGTGTTCAATATAATAATGCGTTTAGGGCACTGTTGGGGTTGCCGCGATGGTGCAGTGCATCTGGTATGTTTGCGGATGCTCATGTAGATGGCTTTAATGCAGTGCTCCGCAAACGGAGTGCGGCGACACTGCGCCGACTGCGTGGCAGCACCAACACTATCCTAAGCATGATAGCAGATAGGCTGGACAGTCGCTTTACAAAGCACTGGATCAACCAGCACCTTAGTATAGGTTCCTACTAACATAGATTTTAAGATACCTTAAATTTCAAGATTACCTGTTACTAACCAATTATGGACTTAAATGGTCTGAAATAAAAGATTTTTATTTTTATTTTATTTTATTTATTTATTTTTATTATTTCTAGTTCGGTTCTTATATTTATTAGAAATTATTTAAAATAATTAAAACTAACTTATATAAAAAATATTCTAATAAAAAAATAAATAAAAACTAATTTAAATAAAAAATAGAACCCAAATCGCTGGCATCACCGGGTAAGGTACCCAAGAAGCTGGCGGCATCACCACGCTGTATGGCTAAACTTAGCCTTTGACCGAAATGCTCACCAGCCCTCGGATCTCCCGAGACATCGATTAGGCGTGCGGATATTTCTTTAAATATTGCTTTTTTATTTAAACGATATTAAAAATTACATGAACTGAATTTCTAAAATTGAAATTTATTCTTTGCATTAAAACTAAACTAAGGCATACATACATATACTTAATTTATCCATTTACCCGCTTGCCGTCCCACTTCCTAATCTGCTACATCCGACAGGGTTCAGTTGTACCTACTTAAAAAAACAGTGACTTTTGTATAATGTATACCTATCGTTAGAACTGTTATTGTACAATATGAAATGCAATAAATATACTTAAATTGATGTTTCATACAATAACGTGTAAATTTTCTTAGTTTAAGTTTCTATGTTTGTATTTAAGATCTGCAGGGTTTGATAGAAAATCGTTAGAGGTGGCGGCAAAGGGTTTGGCTATATGGGGAATGGGTACATCTTACAAAATACCTCCTTTTGTTCTGTCTAGTAGTAAAAATAAGTTTATTAAAAAATGTGTAACGACAAATCCTTGTAAAATTAGTCAGCTAGAGTTACAATTGCATAAAAATCCATTATTGTATAGGTTATTGTTATAACCTATACAATTAATAAATAATAATAAAAAATAAATTATAAAGCCGAATGGGAAAATCATGACATAGGCGATGCGGCTAGCAACCCATCACTATTGGTTTCCTGTTTCAACTACCATTATGCTAAACGTGGCCTAAGGTCTTATGGCTCTAGGCTCTGTCTACCCCGTATGGGATAAAGACGTGATTATATGTATGTATGTATTATTGTTATAAGTTGTACGTTTAATTCTATTTTCACAACATACAATTTATATCGCAGAAACGGTGGACTTGATGCTAGGTGCATTTCCCTAATAGTCACTTAAGTTAAGCGGATTTTGTTTTATATATTTTTTTAATGCACAAATTAAAACTAACAAAAAAATAAGGCATTATCTACCAGGTGAAATTTTGTACAGTCAAAGGCCGAGAGGCGGTCTAAAAAACTAAATTAGAATATTAAGACTTTTTGTTGACTTTGTTACCGTAATAAACGTATTAATTCACACTAGAACACATATAGAGAACAAAAATCTAAATTACCACATTGAAACCGCTTAGTCTCGTCACTTAGACCACACCAATCTAAGCAAACAGCCCCGTTTCTTATAAGCACAGTTGGTCTCAGATATTTATTCAGACAGGAACAGTGAGGATTACCAGCTGGCCAGTGGTTCGTATACTCATTACTGGAGTTCTAGCTAACCGTTACTTAAAAGGCTTTTGTTAAATTACTTAGAAACCTTTGAAATTAAAAGTGAAACAAAATTTACGATTATTTTTTACTATCAGCCATACTATGAAAGTAATTCATAAGCTTCTTAGCGCTATCCCGGTTGCATCCCAAGACTGCGTCCCGGGGCAGGGTTTTGTTAAAATGCAATGTCTTATTCTTCATTTTCAATTCAGTTACGACATTTGTAAGATTTGGCATTGTAGCAATACAGCTTTTGTTCCGTAGTGTGACATAAATAGCTAAAAAAATGACATAGAAAAGCTTATATTAGAATCCTTTGTTTGACACCCGATATTTCAAAATATCCATAAAATTCTTTTCAAAATCGATCCAGCGGTTCAGCCGTGAAAGCGTAATAGACACAAAGTCAGACAGACTTTCGCATTTATATCAAATTAGTATGGCTTCTGTTTTAGAAACAGTTATGTTTAATTTGTACCAAACTTAATGGCTGCTGACGTCACAATGCATATCCCAATTAATTCTAATCCAGTTATCCCGTCTTGACCCTGAGTCTAAAGCTAAACCCTTAACGATTCAAGACAACAGCCGTCACATCCATTGTCCAGGAAAGCCTTCTTCGAGTTCCAAGATCACTTGATCCAATGATCTCTTGGCGAATAGTGCTGGGATTAAAGGGTGTGGATTACCATCACAGACCCTTAATATATTCAAATAACCCGGTTGAAAACTATTTGTTAGAATTTACTTTGCTTAGCAACGAGACGGCTAATTTAATTATTAGTTTGTTGACGTGATATCACTACATAGTATAAAACAAAGTCGTTTTCTCTGTCCCTATATCCCTATGTATGTTAAATCTTTAAAACTACGCAACGGATTTTGATGCGGTTTTTTTTAATTGATAGTGATTCAAAAGAAAGGTCTATGCCCATGCGAAGCCGGGGCGGCTCGCTAGTTTTAACTAAAATTAATCTCTATATGAGTCTATGTAAGTCGTTTTAATCACAATATACTAGTTTTGCCACCTTTTAGTCGATTTGAGGATTATTCTGTGCGCTATTGTCACCACATCAAATAATAATAAGAATCCTTAGAATTCGAAGCCAGCTTCGAAATGAGATTTTTATTCCCCATATCGAATCCAGCTACGAAATGTTCCGAAGGGCTTCTAAAGGGGTTTTTCTATGCACCTTATAAAATCAAACTTTCCTAATTTCGAATTGGCTACTAATTTTTATGCTTTTTCGATTTAATACTTGCTTAATAAAAAATCTGATTACCGCAAACTGTTTCTTAGTCTTCGAAATCATTTTCAAATTAGGCATCTTTGTAAAAAATTGGACTAGCCAATTCGTTTTGAGGATTTCGGCAGATTTAAATTTCGAAGACGAATTTACCTTAAAACTTCTCTACCATCAGTTTTAATCTCGATGGAGACTGCAACTTCAGTAGCGATAAGGGCGGAAACTTTTCGAGTTAGGCCAAATTGTTTTCTGAGTTCATTATGTCCCGATTGTGAGAGTTTCACGTGTCCCCGGTTGTTATGCATAATTGATCAGTTTCGAACTTCGTCTTTGTTGGGAAGTAGGTCTAATTGATATTAGCTTGGAGAAAACGCATGTTGAAGATTGAATAATACCCGGCTAAGGAAATGCCAAAAAGAGGGTTATGTTTTTGACATGTATGTATGAAGACTTGTGTCTATCAACTTCTCTCGTAGGTAACTACGAAACGGCTTTTTTCTGTCCAATAATAAGTTTTCCCAAAATAAAAAAAAATAACTGACTCCAGTCAAACAATAAAAAGGGAGAAATAATTAATTAATTGTTGTTTAGGTATGCTTCATTATCACACATTTTTATAAATTTGAAACCTAAGAAAAACAAAAAAAAATCTGACAAATAAAGAACCTCTTTTTTTGAAGTCGGCTTAAAATGGTTGATTTTTAGTCTTGTGCCTTAAACTGACAAACACTGGATTATCGGCATCTGAACGTTTATTTGCTTGTCCAAGATTATCTCCGAAGGGAATCTCCCCTCCGTCAAGGATTTGTATTTAACGAGCTCTTTCCCGCAACTTTGTTTGTACAATTAAACACAGATTTAGTCGTTGATTGAAGGCCTTTAGTTGAGCATTAAATATCTTCAATTTGTGTTATTGTTATACTATTTACTTACAATAAACTCTTGTGGTAAAAAGATCAGCTGTTTTTACCCGATTGTAGATAACATAAATAAATCGGCCAAGTGCGAGTTGGGCTCACGCCCTGAGGGTTCCGTGCCACTACACAATACTAAAAGTGTGCTCATGGCACTAGCAATTAGGTATTCTGTGGCCTCAGCGACATTTGAAGTGACCTTTGACGCCATCTCGAAATACCTTGTACAGATTCCGAAACAGCAAATTGAGCTTGAAATGAGTTGAGTTCTCAATAACGAATAAATAACCATATCGAATTTATATTATATGTGACTTTGTTCCGCGGTTTTGACACACATTTTTTACGACATGGGCACGAAGAAAACATAATATTTTAACTAAAATGGGTTTATTTTGGATAGCCATGAAATGGCCACTTTAAATTTTCAATCTTTACTAACATAATTAATAAGCACTACTAACAAAATGAGTCTCTGTTACTTGAAATAAATATATCATTAATTCATCCATTTTGTATTTGTTATTTTATATAAATGATATGATTCCTCTTTAGACTTATTTTCACGAAGTGTAAAAACCATATTTCTAAGCGTCCGTCTGTCTGTCCGAACAAATTACTGAATAATGAAATGGATATTTCTGTGATGTAATAAACACATCAAAATGAGTAATACGGAAGACGATTAAACGTCTAAAAATTAACAGCGATATAAAACTTTAACTGAACAGTTAACGATGTTGTTAAAATGATTATGATATTTCCTCGTTCGTTTGTTAAATATACATGTATGTAGGATAATGGTTTTCAAATAAAAGTCATAGATAGAGATTACCCCTACACGATTTCCTTGTATTTTGGAAGCCTAAAAACATGATTTATTATGAATTAAAACAGTTTCCAAATCAATTTTAAAAAAATTAAGAACCTTGTATCAGTTTAAGAGATCAGATTGCTTTGATGAATGAAACTACGACTGACAAACAATCCAAGTCACAGTGAAACCAGGGTTGCTTAGCTTGAATAATCGTTACAAAACCCTACTGAACTATAAAACTAGAAGTGTTGGGGATACAAATATTTAATTTTTTTAGGGTTAAAAAGTTAACAAGCAATCAACACGGTTTGTTTTCCACTTAAACCCAAGAGCATAATACTATAGAAGTTGCCACCCCGCGAGCTTTCAAAACTTAGACTTACGGCAGTTGAAAGCACACGTGACTGAAATTACACTAAAGTTCCGTCTCGGCAGCTTTCAAGTTTAAAATCTTACCGTTTAAAATTTGACGTTGGTATTGTTTGAAGTTCTACCTATAGTTGAATCATAAATGCAGAATTCTGTCTTTCTGTGTATCTGTCACGTTTTGGTATGAATATAGTTAAAAACCGGGTCAAACAAATTTTTTTAGCGTGACGTAACCGAGTACCACGCGGGCGGAGCCGGCAACAGCTTGTTTTACTGTAACCTAAAGCGATAATAATTTCTCCTGAATCTTACTGGGCCAAATTTTAATAGGAGCTCTGACCAGCCATTTTGAAAACCGCAGTCACCTCTGTGAATAAAAGAACATAAACACTTTTAATCTTATTTTTTCAGCCCATAATTACGCGTTTATACGAATCCTCAACATAAACACACAAACAAACGACGCTGTTACAAGGGGACAATTTATGTGTCGTTTCGCCATTTTTTACAGAGGAGGGTTTGAAAAGGTTACCTTATCTTGATGAATAATCGTAATTTACCGCATTTTTGTGTCGACCGACGAGAGAGACCATATTCGATAACTTATAGGTACTCCTTTTGATCAAAGTACTTTCCTGATTTGCATCATAAATAACTTTTTTATACAATGTAGTAGGCATACGAATAACGGATAACAGATGATAAGTGGTTGTCGTCACTGACTCCGCGGTCAAGTGGTTAAGGCGTTTGCCTACAGACCTGGGGTCCTGGGTTCGATTCCCACGGGAAGCATACTTTGTTTTGTTGTTTCCAGTTTGGTTAGGATATTACAGGTTTGAACCACCTGACTGTCTGATAATAAAGATGATTCCGTGCTTCGGAAGGCACGTTAAGCCGTTGGTCCCGGCTGCCATCTGATAGTCGTTAAAGGAACCACGTCAGAGGCCGAGAGGCGGATTCGAATAACTCTGACACCATGGTGTGTATGGTTGATTGACTGTGTCTACACGAAATGATGATGATGAGTGGTTATCGTTGTCTATGGACGTGTGACAACACCAGGAGTGTCCCGTGCGCATTGCCGACTCTTTATAAATCGCAAACTCGTGCTATACTTAATTTTATGCAGAAATAGTTTTACTGTGCTGTATTTTTAGATTTTTTAAAATGTTCAAAAAAACAAATGACTATCTGCGATCCCAATGTTTGGGTTTTTTATTCCCAAATATAGGTTTTGCAATATTAAAATGTCGAAATGTATTTACAACATATCATTTTTTAATAAAAATGGAAACAAAAAGAAACAAAAAGAATAGGAGCTTTTAAAAATAATAAACAAATGGCATATATATTTTTTTGTTATAAGTATTTTTTATTTGGTCGCTTTAATATAGAAGGTAGGTTTACAAACCATCAATTTAAAGCAATGACGTGGCACACATACCGTATATAGACATAAAGTGCTTGATCGGAAGTCGCTGATATAGTTTATGCTTCGGCGTTGCTTGTAAAGCCGATAGCGCGGTCACGCGACGCGGCCTACATAATGCGCCTGTCGTAACGTATTATGTAAAATGGTAATTAATAATATTTTTACCCTTCTAACTCAAAGGTTTACGTAAAATTAAAATGAACTGAAATGAAATTGTTTATCACTACATAGTATAAAACAAAGTCACTTTCTCTGTCATTATATCCCTTGTATGCTTAAATCTTTAAAACTACGCAACGGATTTTGATGCGGTTTTTTTTAATAGATAGAGTGATTCAAGAGAAAGGTTTTTATGCCCATGCGAAGCCGGGGTCGCTAGTTCTCAATATAGGATATTCTTATCACTTATTGACGTCAACCATTACTTATATTAAGTTATATTGTACATATAATTTAAGAACTGTGTTCTAAATGTTTCAGTGATTTCCATGTTTCCATGTCTTCTATATGACGTGAATTATATCTGTGTTTAATTGGACCAATGAATTAAGTAAAAATTAGGATTCGTAGTTGGTACAATAGAGTACACAGGTGCCTACCATATACTTAATCCTTCAAGCAGATTATAATAATAACTAGCGACCCGCCCCGGCTTCACATGGGCATAAAAAACTTTCTCTTGAATAACTCTATCTATTAAAAAAACAGCATCAAAATCCGTTGCGTAGTTTTAAAGATTTAAGCATACAAAGGGACATAGGGATAGAGAAAGCGACTTTGTTTTATACTATGTAGTGATAATAACCAGTCACCGCCTGCCACAAAAAGTCAGATAACATGATTATTATTAGCCAAGTTTATATTCATTCAAACTTCATTTCCATATTATCTTTTCATTCATAGGAAATAGTTCCCCCTCCGGCCGATACCTGTTCATGGATATATCATCTACTAGCTGTTCCCCGCGGCTTCGCCCCGCGTGGGACTCGGTTATATCGCGCCCAAAAGTAGCCTATGTTTGACCTCAGGTCGTTAACTATATCACTACCAAATTTCATCACAATCGGTCCAGCAGTTTAGCCGTGAAGAGGTGACAGACAGACAGACAGACAGACAGACAGACTTTCGCATTTATAATTAAAACGAGTTGACTTATTTTGTCATTTTCATTCAAAAGAAATCATAAATATAAGCATTTGTTTTTTTATACTACTGAGTAGGCAATATGGCCTACGGCCCACCTGATGGAAAGTGGTTACCGTAGCCTATGGACGCCTGCAATACCAGGAGTGTCACAAGCGCATTGCCAACCCTGAAGGAATTTTTTCCTGCAAATAAATAATTTAATTCATCCTACAAGGGTTCTATTTTTCCATGTTCAACATGGAAAAATAGAACCCTTGTAGGTAAGTACGTAAAAGGTTGAACAAAATGAAGCCATGAGCAAAAGATAGTATACTTACCTATATTTTTACCCGTGGATTAAGGCTTTTTCCTTTTGAATCCATATCCATACTAATATTATAAATGCGAAAGTCTGTCTGTCTGTCTGTCTGTCTGTCTGTCTGTCTGTCTGTCTGTCTGTCACCTCTTCACGGCTAAACGCATGGACCGATTGTGATGAAATCTGGTAGGGATGTAGTTAACGACCTGAGGTCAAACATAGGCTACTTTTGGGCGCGATATAACCGAGTCCCACGCGGGCGGAGCCGCGGGGAACAGCTAGTAATAAATATTTGGCGTTATGTTTCCAAAGCTCCGGGGGATTTTAAAAAGCTTTTTAACATTTAATTTTTATCCGTTGAATAAATAGACTTTCAAATAACAACACACGATGGTACTCTACGAATTAATTGCAATTTGAAAATAAAGCTTTCTGTTAGTATCCTCACTTTATTTCTATTATTCATTTTAAGTGTACCTCTATCCATTTCAGTCAAAAATACTAAATATATAGACAAAATATTTTTACTGTTTTCTTATATGTATAGATAGATTATTTTAGTATCTTAAAATATTAAATTCTAAGAAAATCGAGGCAGGTTTGTTCTAAAAACTGATATTAAAGTAACCAGGCTCTTAGACTAAAGTTTTCTTAGAACCGGTTAAGTAAGCTTGAGAAACTATCGATCAACAAACGGAGTATTAAAATTTGTTCTTGAAGCAGAAATAGAACTTTGTACCAAAGTCGTATTGGTATTTCTCTCTCTCTCTTACCTATTTTTGCCGCCAAAGAACAGTGCTTGCATAGTTTCGTTCAACAACAACTCGCTTTTCACGTCGCTATCACTCACAATTCGCATAATTATATAATATATTTATATGTATTTTTAGAATAAGGTATATATTATATATGGCTATTATTGGTTAATACTTAACACATTCTTGCCTGAGACAAATAAAAAAAAGCTTAAAATGTCGAGATCTCTGTTTGCCCTTTGGTCCTTTTTCCCAAAACCTATTTTAAAATAAATAAAAAAAGACTACGCCGAAAGCTTTTTGTAAATAAATTTCGTAAAATTACTTTTATAATGAAATTAATATACCGACGCATTAATATACTTAAGTTTCTTCTTTTATTAGAAAAATATTTTGCGATAAAAACACAGTCGAGCATCAAGCCACACAATATATACCTACCAATAAATACGACATAAATCAAAATAATTTCATCAAAGAACCAAGTAGCTACCTAATATTTGGCTTCCTTCAGAAATTTCGCCTAAAACATGCTTTGTTTCAATTGAGTTTACGGCCTGCGCCAAGTTTAGACGGAAAGTTAATTGTGACAGTCGCACACTCTGTGAAGTATGAGTAATAAGGATATTAAACATTATTCAGACGCGAAATGGGAACAGCTTCCTCGTAGATACCAAGAACAATTTATTAAGGCATATCTGTGAGGCATATGTTTGTAGTTACTTAAAGGAAATAAATTAGTTTCGAGTATGTGGACAAACCATGACCATTTAGGGTGCCGGATCTGGAGTATTGGTGTTTCCCAAGAAAGTTACAACATACATAATTTAAAAAATAATTACATTTTAATTGTCACGCCTTGTTTCCGCAGGGAGACTAAATATGTCCACTTGCTACAATATTTACAAACCTCCCTCGCTTCCTTTACACTCATCACTCTCATCATACGGTTTCGGATAGCTGTTGCCCGCGGTTCCGCCTGCGTGATACTTGATTATATTATATCGCGCCAAATAGTAGCCTATGTTTTACCCCGGTCCTTAACAAATTATATCCATACCAAATTTCATAAAAAACGGTCCAGAGGTTAAGCCGTGAAAGCTTAACAGACGGACGGACAGACAGACTTCCGCATCTATAATATTAATATGGATTCCACAGCCACATTTTCGCCGATGTGATGCTTACTCTACCCTTAAAATTTCTCATCAATTTGACTATGTTACTTTTAATTAGTTTCAGAGTTTGAAACTCTCAAATTATAATATACAAAGTTAGATATGTGCCGACACACGCTGAGTGAATCTCATTTTAATTGTTTTATTTAATTTCGTTTATTATGTATACTATCTTGCTAGCCCCGATGATGTTGGAGAGTCAGGAAAAACTCGGAGATAGAAGAGAAATCACCAGCTCTTGTCAAAGAGCCGAACATATTGCGCGTATTTAAATCGCAGCGACTGCGGTGGCTAGAACACCCAGGGGCTTAGCCAAAGTCACAATCGCAAATCGCGATCAGTTTACGAGGTACGACAAGAACAAAATGTATGGGATTGACATAAGATTGACCACGTGATTTACCGCAGCTTATGTCAATCCCATACATTTTGTTCTTGCCGACATTCATTAGCGTTTTGAAATTGTCATTTGGCTACGGGTGCTTGAAATACTTAGAGAAGATCGTTTCGTCAAAGCTGCCTATCTGGAAAAGATATTGAAACAAATCACACAGATTGAGTTAGCCCCAAAGTAAGTTCGAGACTTGTGTTGATACTAACTCAACGATGCTATATTTTTCAATAAATACATATTTCATTTTGACCTGACTGGGGATCGAACCCGCAACCTCCTGAGTAGACAGACATGTTAAACATTACGCCACGGGGGTCGTCAAAGACATCAGGAAGAAAGCCGCTCCAGAAGCTGATGCGATGACCTGCGTGAGATGGGTTCTGTAAACTGACAAGCCATCGCGCGAATAGAAAACTGTGGAGCTCTCTCGTTCCGGAGGCCAAGATTCACTTCGAGTCACTAAGCCAACGGTATGTAGTAGGTACTATGGAAGCCAAGGATACGACACCCGAAAGATGGTGTAGTCACTGTAGCCTATTTACGCTTGCTAGTTTGAGTGTTACTAGCGGGCTGCCTACTAATTTTTTTACAAGGCCACACCTTGTAAAAAAAAGTTTTATTTTTTCCCAAATGTACGAGTATTCTTCATTAGATTGCTTCTTACCAAATTTCATGATTCTAAGTCAAAGGGAAGGACAAAATTTTTGAAAAAAATTATACATTATCGGTCATAACTTTTGATCGGATTGACGTATAATTTTCATTATTTTACAGCCAAAAAAAAACCGTAAACCTGATTATATTATATAATGAGATTTCATCTTGTGTTCGTTTCTCCCTTTTGATTTTCCAAAGTGATACTAAATTCGTTTTTCCCTTTTGCGGTATGGAACAAGCAGAGGACCGGGTCTCATTTTTACATTTTGTGAACCCCTTTGAATACACTAAAATGAACAATCGCAGCAATGCAACACAAACAGAATGGACCGAAATAACCTCAAATGTACACAAAACACTAAACTTTACCACGGATAAACAAACATAAACTTGAACTGCCGTTTTATGGTGAATAGTGCCCCGAATCTCCCCTATTGATGGGAAGTAATCCAGTGGAATAAGTAAGGGATACTAGACAACCTGCACTTCCTTTTATAACAGCACTATAACTAATGCTAAATGATTTCAATCTAGTACTTATTTTTAAAGATTTAGAAAGAATAAAGAAAGAAAGAAAAAATGTTTATTTGATATTACACAAAAACACAATGGAAAAAGTGAACAAAAAATTACAAATTTGTGTATATATCAAAATGGTCCCAGCATAATGTTGTGGTGAGAACCACAACGCTGGTTTTCCGAGGGCACCATAGGTTTTTTTACTGTTAATCATTAATTTCTTAAGTTACTATTATTAAATTTTTTTACTATCAAGTAGGCAAACAGGCATACGGTCCATCTGATAGGAAGCTGTTACCATAGTTTATGAGACGCCTGCATTAACAGGAGCATGCTATCCGATCCTGCAAGAATCCTTCTGCCAATAATCAGTTTGTGGTCAGATTCCGCAATCAAGGTCGTAGGCTTCATAGCAAAGTATACCATCTTACTCGTCAACTTAACCTAATGAAGTATATATTTCTGTGGCCCACCGTACACTTTTGATTCTTCTTCTTCTTCATCGTGTCGATGACTGATGGATTTATATGGTATCGGACCAAAACTCCGCCACCCTAATTGCGTTATCCGTGCCCTGCATAAGGTCCTCGACGGTACACCTGTGAGGGCACGACGGACACACACGCAACACATGCTCCATAGTCTGCAGAGGATGACCACATAGGCAACGGGTGTCAGTAGGGTTACGTGCAAAACCCCAATCCACCATGTCACCTTTGCAGCGGCCGATCTGGGTTCTCAGTCTATTCAAGGATTTCCAGACCGGCCAGGGCAATCCCCCACCAGGCGGGAGCGTCTCTGTTGGGGTAATATAATCTGGAGGAGGGGCGAGAAATTTTTTCCACAGTTCTACACGTGTTTTTTTTTCTGTGTGGGGGGAGCTAAGGGCAGATGTTGATCCCATGAAGCTGTTACGACTTTTCAGCCTAGGTTTATCCCTTTCTGGGTAATTAAACAGTAAGTGACGTTTGTCAGTTTCCTGTTTAAATTTCTCCAATCGGCAGGCTACCTCCCTACGGATGGAAGGCGGGGCTATTCCAGCTAGAGGGTAGATCTTCCTGATAGGCGTTGGTTTCAGGCACCCGGTTATTGCTCTGCAAGTGTCATTAAGAGCTACGTCAACCTGTTTGGCATGAGAGGACCGGTGCCAAACAGGACATGCATACTCCCCCGCCGAAAAGCACAAAGATAAGCCTGTCGTCCTCATGAGGTCCGGAGCGGCACCCCACGAAGCCGTGGTTAGTCTGCGCAGTATGTTATTTCTGGCAGACACTTTAGATTTCGTGTTTTGACAGTGGTATCTGTAGGTAAGGGTACGATCCAAAGTGACACCAAGATACTTTGGGTTGCTGCAAGGTTGGATGTCTATACCTCGCCAGTTTAAGTGGAGGGGGCGCCTAGCCTGCTGGTTGCGCAGATGAAACGCACAGTACTGTGTTTTGGCTGGATTGGGTCGAAGAGCGTTTCTTACATAGTAGCTGTCGAGATCTTTTAGGGCAATGGTAAGATTCTCCTCCACAGCCTCGAAGCTTGTCGCTTGTGTTGCTAGAGCCAAGTCGTCGGCATAGATAAAGCTTCCCGTGTTTGGTGGGCAGGGTTGATCGTTCGTGTAGATGTTGAAGAGAGTAGGTGCTAAGACACTGCCCTGAGGCAGGCCATTCTTTTGAAACCGCCATCTGCTCTTTTTGTCGTGGAGCTGAACTTGGAAGCGACGATTTTGAAGTAACTCACGGAGCATACAAACCAGATAGAAGTCACTGGTCATAGCAAAAACCTTCGATAGCAGCGTCTTTATATGAACGGTATCATACGCCGCCGACAAGTCCACAAAAGCCACCCCAGTTATCTTTTTAGCTTGAAATCCGTCCTCTATGAATTCTGTCAGATTAAGAACCTGCGCAGTGCATGACTTACCAGGCCTAAAGCCAGCTTGCTGTGGGATGAGAAAATCATCAATAATCGGGGATATCTGGTTAAGCAGTAGCCGTTCGAATACTTTTAACGTGTGACAAAGGAGTGAGATCGGCCGATAGCTTTTGGGATCGTCTGGAGACTTACCCGGTTTCAGCAATGCTACAACTTTAGCTTGTCTCCATACCTTAGGAATACGTGTGGTGTTCAGGCAGTTGTTAAAAATACTATGAAGCCAAGAAATTGCGGTAGGTCCAAGGTTTTTTAGCTGCTCGACAGTTAAACCATCAATTCCGGCAGCTTTACCATTTTTGAGATTTTTCAAGCTATCTATGACGTCACAGAGATAGAAAGGCCGACAGATTCGATTGGCATGATTTTCTTGTGGTTTAGGTAGTCTTGGCAGCCTACTATTCCCTTTACCGTTTACTAGAAGTTGGTGTGCCACTTTGTTGGCTGTAACGACACCCGGGTTGGTAGGAGGGGGTGGGTCTCCTGTGAGTTTACGGAGCGTTGACCAGGCTTTTTTGCTGTTATGTGTCATATTTAGTCCTGTGACTGTTTCCATCCATATTTCTTTGCGGTTTGATCGGATCAAAGAGGTTAAAATTTCTCCAGCTTGGATGGTCTTGTCAGCAAACGGGTCTTTATCATAGAGTTCTTGATATCGTTTAAGGGCTCTTACAGAGTCCTCTTTCAGGCCCGGTATATACTGCGTGCGGCAGCCTCTAGAGATACACTTGCGGGAAATATTTTAAATATTTAATCGGGAACTTTTGATTGATAATACTCGATTCTTAATGAGGCGATAGTCGATACTAGCGCACAGCAAAATATATCAAAATGCCCAGATGCCCAACAGTAGGCGCCAAATGCGGAAATCTCGGAGTTGCATACAAAACATGAACACATTCTGCTCTTTTCCATTAGATTTACTCTTGCCACTCCTTCGCGCCGTATTAGTGTTTATCTAATTCATTTGCAGTTACTGCTGTATGACTTTGGAATTATTTTCCTGACAAGGAGGACACAGTCTCAGAAACACTTCAAGATGCAAGACATCGTCGTCTTGCGATTCAGTTGGCTTCAATTAGCCTATGGAAAATATGGGAAAATCTTCACTGTGTGGCAATCGAGCATGTTGTATTGTTATTTCTGGTGTTTTACCAAGTGGTTGTTGTATTTAGTGTCATTTTATTCTGCGTTGTAGACGGTGTTGATGTCGAACTCGAGTATGTCGCTTTCGCTCTTGCCGCCTCTTCACGAGTACGAAGTTACAGGAAAAATGTAGTAGAACATAAAAATTTACAAAAAATATAACAGTATAGAAAAACTGAAATAATTTTTCGTTGTCGCTTTAGTAATTTAATTTGCCATTGAACGCACGAAGATCAAAGTAAAATAAATAAGAAAATCGTTGAACTTATACGCCGTGGATTTTGCTGGGAGAATAGATTATCAACCTTTGTTCCCTTCTTTATCTGAGCGTGTTTAGTGACATACTCAGCTTCAGCACTTCAAAGCCCTGTGTGCGGCTTAATCGTGGTCTTAGGTTTGAGATTACTGGATATTACAATAGGGCAACGACCTGATCTTCGTAAACCTTTTGCGGGGAAACGAAACGAACAATAGGACCAAAATCAGGGTGTAGGAGAACGAAAGATTGATTGAATTAATGAATGAATTAATATATTAACGTACTTTAATAAACTCAAGGAACAACACTGTCAGATTTTTCTGGCTGTCTTAAAGCTAGATACAGCCTAACGACTGCCATATCGAATTTAAATATCTTCCGAAGAATGGAGGAGCTTCAAGATAGTAATGCTACCAGCGGCGAGAAATCCAAGTCAGGCTTTGTACACGAATCTTGCGAGCAACGCAAGCTTCTTGTCATTTTTTGCTTCAAATCGAACCTAAAACCTTCATAACGGCAGACTACAGTACTAAACATCAACTACGAACTTGATCCTATCAATCTTAGTACTCACTGACCAATGAAGACATCACTATTGTGTATCAATTATTGACTAGCAAGTAAGCAGGAAACGGTATTAACTCGAAGAGGCTATTGACAAAGCTGACAATACAACAATACAATTAAGCTCGATAGCCTAGCATGCGTGTTCATAACGATCACGCGTGTTAAGAGACAGTTAGCGCGACCTGTCTTGGATTGGTCGGAAATAGTGGCTATCCATATCCATACTTCCATCCATACTAATATTTTAAATGCGAAAGTCTATCTGCCTGTCTGTCATTCACGGCTAAACTGCTGGACCGATTGTGATAAAATTTGGTATGAATATAGTTATGCACTAGGAGTCAAACATAGACTACTTTCGGGCGCGATATAACCGAGGCGCACGCGGGCGGAGCCGCGGGCAACAGCTAGTATTATATAAAGGCTGAGTGGCAGGAACGCAACATATCTATTGTTATAACTTTCAGCCATTGGTCTTTTTGCTTTAATCTCTAGTCTTTGGCAGACTAAAAATATGACAGTGTTTTTGGTCACTGATCTACCCGTATCATGGCAGTGATCCTATTGATCTAGTTTCGCTGTAAGAAAGTTACGAAGGTCGAACGGAAGTCATCCGTTTGTTATAACCCTTGCCAGCATATCTAGGACTATAATTAAGCTCTGAAACTAGAGTATCTTGTAGGTAACCCCGTTACAAATTTCCACAAATACTAAGGTGTTGAAAATAGCTCTTTTTCTAGTCAAAATGGCTATAGACTGCACTATATTGATTTCTCCTAATACTTCGCCTTTATTGGTCAGTAATTTGCCATATTTAAATCCTCTATCTAAGAAGTGCAAAAGATTAAACCATTTGGGCATGATAAGTGATTTATCATTATGGCGACCACACATCGGCAAACGCAACGTCGGTCAACCAAACCAGGGTGTGGATTCTGCTAGAATTTATCATAATCGTGTTTCAATAGTAGTGCTTTTTACACACTAGTTACAAGAAATGTATATTTTTTTTGATATCACTGCTGATGGTCACACCACACTCTACATTCACATCACATCATACGGTCATTATTCTTTTAAATAGTGTGTAAAATGCAGTACAATTAAAACACTATTTTGACACGATTGTGACTTAGGTAACGTTAGCATAATCGATACCCAAATAGCTGATGAATGTCGCATGCAGGCGCTGGATGCAGGCCGCTTCCAACCGCTCGTTTTGGAAATCCTTGGAGAAGCCCTATATCCAGCAGTAGCCACCACACTACATGTGTATGTGCCATAATAGCACAAAATATTTGATACTACTCAAAATCAAGTTAGAAAAGGTAAAAAAGAATTCGGGAAGAAAGTTGACGACCCTTGTCGTCAACTTTTTCCCCGAATTCTCCATAAGTCCTAAAATATTATACCGCTAACTCCAGACAGCATTCCGCGTCCGAGAAATGTATGTGTAATTGAATTCAGAGGAAAAAGTGCAAGCTCCCAAGTTAAAGAGGATTACGAAGCCCGTCCAGGCCCTTATGATAATATATTGGGGTCCGTTGACATACTGAGATACGCAGGCGTTATTGAATAATGTTATTTAGATGCGTTTGATGCTAGGAATAAAAAAAAATTACAAGCTTTTATTTAACACTAGCGACCCGCCCCTTCGCATGGGCATAAAAACCTTCCTCTTAAATCACTCTATCTATTAAAAAAACCGCATCAAAATCCATTTCGTAGTTCTAAAGATTTAAGCATACAAAGGTATATAGGGACAGAGAAATCGACTTTGTTTTATACTATGTAGTGATAGTGATGATGCAATTTATGTACCTATGTACTGGTAAGTTAGTTGTCTATAGTAATATAAAGCTAAAGTGTTTGTTTGTTAGTTTGAATGCTTATAACTTCTGAACTTCTGGTTTGATTTCAAAATTTCTTTCTGTATGTAATTGTTTGGTTCTTAAAAATACATACCCATAATGGGCGGGTGAAACCGCGTGGAACAGCTAGTATGTAATATGTTTTTCGCAAAGAATCTTGTAAGTTAAATTTGACCTACTTCCGCTTGTCCTAAAAGGTGTGCGTGATCGATTGACCGTGGCACCTACACGAAATTATGATGATGCTTGTCTTAAAGAGTTTAAATTTCACACATGGCTTCAGTTCCGATTACAAAGCAATATTATGATAAAGAGACCTGGTGAATCAAAAACTTAATTGATATATTAGAGACGCAACCAAGGAGACGCGAAACTGAGAAAGTTTCACAAAGTGGAATAATGTCCTCTTTCCAAGTTACCGCTCCTTTCATTAAATCTCAATTTATGTCTTCAATAACAGTTAGGATTGAAGTTTACGCGATCTCCTCGGAAGATACAATGCTCATTAAGATAAGCTGGTTACGGTAACTAGAAGTAATATAAGTGATTGTGTTGACGTCTGCTCCTCATAAATAAATATAAATATATAGGGACATATCACACAGATTGAGTTAGCCCCAAAGTAAGTTCGAGACTTGTGTTATGGGATACTAACAACGATACAATATTTTATAACAAACTAGCTGTTGCCCGCGGCTCCGCCCGGGTGTAGGTCGCTTTTCGCGTAACCTGTGGAAACTACAACTATCCAGACCTATAGTTAAATCTATAGTATCTTATTCCCGTGCCAATTTTATAAAGCCATTACATTGCTACGATATAAACTGAAAATATTAACATTCATACTATCACATCTTTGTCTCTAAAAGAGAAGACGCAGCCTATTACAGGGTCATTTGGACCTAAAAGCCACTCCTAAAGTTATAGCGGGCGTGAAAAGTGGAGAAAATCTTAATAAAAAGTGATGTTAGTTAAATTAAACCTTACGACACGACCGTATGTTCCGTCAAACAACAACTGAACTGACTTGCCGATTTGATTATTTTTAAACCAAAGCCAAACCAACCAATCAATTCAACCAAATTTTTTTTAAATAATTCAAATTAATTGCCGTAAGGAAAATTTTCAATCTGCTATACCATATGCGAAAAAATAATTAAAATAAAGTCAGCGCCATCTATTGATATTTTATGTAATTAAATTATACGCCCACACACATTCAATGTGTTATTTTATTGAAATTTAATTGAGACTGCAGTGTGTTTTTCTCTTTATTGATATCGGTAAAACAAAGTAGAAATTCTAGCTTTATCTAAATTAAATACGTTTATGTAAACCGCATTCAACTCTGTTGAGTAGTTTTGAAGTTATAACGTACCAGAGAGACATAAATTCCAAAAAAAAAATTTTATTTTGATTTCTATTACTCTTTTTTAATCGCTCCGTATCATTTTTTTCGAAAAATATTTAATGTATAGACACTCGAGTTTTACTGTCCTATTATTTTTATAGATAGATAAGTACAAAATACTGATATATTAACGGACTTAACGCTAAGAGCGTTCTCTACCAGTCAACCATTTGATTAATCTTATTCTTCAATGTCGTCAATGACAAACTATTAGATTTGATTTGATTGGGGTTGCGAAATAGTTTATCCGGAAATAAATTTGCAAATGAATTTATTCGTTCTTTTTCAAAATTAAAATAAAAGTAAGAAATAATTCTAGAAAACAAATAAAAAACGAAAACAGAAAATTATTGTTTGTGGCAGGATTCGATCCAGCTACTTCCAGCTATTTCTTGAAATATTTCTTTACTAAAATATTAAAAGCAAAAATATAGAATTCTAAAAAACTAATACAAAACGAAAAAAAAGTCATGTTTAGCAGGATTAGAACCCTCTACTCAAAAAAATAATCCGCGACCTCTACCGATAGGCCAACATGCGTTGTTAGTAATTGGCGAAATTTCAAATGGAATTTGTTTATAGGTACGCAAATTCACCCCTTTTTTGGATGTAAGGGTTGGAATTGTGAAAAACCCTTTCTTATGTGGGCAGTATATAGTATAATGAAGACACTAACCAAATTTCACGGTTATGGCTTTTATAGTTTCGGTTTTGTGATGATAAATTAGTTAACCTCCCCTTTTTTACCCCTTTAGAGGTTGAATTTTAAAAAACGCTGAAACATGTCATTAGAATTTTTTTTGAGAAGTATTCTTGTCAAGTTTCAAGTACATCAGTGAAGATTTTAATTTTTTTTTTCATACAAACTTTGCCCACAATTTTAACCCTTTTAGGGGTCTAATTTTGAAAAACCCTTTATTATCTGAGCACTAAGTATTAACATTAAACTTCGGTCCAAATTTCAAGTTTATAGCTTTTATGGTTTAGGCTGGGCGTTGATTTATCAATTGCCTTGTTCTTTTTAGAAATTATATTAATCTACTAACTAATGCTTCCATGCTGGTCTGGGAGAAAAAGAAAAACATAGAATGTACCAGCTGCTTCTCTTCCCGCGCAAGCCGTAAAAGTCGTCTGAGGGAATCGCCGAATGGGGAAATCATGACATAGGCGATGCGGCTAGCAACCCATCACTATTGATTTCCTGTTTCAACTACCATTATGCTAAACGTGGCCTAAGGTCTTATGGCTCTAGGCTCTGTCTAACCCGTATGGGATAAAGACGTGATTATATGTACTAACTAATTAGAAATGAATACAAATATACTTAAAGACCTACAATTTATTTGAGAAACCTTACAATATATTTAAGATATGCAACTAACTTATGGAAAATAACACAAAGATTTACCTATTTTCAAACTACGATTCAAAATCCGGAATCCCGAATCCGGAAAAATACTTTTCAAACTTAAATTAAACGAATCAATGAGTAGCCCAAAACAAAGACATTAAACTATACATACAATATAATATAATGCCGCAATTACCACTCCATACTCCAATCAATTCCAATTTAATTTTATTTTTTTATATTTAGCAGGTACCAAATCGTCTTAACACACAATCGAATCGTTAGAAAAGTAAAAAAAAAATTTTTTATTTATTTTGAAATCTCAATTACTATACATGATGATTAAATGCGAACGACAAACCATATCGACTTTTAAAATGTATGGTGGCGCCATCTATTGACACATTACTGAACTCATATTATTAACAAATAAATAAAACCTTTGCACTCTGTCTTCTATTATGTATTGTATCCTATTACAATATGTTGTGTACATACAATACAATTCAATACAATACAAAATATTAAACCAAAAGACATTTTCAATTTTAATTCCATGTATCTCACTTCAATAATGACAAAGTTTCATACAAAATGGCAACCCCTATTTCACCCCTTTAGGGATGTAATTTTCAAAATCTGATTGGTGCATTATTATTTTTTACCAACTTCAAATGTAAATTAATAATTTCATGTATCTCACTTCAAAAATGACGAAGTTTCATACAAACTGGCAACCCCTTTTTCACCCCTTTAGGGATAAAATTCCCAAAAGTCCTTTCTTAGCGGACGTCTCTTAGTCACAATCTACCTTCCTGCCAAATTTCATCTTCATCGGCTCAGCAGTTTTGGAGATTTCGTGATGAGTGAGTGAGTGTTTTTCGCTTTTATATATATATATAGAATATAATAGAATACATATATAGATAAACATCCAAGACCCAGGTCAATCAGAAAAAGATCATTTTTCACCTTGACCTGACCGGGGATCGAACCCGGGACCTCCTGAGTAACGGTCACGCATGTTAACCATTACGCCACGGAGGTCGTCATGGGATATTTTAAACGCAGACGATAATGATCGCGTCAGCAATTTTGTATTCCAAATCCATAGAGCGTAGTATGTAATAGTAAAATTACTTTATAGTAATACTAGCTGTTGCCAGTGGCTACGCCCGCGTACACCTCGGTTATATTGCGCCCGAAAGTAGCCTATGTTTGACTCCTAGTGCATAACTATATTCATACCAAATTTCATCACAATCAGTCCAGTAGTTTAGCCGTGACAGACAGACAGACAGACAGACTTTCGCATTTATAATATTAGTATGGAAGTATGGATTACTATTACATACAAAATCCTAACGCTAGAGGCTGCGTTTATAAAATCTCATGATAAGTATGGGGGAAATGTATATCTATAGTACCAATATCTTTCTGCTCACAAACAAAGCATTTTTTTATTAAACTAACAGCGTGTTAGCGCACCTCAGCTTCTAAAGTTTCAAAATAATGCAGCAAACTCCAGCTATCAAACAGCTTGTGTGTAACAATGGTTTCCTTCTAGCTCGGGGATCCTCAAACGTTTTCCTGTAACGAGCAGGCGAGCGCACGCCGGTTACATGATCTGATAACAGAACAGAGAGAAAGTTTCAAACAATTGCTGTGACATGGTGACCTAACCTACACTCGAGTTGCGGTTAACACGCGCGCTGACTACTGTCACGTTTGTTGTTTAGAATAGAACAAAAAAACTAAATCTTTTAGTCAAGTAGTCATCATCGTTCTGTAATTTTGTCCGGGAGCGAACTAACTATTGAAAGGATAAAAAATCGATACTAAGAGGTTAAAAAACAGCTTCTTTAATATCGATTTATTAGGTAGAAAAAACCCTTTATTTTTGGTTTTATGACGCCACAATAGACGCCACTTTACGAGGCGAACTAGTGAAAATTTTAATTGACAGCAGTTCGATTGTATAAAATGTTTAATGTACGGCAAATAAAGATTTTGATTGATAGATTGACACTCTTCATAAAGATAAAAAAATCGAATAAAACATTATTAATAAGACTGACCTCAGCGGGATTGTGTAAACCTTAATCTCCGTTCCGCTATCTACTCAAGTGGTAAGACGCCAGCTTCAAACTTCTTCCAATATTTGACATGATTTCCAGTCCGACTGGTATGAGCAAATATTTTTCAAGAAATGTGTTTCGTTAATATTTCTGACATAACATATGATTCGTTAGGAAGAAATTCTCTAACTTGGAATTCGAAATATTAACATAATGTTAAATATACCCAGGTAAGTAATATAGGCACTGTAGGTAACCTTAGTTATTTTTATGCCATTTAGTAGGCAAACAAGCATATGGCCCTAAATACTGCAGAAAAGTAATTCTACAACTTACCCTGACTAGAAATCGAAATAAAAGCTTCAAACTATCGAACCTAGCCAGTAAACTGTTAACAATTACGCTGTAAAGTGCGTTAAATAATTGCCCTTGCCGAAAAATAAAGGTTTATGAACTTCAAACAAAAAACCAATCAAATCGAATTAGTCTTTGAATCGAAAGACATTGCAAAGGATTATTAGTTCTGTATAGACACGTGTTAACACATAAGAAGAGCTACTTATCTAAATGCCTAGGCGAGGCCTCCTAAAGCTGTGCTCACATAACGTTAACAAACATAATACAGTGGTATCGCTAACTCGCATCGGCAATTTTATATAAATAGCGCCTACAGACAAATGAAAAAAAAAACAATGTAATAAAGAACTTTGTTATCTTATAATAAAATTTAAAATAAAAAAATAAGATGCATTCTCAGCACTATACCAACATGGCGCATACGAATCAGCCAATAGCGAATGAGCTTATATTATATGACGCGCTTTGATTAGAAGAACTATTATGGCGGCATGCAATTAATTTATTTCTGTGCAGGTACATCGGTGCTGTACGTATATAGATGTTAACAAGTAAAGCATTACAGAGGCGGACAGCCTAAACCCTAGAGTATGTCGCAGAAGAGTAGATAGGAGTTTTGAGACGTAGACAGACATTAGACATAGTTGATGTGAAGGACGGTTTTTTAAACCACTCAGTAAGCAATCAGGCCTACAGCCTACCTGTTGGACAGTGGTTACCGTAGCTTATGGACGCCTACAACATCAGCGGTGCCACTTAAAGAAATTTTTTCACACTCCTATTAAAGGCACTCTGAAAAACCATGGCAGGTGGTTCATTCCATCCTTCCTTCCAATCGCAGCGTACGAGGGAGAAAATTCAGCTTGAAGCGTACGTGATACCATGGAATTCAAGATTTTCTGGTTGTATGAGAGTACTGCGGGATACATGTATGAGTATATCATCTTACTTGGACCCAAGGTGGTATTCTTTATCTATGTGACCCACTGTACATTGTAATCCCGACTTTACGCCAGCTGTCAATAACAACCAATAACAACGCCATCGCAGAAAGAAGGGTTATTGGACTCGCCCCCTTTTTTCCCCCTAAGCCCATTTCGCGACTTAAATAAATATTATCCCGAACATACCACAATACGTTGTGTGCGTAATTACTGAATAATATATGGCTAATACAAATTCTGCTAGCTCCTTATTCGGTTAATATTAAATCGTATTGCTTTAACTCCCATGGGAAGTTCGGGAATATTTGTGTTTATATTTTCATCTCTTTTTCTTCGTCTCTTTGAATTTATCGCATTCCCGGTCTTGTCCGAAGCTTCATCTTCCTTCTTATGAGACATAATGGTTATATAGACTCATATTGACTTAGCCCAGTACTTGCCACCTCCACCCGGTCGTTCGTCTCGTTCAAGTCCTCCATTGTGCAGGAGACAGGGCAGCTAGGGCACGACAGAAGGTGAGTCATCGACCGCACCGCGCCGCTGTTACACAAGCTGCTGACAGAGAAACAGCTTGTCTCCACTTTCGTGCTTCTTCTCCACTTGGTTGTAAGACCTTTATCACACATATCTTCTACTGCGACTTCGAGCCGGTACTTTTTATCTTCTTCATCGTACCCTGTCACTTTATTTTGGGTTGTCTCCTCTCTACCTTTGTGCCAGGACCGCCTGTCTCACTCCAACTCTGTCTATACCAACGAAATTAGAGAGTGTAGCTTATTATTTAGTTTTAAAACATATATTTATAAAAAATCATAAAAACTAATTATGTGATCAGTTAGTTTGTAAAATATACAGACATAAACACAATTTCACTATTAGTTTTGTCAAGAGGAAAGAACTACGTACTTTATTTTCTTTAAATAAATTCAGAATGTAGGTATTCAGAATAGAAGCCTGTTCAAATTATTGCGTATGAGCTTTTTTATTTCTTTTTATTTTTCAAAACAAATAATCTGAAATCTTTTTTTATAGAGATAAATTCAAGTACCTACCCTCTACTCGAGCTGTATTTGCACTTTTTAATGTGTCCCTAAAAAGGTTTAGGTCTCAATACCAATTTAATCAAAATCCGTTCAACTGTTGAAGCGTGACTGAGTCACAAACATCCAGACCTTATCATTCATAATACACTAGCTATTGCCCGCGGCTCCCGCGTGATGTTCGGTTACTATATCGCGCCAAAGAGTAGCCTAAAAAAGTTCATCAGAATCGGTCATAAAAGCTAACAGACAGAAAAGAGAGCTTTCGTATTTATAAAATATTAGTATGTATATAAGTATGGAATCGAATTGTGGATAATATTAAAAATATAACAATATACTTATCAATTAGTATGTTTTAATCTTTTAATAAACAAGGTTAAAGTTTATCAATTGTTTTGCGACAATTTTGTGTTATCTCTATCCTGAGTTAGAAAGGAAGCAGAAATACCGGCTATTATGGGTAAAAACTGAAGGCCACACGGTTGGCATCGTGCAAGTGACATCCTCAAGTTATCTACAAGCTATGCGGGTCGTATGCTGGATTGTCTATGTATGTAGTACTAGCTTTCGCTTGCGGCTTCGCCCGCGTGAATTTCCCACGGGAACAGTGCATTTTCCCGGGATGAAAGGTATCCTATGTCCTTCTAAATACTTCTATCTATGTGTATGCGATTTTTCAGGAAGATCGGTGCAGTAGATAGGGGGTGAAAGCGTAACAAACAAACAAACTCACTTTCGCATTTATAATATTAATTATGATAGCATGTATGTCTGTAAAAACTTTATTGTACAAAAAGAACATGGATTATACAATATAGAGCACAACAAAAGGCGGACTTATCCCTAATAGGGATCTCTTCCAGGTTATCTCTCTTTAAAGTAAAAGAAAATATATTGGACCTTAACGATTTATAGCAGCTTTTCTGAAGCTCTAGTCAAAGCTTTTTTTGTAGCCTTAAGTACCCCACTGCTGGGCAAAGGCCTCCCCTCTTGTCTTTATAGCTTTATGATATATAATCTTTATCTTTACATATTATAAAACAAAGGCGCTTTCCGCTGTTTGTCCCTATGTATGCTTAAATCTTCGAAACTACGCAACGGATTTTGATGAGAGACAAGCGGAAAACGACTTTGTTTTATACTATGTAAAGATAAAGATAGCACATACACACCACGGGCAGAAACCGCGGGGAAGAGCTAGTATCAATAAGTATACTTATATATAAAAGTTTCCTTACGAAGTATACACAAAATATATAAAACTACTGTATCTATGAAAATGAAATTAAGAAAAAAGGTGAGGTAAGGATTTAGTTAGAAAATACCAGAATGGATTTTCTGTAAATCCTATGGGAACGGAAGCGCTCGAGAGTTAAATGAATTCTAGAAAAGTCTAGTTTTTTAATAAAGAGTTTCATTTATTTATTGTTAATTTAAATAAAAATACCATTCATTTCAATAAAATGGTGAATGTAATTTCATTTGAGCAAAATCGCAGGCAACAACTAATTAAAAAACAATAAGCAATGTCAGAAAATACATCGTAATTGATAAATAATACAATGCAAACGGAGGTTTTTCCTGGAACTCCATAGCAATTTTCATAAATTTATAACAATTTCTTTTTCTTACAAATTACTAATGACCCGCCCCGGCTTCGCAGGCATAAAAACCTTCCTCTTGAATCACTCTATCTATTAAAAAAACCGCATCAAAATCCGTTGCGTAGTTTTAAAGATTTAAGCATACAAAGTGACATACGGACAGAGAAAGCGACTTTGTTTTATACAATGTAGTGATACATAATCTCTAAAAACCCTTCTGGCAAGTAAGGTAACAATGGTATTTAAATCTATGCTAAAATATAATAATCCTCATTTTAAATTTTACTAAAATAGTTGAATAAGTTTTCTACTAACACAATATGGACCTGTATAATTTTATTAAGTGGTCTGAAATAAATGATTTCATTCATTCATATGCGTGATAAACTATAATAAAACAGACACAAAATAAAATCTTGTGTTTTTCAACAAAGACTAATAAGAGAAATAGTGAGTTTTTGCAATATTCGATCCTAATGTGCTGGTCGATGATTTACTTATTACATTTTATTATATGTAGAGATACCATACCAAAATATTTAGATTTTCAAATGTTATTAAATACACATAAACATAGATCAACTAAATACCCAAGGAAAAATTAATGATATAAAAATGGTCCCAGCGGCAGGCGGCTTAAAATGAAAATCCAATCTAATTTAACAGACTAACCGATATAAGTGCTGGCTATTCGGTCTCTCTTTAATCCAGTAAAAACACGAAATTACCACATAAAAAAAGTTTACATTAAAAAAATAATAATACATAACTAAACAAACCTATGTCTATATCTAGATCAAGTTAGTAACTTACCAGGCTTGTCCAGGTCACTGATAAAGGGCTCAGTCTCAACATATCCCAACACACCGGCCATCACACCCAGAATCAAAATAATGGACAATCCAGGCCTTTCCGAGGGACCAAACCCACTCACACATCTAAATAAACACTCCATATTTATACCACTACACTTTTACTACACAAGTCAAAGCACACTAATTTAATTTCACTAACATAGATATTGAAACACGTGTTGCTCGAAAGTAAACAGGGATAACGTCGATAAAGTTGTACAACGTGCGTACGTATCAAAGTCGCGACTAACACTGAATGAAATTCGAAACAGAGCTCCCAGATCCAGAAGCCAACGCGAAATCAAATTTTGAAAATGGATGAATTGTATTTATTTTTAATTATTTTCTATATTCAGCCAGTATTTGTAGCGGCAGATTAAGTAGAGTATGGATGAGCGACGTACACGGAAAATTCAGTTAACGCATTTTAAATTTTTCCTCGTTAAGCTTAAAAACTGGCATGAGAGCTTTTTGCAACTATGTATATTCAAGTTCGGTGTAAAAGTGTATTTTTTTTTTATAAACCTGAAAAAGCTTTTACGCAATATCAGTTACATTGTACTTTTTATAGTTATAAATATAACAAGTAGGTAACTAAATGAAGTTGCCTTTTGCAGGTTCGTCAGCTTTTGTGACGGCACCGTGGTTAATCCTTTGTGCCGAAGTTTCACTAACCCTTGTCGGTTTTTTTTAACACAAGGTTCAGTTTAGGCAGGCGATCTGTTATAAAATATCAAACCTAAATCTCACCCATACTATTGAATACTAGCAAATCATTTAATGAAATAGAGAGAAAACATTATGATAATAGGAGTGATTTAGTACATTTTTAGCCCTGGATATAGAGTTAGATGAATGAAGAAAGAGAGGAGTGAAGGGGGGCTTTGCCTAACAGTGGGACCCAAATAATAGATGGTATAAAAGGTGTCTTTCATTTAAAAAAATATATGGCTTAATTCGTTTTACAAAAGCTATTATCGCAGTTAAAGCACTGATTATAGCCTTCCCACTAATTACCGCCATAAAGCAGTCAGCTCCTGCATTTTCAGACTCGGCATGGACTATGAATACTTGTCTACACTTATTACTGTAATTTACTATCTTGCAGTTTTAGAATAACTATAAACCTGAGAGCGCTTCACCGTTTCGTCACGTCGTCGTCAGAAAATAGAGAGAGGGAGAGAGAGTAAACTTAGCACATAAAACCGACGGGAAACGCCACGTATTTGTTGAAAATAAGTGAGAAAATCTGTCATATTATGTGCATGGGGTGAAGAAACACACTACTGCATTATTTGATCACGTCGCTACGCACACATTTGACAAAATTATCCAGCACAAGCAAAAAACACACAAGTACAAGCAGTGCTGCGCCGCGCGCCGGTCATAAGTAGACTTTTGGAAATATCATCTGTCAGTAGTCACTCCGGTTGGCTTACAGACCAAGACGAAAAAGTAAAAAAATGCAATCAGTTACAAGCTTGTCATTGCATTAAATAAAAAAAGAAAATATCGTTCTTTCCACGCCCACTGCCTTTTTTACCCGATTACGGCGAAGCCAAAAGGAAGGGTAATGATTTTGGCAGTCTATGTATGTATGTATATATGTATGTATGTAAGTATGTATGTATGTAAGTATGTAAGTATGTATGTATGTAAATATGTATGTATGTAAGTATATATGTATGTAAGTATGTATGTATGTATGTTCCACCGTAGCGCCTAAACTACTGGACCGATTTTAATGAATAGTGTGTCAAAAGATTTGTAAAAATAGCGCGGGTAACATGGGCTATAAAAATTGTATCAAAAATTTTACTGACGGTATTTAAACCTCAGATTCTAACCTCAAAAAAATTTAAACTGAGATAGGCATCACGTGTTTGGTATCAAAGGAAAGCTCTTAACGAGCATATTACAAATATGTATATGATTCATATTATTTAAGTAAAAATATAGGTAGAAATTTTTTAAATGCATTGATAAAGTGGTAGGTATATTTCACGCGGTTCAGTCATTTCCGTTCGGGAAACGGAAAAGTATAAAATAAAAATTAAGTTAAAAAACTATAACCCGACTACGTGGTGTCTAAAAAGGATGAAACAAGGAAATTATTGAGATATACCCACTGTGTGTGTAGTGTTTACCAACAATGTTCGTTCCTAATCCATTTATAATGGGTGCGACCATGGCTTTACAATGACCAATTTGTACCTATGTATTTCTGGATTTCTATCTAAATAATTTCCTTGTTTCATCCTTTTTAGACACCACGTAGTCGGGTTATAGTTTTTTAACTTAATTTTTATTTGATTTAGACACAGACATGTTTAATACACCGGCCTTGGACAGGTATAACTTTTGGTTTCGATATTACATTAAAGCAACTGCTCTATATGGTTTATTTAAAATTTTGAATTTCTTTTCTCTGAGCACGACGCGCTCTACTTCACAAAGGATTGTTGTGCTAACTCTTATTACGTTGAATAATGTAAGAGAAACTAGTATAATATAACATATTAAGGCTTGGAAATTTTGTTAGTGGAATTCGAACTCTTTCATCATCCTAGCGTTACCTCGCTTGCATCCCTGCATATGTCTGAAAACATACAGACGCTGGCCGGTACGTGGTTGGTAAAAGCGCACTTCGTTGAGCAATAATTCGGGTATGAATAAATGTTTTATGAGTCGTATATAATGAATACAGAAGAGAGCCCATTATCGCATATGAACATTAGATAGATTGTGATCATTTATTTTGGTAACAAAAGATCGTTGGATATTTTTATATCGTGGTGATAAAAACAATGCATAAAGATAAAATATTGAGATTTTTACTTCGTCGTGTTGATCTTCTTGGCGTAATGGTCAACACGCTAGTCCACTTTTCTGGAGGTTCTGAATTCGATCACGTCAACGAAAAATCGAAAACTAAAAATGTTGTTCTAGGATCATATGGATTTTTATTTTGGTATTAGAGTTAGTACTCCTTTATTTGTTCTACAAAAACGAGTCGTATCGTATCAGGATGTGAAAAGGCAAATGGAAAATAGAGACACCTAGAAGAGACTCCACCGTCAAGAGCACAGCTCTTGAATTAAAGATAGATAGATAAGAGTTAGTACCCCATAACATAGGTTTAAAAACTGGTGGCCTAGGATGTTTCGCCACAGTCAACCCTACCCTGTAATTTCACTGGCTCTCTCGCCCTTCTAACTGGAACAATGTCAGCACTGCTGTTGACGGTAGAAATAGATGAGAGTGAAGTACCCAAGCAGATGTCCTTTTTACAAATGTACTCCTAGTATAAGATTTAATAAACGCAGACTAGCGACTGCTTTAGCGAATTTGTATGAGAAACCTGTACAGCAGCTAGCGTATAATAAGGCAACTAAAATTTTCCATACAAAATCCTTACGCACGCAGTCGCTAGCGCCTGCGTTTATAAAATCTCACACTATGGGAACTGGTAGACGGAATGAATGAATAAACACTTTACTGTACCAAATACATCATTGGATTGTACTCTACCGGAAATAATATTAGTACAAAGGCGGACTTATCATTAAAGCAATTTCTTCCAGCCAACCCTAGAGTAGAGAGAAACAGAAAACATTGGAGCGCGAGCGATACAGATAGCCAATTAATAAATATGCCTGAATACAAACCTAATAACTACATTTAGAAGAAAATAGAAGCAATGATTATTCTCTAACTTTGAGTATAATGTGTACTTAGTGAAGACGAAGTAGTAACTAATAAAAGTAGAAGTAAGGATAGGAAAATGAAGACCAAGGAACATACAAAGACCAAATAAAAGAGAAGGCTGAGGTCGTATCGCTTAGATATTTGAAACGGATGGCTCAAGGCAGAGACATGGAAATTACTCCACAGACAAGAACAATGTTCTTACATAATACATAGTGTACTTAGTGAAATGCTTTAGCCAGGAAAATAACCACTCAGTGGTAAAATAACCGGGCAACTTCGTTATCTGCTAATATTTCTGCGATACCCTTCCCTAATCTGAAGGGTCGGCTCAATCAATTAGCGCCGATGGAACAGGTTATAATAATATTTTGCGAAGGCTGATGTAATATTTAGGGTTCTGTACACAAAATCATTTTGACTACAAGGGTCCTTATGTGAGTAAAGGCTGCCGGTTTTAAACCAGTTTATGTAGAGCATTGACCTATTTTAAAGAAAACTGTATTCGCTTGGTTTACTTAAGTACATTTTGTAACCAAAAACAAATATTTTTGATACTGCATTTTATCAAAAGTGTAATTATAACCCTACATTATATTTTTGCTTTGATCGCATAATTAAAAACGAGACCCTATTTTATAATGTTGGGAAGTCCGTTTGTCCGTCAACGGGCTGAGTCTCATGAACCGTAATAGATCAAGACTGAAAGCTTTTACAGTTTATGTATTTCTATCTTATCTATTTACCTAAAGTTCGGAGAGCTTGTAAAGGTCGCGGGCAAGCGTTGAATGCAGGCCTCATTTTTTGAATAATTATTGTAATTTTGTCAAGAGGTTTATGTTCAGCAGTGGACTTATTTATTTGTTTTAAATTACACAAATGGTGGACTTAATGCCATATGACATTCTCTTCTTCTTGTGGATAAAATGATGATTACCTCCCTAATAATAAAACAGCAAAAATCAATGCTTATTATTGAATGAGGTCTATAAACCAAAGCTCCATTTCATACAAGAAATGAACTATTTAGACATATTAAAGTAATTATTAAAAAAAGTTTGGTGCGGAACCCACTGTGCGTCAACCTGATTTGCTTGACTGCATTATTTCCTAAATTTCACGAAAAAGGCTCGGAAATCAGCTGGGATTATTAAAATCTTTTATTTTTAGCACGTTTAGAGGATCAAAGGATTTTCCAAATATTTTTTGAAGTTATATAACAATCTTAAGATGGATTTATCTATTATTATAATAAATAACATCAGCTTAACCCCTTCGTTATAAAAATATAAAGGATTGTTAAGCTTATTTTATCTTAATGTGATTTGTCTCGTTCTCTTAAATTAAATATCGATAAAAGAGACATGGACTACACATATTTTAGTTACAATAGGTTTTAATAACATTTTTTTATTTTTTACGAATAATTTGGCTAGCCATTTTATTTAGGCCTGGCTTTTACAAACCCATAAAAACATACGGGAGCAATGCTCCGGGTGAAAGCTAGAAATGATTTTCAAAATTTCGTTGAAATTCATATTATCAATCTTAAATTTTGAAATCTTATCTTTTTGGGTCTAACTCAATCTGTGTGATTTGTCCATGTACTCGCATATATTTCTTAGATCATATATATTTATTATTCCTATTATCACTGAATACCTAATAGTACTAGTATTATCAATAATTTTGTTATTTTTTTGTTTACGAATTCTACTAAATATTTTACGGTAGGTTAATATTTATTAATAGTAATTTCAGTTTTCCAACTGTACAGGTTAAAGTTGACCGGTAGATGAAACTATTCCAAAGTTAATCGTAGTTTGTGACAACCACCTGTCGGGAAGTTACTCTGGGGATGAATTTGGGGCTTGACGAAGAGCGATTGTTTATGAAATATTGAAGAAAACCTACCGACTTATAAATCGTATTAGAATTTAAATAAAGAAGGAAATAAAATAAAAATATTTCATTTAAAAAAAACATATCGTCGAATTAAGAACCTCCTCTTTTTTTTTAAGATAAATTTTACATTTTATTTTTCTTTGCATTGACATAAATGTAACAAATATATCATACATTACTTATTATAGCGCGAGAACGCAACTGGGGTTCTTGGCACGATACCGCAAGAGCACCACTTTTTAGAATTTTTAGAACAACTTATAGTTATAAAACCCAACTTCACAAGGGAAGTTGGTAAAATATGTACTTTATAAGTTTACCACTATAACTAGTATATTAAGTATCCTGACGACCTCCGTGGCGTAATGGTTAATATGCCTGACCGCTACTCAGGTGGTCCCGGGTTCGATCCCCGGTCAATTCAAGATGAAAAATTATCCTTTTCTGAATGACCTGGGTTTTGGATGTTTATCTATATAATTATATATGTATTTGTTATAAAATATATTATCGTTGAGTTAGTATCCCATAACATAAGTCCCGAACTTACTTTGGGGCTAACTCAATCTGTGTGATTTGTCACTTTATATTTATATTTATTTATTTTATATAACTCGTAAACTTGTGTAGCCTACTTGGCTGTAATAGGTTTCCTTTTAAATTAATTATATTTCCTACTCATGATTTTTATCAGGTCTCCAAGTGCCTCCGTTTACCCGGGAGAGGGGGGGACACTTGCCTCTAACAAAATTTTGCACTTTACAGCTAAATATATCGCAAACGTATTCGTGAAACCAAAAATCGAGAGGGATCGGACGGACAGAATGAAACTATATCAGGGTTCCTATCCTTGTGGACTACGAAACCCTAATAATTGGCTACGTGAGTCACCTGAGTATACTATATGAACGTAGCTCAGTAGCCAGATGCCATTATGCTGCAATATAGTATCGCATCTGTCACATTCATTTAGTAAAAAGTTCTCATTCGGACATTACAAACAAACACTTTATTGTTTTATTTATTTGTATGTATATAGAAGTCGAGCAAATAAGTAAACTTTTCATTTGATCATTTGAAATTCGATTACAAAGGCGAGTTTACTAAGTTGAAATTGATTGAGTACCAGAGAATTTGAATTTGGACTTTCAGAAATAGGGAATTTGATGAGCTCGAGACTTAAGAGCATTAAATAACCGGAGTGGCCACTTTCAGGCGACCCCCACTGTCAAAAGTATAAGACCGTTGGTCATGCTTTTTCTTAAGTGCGTGTATTTTTTGCTTGAATAATGCATTTAGTGTTAATACTTATTGTTAATGTTTCTTCACCCCGCGCGCAGAATATCGCAGACTTTTTTACGTAGAATTATGTGCGCGTGGCGTCTCCGGTTTGTTTAATGCTCTAAGGCTCGAGACATCCATGGAAAGTAATTAACTAACTTTACAAATTAATATTGTATTGAGTTTCAAATGATTCTTTCGTTCTGCCACAATGCAATACCAATTTTCTTAATCAAGTAATGAAGGTTGGCCTATATATTTATAGATCTCATTTTCATTTCACGTTTACTTGTAAAACTGATTAAAGAACTTGCCTGGCGTCAAACCGTGCGGGATTCGGAATTCTATGATTTGTTATAATCTAATATAGTAATATCTCCTACCCATCTCCCGTATAAAACAGACGTTGATATAGATATTTATTAAAACTACACAAAATACTTTTTATTAGATAAGTAAGTCATCATCATTATCATTTCAGCCGCAGTCTGTCCACTGCTGCACATAGGCCTCTCCCAAGGATTTCCAAATTGACCGGTTGGAAGCGGCCTGCATCCAGCGCTTGCCTGCGACCTTCTTCAGGTCGGTGGGTACCCGATGCTGCGCTTGCCGGTGCATGGTCGCCATTCGAGAACCTTTTAGATCCTTCGACCATCAGAACAAACCCCACTGCCACTTCAAAGAGCAAGAGATAAGTAAGGTAAGTAATTAGTTCCTATCGCGGGTTTGCTGGAAGAAATTTCTATAGAAAAAGTAGCACCCTTGTACATTGTTGGCCACTAAAACCCCTGAATCATGTTCCTATTGGTCTAGTTTCACTATATAAAAAGGTTACGGAGGTCAGATGGCAGTCGCTCAATTGTAATAACCATTACCGCCAAATCTGGAGAATTAAAGGGGTGCCCTGGGCTCTGAAGCATAAGCTGAAGGTGCAACCGGGAAATACGCTAGGACGAAGAGGAGTCAGTCGTATCGGACCAATAAATCATCACTGGTGGTAACACACACTGTTGATCTATGTTTTACACACTCAATACTTCAAATTTTCTACAATAATCACCCCTGACATTTATTTCCCCATGAAACAGATAACAGAAATGGTTTTCCTTAAGCCATTGTTTATTATTTACGGAGCCATTGCCGAACCGTTCTCAATCATTCGCTTGCTAAACTGAGACTCGGAAATTCATTGCGCTTTGTAGAGCGATATGTTTGTATTATATTTTCTCTAAAAAACTATAAACATACAGCGAAGAAAGAAAAATATTTGAAGAAAAACGAGATTCGTTAAATACCTATATAGACATAAAAACTGTACTTCATTCAAACATCATTCATTATAGCATTTTTACAATAGGTACTTTATATCACTGTAGATTCAACAGCACGTGTTTATGATATTAAAGATATTTATCACTTCTTATTTACTGATACAAACAAATCTCCATCAAACACTCCTTGGGTTTGGCATAACTTTCACAGTTAAGTTACATAATAAGTTGTTATCTAACTAGAAAATCATTTTTGATAACCGGCTTATAGTTTTTGAAATATGCGCCCGGACAAACATATTTTTACTATATTAAATAATTTTCTAAATATTTAGAGAATCTATTTTAACGCTTTATCTGTCATTGAGCTAGAAGATTAGAAGAGAATGAACCTGCAGGAGAAAAGCTAAGGAAATAAAAAGAAATGCCTGATGACCCTTTTTTCAAGATCTGCCGTCATCCGGCACGCAGGAAATGAAAATTATGGACAGTCGCCAACAAATGCGCAAAGAAAAAATTTATTAAATGATTTTTTTTTAATCCGACACTTGAAGGAAGGTTATGTTTTTGTACGTTTGTGTGTATGATTATTTCTTTAACAAAATAAAATTACAATAATGACAATCACTTTTTTTTGTTGGATAATTTTAAAGTCAACTTATCATACTATACATTTCAATTTTTTATAATAACGGTTAACAGTTTGAATGCCCAGCGGTGACCGACAAACAATTGAATCAAACTAATGTGTCTGCGATTGCGGCCTTCAAAGAGTAAATCAAAATTTAAATAATGCCATTCTCGCTACTGATGTCAAATTTCACTGAAGCATTATCAAATTAATCCCGCGGGAACAGTTTCCCTCTCGCCTGTAACCTGAGCTTGCCACATTACAATAATCGATGGTGTCACTTACAGACTTATGAATATTTCACATCCAACTCACAGACTTATAAAAAATCCAGACGTAATCTCACTTACAACATGAATGAGGCCTGCAAACTGGCTGTTTTGTTTGTCATAATTATATACAATCATCAACTCACACAAATAAACTAACTCGCCAATGGACATAACGCATCACTGCGATGCACACACACATGAAAAAATATCTTATTTCTTACATTTATGTATAAAAATTTGTGGCTGGATCCTTCTTGTACGTAATAAAATACTTGTATTAGGAGTGTTCGCTCTTCGTATAGTAACATATTATAAATACACATACGTAGCAATTTTTAAGCTTCACTGTTGAATTTGACGATGTTCCGTCTGTAGTTATTTTAAGTCTATGTTTCAACTCTGTAATCCTCGTCATACATTTTCTTTACAGCCAGAGATCTGGTTAGATTCATATCATTTTACTTTATTAAACCAATTACGTTACGTTATGAGAATACGGTATATTGAAGGGTTTATCGGGTGTAGTTTCTAGGATTAGATCACTCCCTTTTCTGTGAATATCGTTGAAGCGATTATGGGCTCAGCATAACGAATTCTACCAACACCGTTTTTGTTCAAAAAATTATGCCAAATTTTATAGTCTAATCAGAGGGCTAAGTGAAGCGGTGGAAAAATTTAACTTACCAATAACTATATTTTGGTGATAAAAATAAAAGTAATCGATACTGTATCACTTCCCAACAACAACGCTTGTTCACAAACACTACGAATAAAAATCCACAGAAAAAAAAAATTGGAAATGAAATACAGCGCCAACAGTGACAATCAACTTTCCCTTCAAAAACCTCAAACTGCAGCTGTGATTAACTCAAAGACAAACACAACTAATTGATGACGAAGCATCTAACTTGGCCGGTTTTTTAAATAATAAATAACACGAAAAAGTTGTCGTCTCAAAAATGATTTATGTCATGTAATGGGACATGTCATACATCCTGATTAAGCTCTCAGCCTCTGGCGGAAAATGAGGGAGAAAATCAAACAGGATGAGCTCAAATAATTTTGTTTTCTTCGTAGCAAACAGTAGCCAAACAAGCAATAAGAATTTTGTTTAAGAAAAGACAACTATATTTTTATGTGTATTTTAATAATAAATGATTTAGTTAGTTAAAGTTAGTAATAAATTGTACATCATACTCTAGAAAATAATAACCTTTCTTCAGACTTAGTCGGGTAAACAATCTAAGGGAACGCCGTAGAATATACATAATAGTACTATCGCTAACAATCTCGTTTAATAGACTAGTTACTTCACTAACTGCTAGACAAACATTCGATCGGATACCTTAGGCTTATGTTAAGGCTGTTTATTCGGTCTCACTTCCCAAAAATAAAATTTCTCTTTCTGTAAGAGCTTATCAGAAATCCTCGCGCAACTTTTTTGCAAGAATCTTTAACTTACATTAGAATCTCGAAAGTCTCTGAAAGACTATTCGCTTTAGTATTATTACTATTCCTTTGAATTTACTGAAAACCGCCACTTTTGACACTTTTTGTAAAGGTTTCTAAAGAGGATAGTATTTCAATGACTTTCGAGGTCCTAATGTAAGTTAAGGATACTAGCAAAAAAGATGCGTGAGTATTTCTGATAAGCTCATTTACAGAAAGAGAAATTATTTTTTGGGAAGTGGCGCTAGTGAGACCGAAGGAGGAGCCTTAATTAACCAGCATACCTATAGCTTCAAAGCTACTCGTGCCGAAATGGTGAATATTTTAGTAAGGTGCTCTAAGTATACTTTACCCTACAATATGTTTATGCTAAAACAGAAATCCCATTTTTCTTTAGATGTGTTGAAAAAAATCTTTAGGAGTCTAGATTTTTTTTCTATTTCCTAGCGAGTCTAACATAATGTATTGTGTCATCTCGCTTACTCCACACATTAGATGATATATTAGTTCTCTTTTGAATCAATGAAACTCAATTTTGAATCGGTTGTAGAGATCATAGAACCAGGGGGTTTCCCCTGGTGCTTCGAACCTGCAATGTTCTAATCAAACTGGATACTTCCCGTGAGAATTGAACCCACGACCCGGGTCTACAGCTGGACTACGAAGGTAGTTATATGAATAGGAATTTGTACAATACTATTAAGTATACTTAGATACAAGTTAGTGCATTTTCTTTGTATAAGATTAGACAACCGTACAGTTTATTATTCTGTAATGCTTCTAGTGTTGTTCCAAAGAAATTTCTCAACAATGAAACCAATATAAGTCCTAATTTTGGAATTATTGTGGAGTAGTCAAACCGTCAAACGCCAAATTTGACGAGGGTCTTTCTGCAAGGATAAAGTAGTTCCTACATTATTCCGTCGCTGTATGAAATTTATATCAGAAATGGGACTAATCGATCTCACTCATAGATATAAATATAGATAGAAAACTCAAATACGCATTTTTTTAATTTTAGGTATGACGTCTTCATCGTTATTATCATATTAAACACACCCTGGTGTCAGGCTTCTTGGCCTCAGAGGTACCCGGACCAACGGATCAACGTGCGAGTGTTATAAATGCGAAAGTGAGTTTGTATATTTATTTGTTTGTTTGTTACCTCTTCACGTACTATTTACTGAACCAATCTTCCTGAAATTTCTCATACACGTAGCTAGAAGTATTGAGAAGAACAAAGGGTACCTTTCATCCCGGGAAAAAGCACTGTTCCTGAGGGAATCTCACGCGGGTGAAGCTGCGGGCGAAAGCTAATCTATTTATATTTATATCTGTGAAATCACCACTAACCGCATTCATTCTATATTTACTAACAGGTCTCACAAATAATGGCACGTCAAAATGCCAATTTATTATTAATTTTAGAAATATAATTATCTGTTAAGTTTAATCGATACTGAAATCTTTGTTTAGTGTATTTTAATTATTTAGTTTTAATGTTAAAATATTTTATATAAGTTAAACAGTTTAATATTTATTTAAGTGATTTTTTGTTTGTAGTTTTTGTATTTAGTATCTGGGCGTAAAACATAATATCTGGCTTTTATTCAGAAAATCTTATTGCGTTAAAATATGGGTAAAATATTTTTCCCAGATATGAAACCTAGCTAGATTATCTTAGTGACTACTAGCGACTGGCCCCGGCTTCACATGGGCATAACCCTTCCTCTTTAATCACTCTATCTATTAAAAAAACCGCATCAAAATCCGTTGCATAATTTTAAAGATTTAAGCATACAAAGGGACATTGGGACAGAGAAAGTGACTTTGTTTTATATCTATGTAGTGATGATGTTTATGACAGAATTTTACGACTGTTTAATACTGATAACTATTGATTTTAAAAACGGTATTTGAGAAGGAGCCCTTAATAGAACAGGATATTGTTAATTTGTGCAACTGTAATTATACTAATTATTCATTATCCTAAACATTACCTATTTTTTGACTAAACTCCTCTCTTATGTATCTTGAACTCAGTATTTCGGATGGCATGGTCTGGGTTATTATTGCGAAGTGGAGGGCGTAAGGCTTGTAATATATACTAATACACCCGGATCATGTTCCTTTTTGTCTGGTCACCCTTCAAAATGAGTTACGGAGGTCAGACGACAGTCACTTAATGTCATAACCAATCTCTCTCTCGTCTTAGCGCCTTCCCGGTTGCTTCCTTAGCTGATTTCTTCGGAGCCCAGGGTCCGCTTTCCTGCTTTTTCTCCTCCACTTCGCCCGGTCTTCGGCATCCCTAGTTGTGAGACCTGAGATGAGTGGAATGAGAAATGTCATAACCAATGTCGACATATAAGGACTCTGAGCACTAAAGAATGAAACTGAGAAACACGCTCGGATGAATCGCGTTGATTCTGTGGGTCGCGCCATCTTGTTTTGGCTTCATTGCCAATTTAATTAATATACTTACTTCTGACTGAGTGGATTAGTGGCCAACATTGGTTGCAGATTTTTCAATGTGCCTCAAGGCATCTGACTTGTCTCATTAGCGCCACTTCCCAAAATAATATATCTATTTCTGTTAGTGAGCTTATCAGAAATCTTGTATTCTTTACTTGCATTAGAACCTCGAAAGTCAATGAAATACTGTCCGCTTTAGTTTCCTTTGTAAAAATTGCTAAAAACGGCTACTTTTGACACTTTTTGTAAATGTTTCTAAAGCGGATAGTATTTCAATGACTTTCGAGGTTTTAATGTAAGTTAAGGATACTACTTAACAAAAAAGTTTGTAACGAAACACTTATTTGTGCATTCGTTTCATTCTCAAATATTCCGCTTTTGATTGGAGTTTTAATTGTAATCCATAGATAATATAAAATAAGGATAGAAATACGCGTGCTGCCATCTACGGAAAAGTCAGTAACTTTTGCTTACGCACAATATTATATTTCACTCCGTCTAGATTAATGAGGGGGCAACACTATACGTTAGTGATGATTTATCAATCAAGGTAAATTTAATTGAAGGACAACATTGTACGTTAGTGATGGTTCATCACGCAAGGAAAATTTAATTTGTAAATTTTCTTTATAAACTGTTTCTGAGTCTAGATATTCGAATTTGAATTTTAAGAGATAAAAATGCTAGTAGTTTGATTATATTCTTTTAATTTGATTTTAAAGAGAAGAGAAAGAGACTTCATTGGTAAATTTTGCTCCATCTGGTGACAGATGTGGTAAACTATCGCCGCGGAAATTAAGATTGCGCGATTGATCAATTCAGGTTTTAATAAATATTAATTGTTTAGAATAAGATTATTTGCTTGAATTCAATAATATATAATGATATGATAAATGTATAAAATCAATAATTTAATGTTAAAACTTAAATTATCTGAAATTAAGTATTAAAGGGAGATGTATTGGTCACGAACAACGAATGACCTCGTTTAAAAATTGAACGTATAGTAGGACGCGATGAATGTAGGTAGTCATGAAAAACCGAAGCCTCTTTTGAAAACGGAATATGTCGAGGACGCGGTGAATGTTGACTAACTTTTATTATGATGATATCATAATTTAATAAATTTATACATCAATGAATGATGAATATTACTTATAAAATTTGTACGTTAATTTTAAATCTTGTATAATGGGACAGGCTTAGCTTTTTAAATTATTTAAGTACAAAATAGAATAAAGAGTATCTCACGAGTCGCCGGTAGATGAACATTAGCGTCACGGGGGATGAGGTACGGGGTTAGGTGATAAATAGGCTTGCGAGAGGCCGCAAGGGACACTTTTTCTTGATCGGCAGCGGGGCACTTTTACTTTTTCTTGGACGGCTGCGGGACTTACACTTTTTCTTGGACGGCTGCGGAGGACTCTTATTCTCGGACACTTGGGGACTCAACTCGGAAGAAAACACAAGGAGATCGTCAACATTTTCTCTGTAAAGTATTTTTATAATCAAAAAAGAAGAAGTTATTTGCGTGGGGTTGATAGCACATTTTTAGCTTAGGGCAGTGTAGATTCGCGGTAGTTTAGTATTATTCGTCTTAATTTCAGACCTCATGGTGAGTATAACAGGTCTGAGGTTAAGGGCGTCATTTTGTAGTACACTTTAGTTATTTTCGTGATTGTTTTTGGATAGTTTTCATGGGACCTAGAGGATAGCCTAAATCCAGGTGTCTCGGGGTTTTATGAAGAAAATTCTTTTAAGATCTGCTTTATGATCGGGGAGGTGCTATCAACGGTCATCAGTCTTGCCCTGAAACCCAGCGGTGTTAACTTAAAGGCTTGACTGTGTGACAAGGTAGAAAGACAAAGTCTTGTGGCGAGGCTTTGGGACTCGCATTTTAGAGTCTAGTTAGCTACCTGAAGGGATGAGCGAGGAAGGATATACATGCGAATCCGTCTAAGTACGCGTTTCTCGGACGTGTTGTTCCTTCAACGCTTCATAATTTCAGTCCTCACCAGGTTAGGTCAACTGATCCTATCCCATAAAGGTTGACCTACTTACACGGGTTGCTAGAATTAGGAGGGATCTGCCCAATCCAGTTTGTAGTGAGACTAGAGTTCACTGGCTTTGGCTAAGGTCGAGTGGACTATTACAGAGCTAGGTGATTAGGAGCAAATACCTAGATTAGCGAGAGAAAGTCTCTCAACAGCTTATTCTGTAGCTTTAGACAGCCTGATTCTTACACCGGAATCAGACTTACACATATCACACTTTCGAAATGACGCGATTAGCTCTAGGGAATGGTAGTGGATAGTTAGTATAGGCATACTTCTAGGAAAATAGGTTGTATAGTTAGTAGGCGTTACGGCAATCGACAGTGTAGTGAAAAGTGCGAAAATAAAAGTGGAAAACCTTGTGTTTCTTGTGAAATTAGTAAATTCCAAGGACATAAAACTATAATTTATGGGGGTAAGCGAACCTAGGCTCCATATTCAAAATGGCCACGCCCAAAACAAAAGAAAAAAAAATAAAATAAAATTTCTTTTTCCTATTTTCCCTATGATATTGTTTCTTTGCAAAGAAAGTAAAATAATTTGTTTTCAATATAAATATCTATCAAGGATATCAGAATTGTCCAAGAATATTGTGGTATCAAACAATATTATCTACCTACTTACTTATTTTACAAATTGTCTTGTTCATTCTAGAAAATAATAACAATTATGAGAATACTACTTTAATGTTTGTCTGGTTTTCCTGGAGGGATTCTTGAGTGTGGAGGTCTTATCTGGTGATGCTATGGTCAAGCCAAGCGAACCTCTGTCTCCAAATGCAGAAGCGGTGAGATAAGTTTGCTTTTCATGAGATTTCCCATGAGACACATCTTTTCCTGGATACCTACTATAAATATTGAATTAATCTAATTTCAAGATAGTGTACATAGCTTTTGCCTTGGGCTCGATCCTGTTTTATAATACTCATGTGAATGTAAGATTGATTCACTTACTTATAAATTACTTGGAAAAAGATTCCTGAGCAGAGTTATGTCACTCTTAAACTACCTACATAAATGAATAATTTTTCATGGAAGGAACAAGAACAATATAGTCTAACTAAATATCACTTATTAATCAGATATCTTGGATAATACTATATTCTAACCTATTTATAGTTCTAAACTACTAATCTGAATATCAGATTCAATATAATATTTTGGTTACTACCTGATCTATCTTCTATTTCAAATGAGAAGTACTCTCTTCTTAACTGACACTTACCTACTTTAACTACCTATATATAACTTGGATCTCTTCATATGTTACTAAAGTATTCCGTCCTAGTATAAACATATTAAATTCATCTAAAAATCTAGTTATCCTAACAAATATTAATTTAGTAGACAATCTATAGGAGTGGATTGTAAGATTGAATCCATGAAGACATAAAATAAGTCTTGAGATAGCAAAATATGAAGACATAAGATTAGTCTATATTTTGTATTATGTTAAATTCATTATTTAAAACAGCTCAGCAAATATCGCAGTGATGTTGAAGAAATCACACACTGTAGTGTTGGGATAGCGCTTGGAGACACTTTGTCTCTCCTCTTGTCCACTTAAGTCTACAGTACTGACTTACTTAAACTTCACCGACTATTAGTAGAATGGTCTTTTGTGTAAATACAATAAAGGCTGGGTTGCAGGAGAAGTCAGGCCAAGTAAGGTGACGAAGACTATCGGTATGAGCGGTGGCGGTGCTCTGCCCTTGCTGCAAAAACCCATATGTATGAGCTAATTATCATTTGTAAATAATAAGTAAATATAACTTTCAAGTAGAAATTTCATACTTGTAGAACATTCCATAGACCTGTAATACTAAATAGGAAGTCTATATTTACTAGATTGATTATTACTAGATTTAATAAACTATTCAACATTGTTTAAGAGACCTACATCTATCTAACAATAAGACTATTCATTTATAATCTAAGACTTGGAAATCCAGGCATAATAACTTAAATATTTAGTGTAGGTGAACACCTCTTCTGTGTAGTAGGATAATGTCCAATAAAATAGTTCAATTTCTAATCATGGTTGACAAATAATTTAGAACATGTAGGATGATGTCTGATCTAGGACTGTTAATGTAAAGGTCTATGTAGATTCACTAAACCAAATTTGATAAAACTCTTATTTATATTTCATTCATTTATTAGGGCAAGTAATAGGTTGCGTAGGATATTAAATAAATTAATAGTAGCTGAGGAGATAGTGTGAGAGTAGGATATTAATAAAAGTTGGTATTTAGTAGCATTGTGTATTTATAGATATTGATAATACTCTTAAAAGGATCTGGTTAAGCTTCGGATTGCAACCAGGGTATTCCTCCACTAGATATCACAAGCCAAATTTTCAAGCCAAACAAATAGATATTTAAAAATAAATATTGTAAAATAAAAAAATTAGTAAGTAGTTTAGAGCATCTTAAAATTAGGATTTTAGGAGTAAGTATATAGTAATTATATATAGATTTGGTGTGCAGTGTTAGGTATATGTATGTATATTTAGGTATATTAAAGGGCGCGTTACAATTTGGTGCCGTGACCAGGATATCAAAATTTGTTATCAATATTATCCCGTAGTAAACCAGGATATCAAAATTTGTTATCACTAGTATTCCATAGTAAACCAGGATATCTAAAATTCGTTATCAATAGTATCCTGTTAATCATATTGAAAGTAAATATCTATAGTATTCTATTAATCAAAATTTTAATAAATCAGGACTCTGATAGTTCTATAGTACCTATTGTATTTCTAGAATATTAATTGAGAACTAGTGAAACCAAATGAGTATCCTTAACTGCTATCTGCTATCAATGGTAGCCAGGACTAACGGCTTTTTGTGCCTCCCGAAGCACTTAATTATATTATTAAGTAAGAACTAATTAAATAGTAAGAAGAGAAGAGAAAAAGAGGATATTAAAAAAAACAAATTCACAGGAATATAAAAAAGGTAATCTTCAAAGAAGATGGCGTCGACTTTCGCATTTTATCTGTATATTCTAAAATGGTCTGGTCCTGTACGTGCCCTGAATAAATGCGGGCACACAAAGAGCCGCTTTGCAAAATTCACATAAATATTTTTGAAAGGCATTGTTTTAATTTACAAGGTATTGTTTCCTTAGAATTTATAAAAGATATATAAGTTTTGTCTTAGGAATTTAAATAAATAAAAAAATTACCCCTACATACCTCTTTTTTCCACTTTAGTCCTATCCACCCTAAGGTTGGCTGGAAGAAATTGCATTAGCGATAAGTCCGCCTTTATACACATTGTTTGTATTTGTGTCTACATAATATGTATGTTAAGAGTACAATAAAAAGTAATAAATATATCTATCTATCTATATTTTATAACAGTTACATAATATAGATAAACATCCCGGGTCTTGGAAACAATCAGAAAAATACGATTTTTCATCTTAACCTAACTGGGGATCGAAGCCGGGTCCTCTTGAGTAGTAGACAGGTATGTTACCCATTATGCCACGGAGGTCGACAAAATTAAATTGCAATGTGAAAGCCTGTATCTCCTACCTAATCTGTTTTTTTTTTTAAAAAGAACTATCATTCCTAAGATATTAAAAATGTTCTTTTTAGGATGTGATGTGGTGTAGGTTTAAGTTTAAGGTAGTCGGGTAAAAATACAAATTGAAAATACGTCTTCTTCTTAATGAGTTGACTGGCTTATTTATTTTTGTGAGAACTCCGCCCCTGTAAAGGCGTTGTCTGTGACTTCGTAAAGAAAAATAAATATATTATTCTAAATACAAGATCTTTTCAAATAGATCTCTCCGCGACTGATCTCCGCCGCTGGTGACAAGAGGGCTGGCTGCTTCTTCGCCCAAAGGATTAGCATAGCTATCCAGAGGGGGAACGCAGCCAGTGTTCTTGTTACCACGCTTCACGGGCGAGAGGACGAAGCATTAGAATTTTAAATTATTATTTTTTATTTTTTTCTTTTATTCTGTTGTAGATAAAAACTGTATATATTAGTCGAAGTTTTAGGTTAATTTTTATACTTTTTTACTGTTTATAAATACTAGTATGTCAGCTAATAATTACATTTTAGAGAAGTCCTTCAGGTTTGAGCTTCATGTTTCAGTTTCTTCAGTTTCAACAGATCGGTAATATTGTGAGCTCCCTGGGGACTAACAAACTAAGGAAAACTAATATATCTAGTGTTAAATCAATCATTGTTGAAGACTTCCGTGACTTGGTCTGGTTTCCCTGTATTAAAGTCGGAGGTCAGACGGCAGTCGTTCCAATGTAATACCAGTACCGCCAAATCAGGACCATGATTAATAGCGTACCCTTGGCTCTGTAACGTAAGCTGAAGATGTAACCGGGAAACACGATCGGACGAAGAAATAAACGTCTCTGATCGGGATATCACACTCGAAAGGTTCACAGCCAGATATTTATTTATTTATTAAAGAAAACATATTCTTAATTATAAGGCCGTAATAATAATTGACTGTTATTGCTTTCTTTGTAAACTTATTTGTGAAGGTAAATAAAAATACATATTTTTAAATATATTTTTCATATATATTATTATTTAATCATAGAAAAATTGTACAACATTACAGTTCAACCACATAGGCCTCTCATAGATTTCTTATAACCCCTCAGCTACTAAAGAGAACAATAGAACGTTACATGACCACCCATCGTCCGCTTATGTGCTTAGGGAATAATTATAGTCAATTCGATACTAAAAGAAGTAACTCTCAGTAATTTATAACCCTAAAATCATTAATTCAGATGATGCTGCCGTTGTATACGAACTGCGTCGGAAATAATTAATATTGTTCAAAGCAGCATCGCTCTCGAGACTAATTTGATGAATTAATGGCACTTCCTCCTGATCATGACGGTAATATACAAATGTGGCTATTGATGTCAGAAACTGATGGGAGATAGGTATAAGCACATCTCTTAATGGTAGTCCGCACTTGTATACCTACGAGCCTTAGTTCCGTGTTTGTGAATAAATAGCTATTTGTATGTTCTGTTTCTTCAAGAGTCTCTCTATGTAAATGTACTTTTGGTACAATAATGAATGAATGATGAATGAATGGTACAATAAGGTTATTACAAACAAACAAGTACCTATATAATATAAATATGGTTAGCGAAGAGCGACGCCACCTCAATGCATGACCTTCCGATTTACCTCCATCAAGTCGTCAATAGAACAGAATGCGGAAGAGGCGGGAAACGACAGTAAGTGCGCCATGGTTTGGATACTCCGACATCGAGAACTGTCGTCATCAGAAAATCACACTTTTCCCGTTACTCCTGCCCATCCATCCCGAAGTTTGTATTAACTAGCACGAGTATGTTATAGAGTTCTTATTCTTCGTCCGAGCGTGTTTCCGGGTTGCATCTTCAGCTTACGCTTCAGAGCCCAGGGCACGGAATTAATCATTTTCCTGATTTGGAGGAACTGATGTGACCCTTTTAACATGGAAAACAGACCCACAGAAAATCTAACAGTGTTGGCCACTAACCGGCCCGGGTCATGGGCCGGTTAGTGGCCAACACTGTTAGATTTTTCAGGCTGCCTAAAGGCATCTGACATAGTCTAACGACTGCCATTTACCGATAGTAGCCGGGAACAACGGCTTAACGTGCCTACCAAAGCACGGAGGAGCTTAAGATAGAAATGCCACTAATGGCGACCAATCCAAACATGGTCGCGCACTCGCCGTCGCCGTTGCTAACGCGTGCTATCGCTACGAACACGCGCGCCGCGCTAGGCTATCGAGCTCCTCAATTATGTTATAGAGTTAACCGACACGCTCCGAAGATTACTTTCATTTATAGAATAGGTATCCCGGGACTTCAACTGAGGCAAAATTTTGTCGATCATAAATATAGCGGACGATATAATGAGGATAGGGAGCTATAAACTTTGTTTCCACACATTGAGTCCATAAAATCTAGTTTGATAACACGTGCCGACAAATGAAGTACTTTATTAGTTTTGAACAAATCTGCCAATAACGAACAACTATTAAAACAGAATGTACAGTAGGGGTTAGATAAATCTGACATCCCGGTCACTATGGTAAGTACGGTGGGGGGTCACTTTTATCCACACCCAACTGTACTATAAGGATTGAGTTGCGAAATGAGTTCCAATTTGTTAAGCTGAGAATTGTAAGGTGATAAATTTGTCATATCGAAAGCTTTTGAATGAGGTGGTAGATAGCCTATGCGTGTTAGTAATAAGTAGTAAGTGACGGCAAGTCCTGGCTGTTACTGCTAGATAAAAATTGTTAGGTTGTGTCTGATGCCCTTATATATAGCCTGAATAATCTAATAGTGTAGGCCTAAAACATACTTGCATCATAATACTATTGATTTAGGTCAGAACTTGGGCTCTAAAACGTAACTGGAAAATTAAATATGCTTGTGAAGATTGCTAAAATTTTGCTATTTTAGGAGTCATATTCTTAATTGTTTTTTCCGCAAAACATTTTATTAATATGATAAAACCTAAAAAAAAGGCTAATAAAACAACCAATCAGGTTAAATTGTTCTCATGTTTAGATGGACCAAAGGAAATTTAAATTCATATTTTTATGCATACGCTATATAAAAGGCTAATCCTCTTATTCATAAAAATTAACAGACTTTTGCTAAGGCCATTTTAACTAAAATATTGGCCCTTTCTTTCTTATCAAAATTTACTGTGGAAGAAGAAAGGGTCAAAACATATTTTAGTCAAAACGGGGTTAACAAACGTTTGTTAATTTTATGATAAGGGTAATAATATTATCAAATTCGCCCTATAGGGGGTAAATAGACGTGGAATAGAAATATTATTGACATAATCGTAGCTGTAGAGCGCTTTTTTTATCTGTGACAAAAACTAAGCGCTGTACAGCTTTGTAGAGGTGGGTATAAACAGATTTTCTAGAAAATTCAATAGGACGTGAGATTTACTAGGGCTCGAGTGACTGATCAAAAGTTAATTGAAAGGAAAACACAATACTATTTTGTAGACCAATAAAAAATGCAGTAAGGATAAGATAAAATAATCCTTTATTTGCATTAAATAAGGTACAATATGGTGTTTATAAAAACAATTTTAAAGGTCCTTAACGTATTTAGTTTATTTTACACTTTCGCTGACAGTAACGCCTCTCGACGTAGATAACAATTAATGTTATTGTTATCTGGTTTACTGTCCGCGAAAGTGTTTAGACATAGGTTAGTGATACATTGAATGTTTGTTTGTAATAATTTAATTGTACAAAAAAGATTTACATACCGTATACTTACTTAGAGTAAAAAAACAGAACATACAATGGCGGACTTATTCCATGTAGGGATCTCTATCAGTAAACCTAGATTGAGAAGAAAATCATGATTATTAATTTATAAGTTTTTAGCTGTTGCCCGCTACTCCGCTCGCATGGTACTCAGTTATATTGAAAAGTAACTATATTTGACCCCTAGTCTTTAACTATAACCATACTAAATTCATCCAAATCGGTCTAGCGGTTTGGCCGTGATAGCGTAAGAGACAAACATACAGACATATGCCAGACAGACAGACACTCTTACCTCCCATTTTATCAAGGCGTCAAGCAGGTAGCTAAAATATTTTCGCAATTGTAAATACTACTTAGTCAAAGTTAAAAAATCAAAATTAAATTAGAATTCAACCATTTAAATAAGAAAACTAGTTGTTTTAACTCTCAATAATACGATATGACAGACCTGTAACTTTTTCCGTGATGGATCTTCAAAGTTCAGGAAAACGTAGTCTTGAAAACATTATCTATATATATAACTTCAAAAAGCAGTCTCTCTGTTTATCAATCAATTTAACCAAAGCCAACTTTCTCCTTATTTTCAAGTCATAATGGACTTTTATTATTTTTTGCCCGCAGCTTCGCACGCGTGTTCTGACAGTGAAAAATCTGACAATGTTTGCCACTAAAACACAACTTCCCTCCACCTCCCATGGCTCTACCAACCTCTCGGTGATACGAGCCGAATCTCGGGAGAGTGCGCTGTACTAGCATTTCGCATCTCTTTCCAGTTGCACCTGCTTGATCTCCCTACAAGTTCTCTATAGTGTATCTATGCAATCGGTAAAACACACCTATATCATGTGCCTATTAATCTGGTTTCCCTGTAAAAAGGGTTACGGAGGTCAGACGGTAATCGCTCCATTGTAATAACCAACATCGCCAAATCAAGACCGCAATTAAAAGCGTACCCTGGGCTCTAAAGCGTAAGCTGAAGATGCGACCGGGAAAAACGCTCGGACGAAGAAATGAAGTAGAGCTATATATACACTACAATAGGAGTAACTATTTGCGGGCTACTTTCTATTAAGATTTCACCACTGATACCAGTCTTGATAAGATTTCCAAATACAGCCCTTCCATATCATAGCAAACAGAACCTTATCCCTAACAGTATAGTGTACTAAATCGAATGAAAGCTAAAAATGCAATAAGAATATGCCAAAAAGTATCGCGTGAATCTTTTTTAGGGAATCAGAGATATCCTTGAAAGTGGTTTAGTAAATAATCCTTTTGTAACATTTTTAGTATAAGAAAATAACATTTTCGTACAAAAGAAATTCTTGAATGTGTCTCGGCTTCTCTCCTTTTTGGTTGCGGTTATTGACCTTTTTAACTGTAGGTACAGACTAAACCACAATGAGTAGTTTTATAATGAGGTATTAAGAACTATAAGACGGCATTAATTCTTAGATTTTTCACCTCCTATGGCTCGACCAACCTTTCGGTTATACGAGCCGAACGTCAGAAGAGTGCGCTGTACTTGCTTAGCTATTTCCACTCGCACTTTCTTGATCTCCCTATAAATTATCTTATTTTTTTTCTTATCTGCTATCTAGCATTGATAGCCCTATTCATTATTAGAGATCTTACAAATACAGTATCATCTGACGCCTCCTATAAAAACTAGTAAATAATCAGCATTTCCTTTACTAAAACAAAGTGGTCTATTCTCCATACGAATAGCTTAATGTAATACAGCATTATAATAATATCCAACAAGTCAGATAAAGTATAATAGCTATCAAGCACGGTTTCCAACAGCTTAGAATACTAATGCGAAAACCTGACATCGTAGCTATGCCTACGAATGCTACGGACGTTGTAGCATTTGCTACGAACTACGAGCCATTCTTAGTGCAATAGAGTTAATATTAATAATACGTACTAGAGAGCATGTATTTAAGCAAAATCACAGTTTTTAGATAAATCATATTCTCAAGAACAGTAAGCGCTGGTAAAAATATGGTTGGTTTAACATGTCAGGTAACAAAAAATTAAATACTTAATATAAAAACCGAACATTTCAATTTACTTTTTTTCTCGTACACATAGGTTCAGCTGATAAAGGTATGTTAAATGTGTGCATAAACGATAGCACTGAAAACACCGCTGACGCTGCACGCACATCCTGGATTAAGAAATTTAAAAAACCGCGTTTCCCACTCTAACATTAATATCTTAAAAGGCCACTAAAGTCTCAGTCCTACTTTTAAGAAGGCTAACAGTGTTTGAGTCAGGATAGGTGTGACTGGACATTTTATATTTCTTAAAAAACCGTAATTGCCAGCTAACTTTTGTAAATTGTACTCGTGATAGCTTGATGTGAATGTACTTGCATTTTTTTACATAACTCTTGGTTTATTTAAATTAAATCATATTTTTTCTTACAATTTTTTTGAATAACTAAATAAATATCGTAAGCTAGAATATTTTCAATTTGACATGACTGAATGACAGAAAACCGTAAATAAATAAAGAAAAAAAAACAAATATCATGAGATAGGTGCGTTCTATTTCTGTGACAGTTACTCTAAGCCAACATATGCCTATCTTGGTACTTCGCATATGAAACGAATGCTACGAGTATAAAAAGGTTTCCACTCCGCTCAACATTATTCGCGTAATATTGAGTTTGGTCATAAAAAGACATTTTATTGAATAATATGAATCATCTGAGTCTGCATTTGACTTTGATTTTCTTTGAGGTTGTAAATATTCGACAATTTTGTTTTTATCACTATTTAAATCACTTAGAAATGATCTAAGTTGAATTGAAGCATACTTTGTTTAGTTGTTTCTAGTTTGGTTAGGAAATTGCAGGCTTGAATCACCTGATTGTCTGACAATAAGATGATTCCGTGCTTCGGAAGGCACGTTGAGCCGTTGGTCCCGGCTGCTGATAGTCGTTAAAGTAACCACGTCAGAGGCCGAAAAGCGGTTCCGAAGAACACTGGCACAAGGGTGTGCATGGTCGAATGACCGTGCCACCTACACAAAATTTTGATGATCACTGTTTGAAGATTGATTGCTAAGGTGATTCTCTTAGGTAAATCTAAGATAATTATTTAATACAGAGCTTCATTATACGACATAATATCTTGTATTCCACTCTTATAGGTATGCAAATAATGGTGAGAAAAAACTGGTATACAAGGTCAATTGACGTTTCTCTAAGTGTCTGACGTGTTTCTTTAAAATTCAAAATTCAAATTCAATTTATAAATTATTTTATTAAGGTGATACCTCGGTGAACACTAGCGCCACCGTCATTTAAAAATCATTACTCACTGAAAACACAAGTTATCAAAAATCCCTCTGCTGTAATTAAGGTTCTGGATCTGAAGTTAATTTTAAACATATTAAATTATTAAATTATAATTCTCCATAGTTACAAATTGTATTATTGCTTAAAACGGCCACTTTTAGCAGTTTTGCACTTTGTAACTATATGGAACTATAATTTAATAATTGAATATGATTAAAATTAACTTCAGATCCAGAACCATAATTACAGCAGAGGGATTTTTGATAACTTGTGTTTTCAGTGAGTAATGATTTTTAAATGCCGGTGGCGCTAGTGTTCACCGAGGTATCACCTTAATTCGATAAATGCCAAAGTATTTAGAATCGCGCGCGGGGCATTTTTTTTTAATCTATAATAAATACATATAACGATAAACATCACAACTAAATAAACAAACAAAGAGGTCTAAATAACGCGCACGAGACACAGGACATTCCAAAAAACATTCTGTTGTTTGTTGAATCTATATTTTTTCGGTAAAATATCAAATGATGGATGTTGATCGCCGTGAGCCGACGTAAGCCATCATGTTCGACGTTAATTGATACAAATGGAACACGTAAAATGTATTTTAGCCTATCTACTGCTATAGGATGCTTGGACTGTGGTTTTCAAACCATTTTGAATCAAGAGTTCCTTGAAAATTTCATAAAAATCTTGTTTACATGTCGACAAGCTCAAGACAGCTCCAGACATTTCTATTTGGATTTTATAATAGTCATCAGCATCATTTCGAGTAGGCGTCACGGTCAATCGACCATGCCCACCCTGGTGTCGGTTCTTCGGAACCGCCTCTCGGCCTCTGACGTGGTTCCTTTAACGACTACCAGATGGCAGCCGGCACCAACGGCTTAACGTGCCTTCCGAAGCATCATCTTTTTTGTCAGACAGTCAGGTAATTCAAGCCTGCAATGTCCTAACCAAACTGGAAACAACTAAACAAAGTATGCTTCCCATGGGAATCGAATCCAATAGTTAAATAAATACATATGGACAAATCAGAGGATCTCGGTAGCCTGTTGAGGCTGTTCATAACGTTAGTTTTGGCTGTTATCGATAGATGGCAGTCGTTAGATTATGTCAATGCCTTTAGGCAGTCTGAAAATTCTGACTGTGTTGGCACACACCTGGATCAGGCTCTTATTAGTCTTGAATCCCTAAAAAATAGGGCTACGGATGGTCAATTTAGAAATCATTGGGGGAGGCCTATGACCAGCAGTGGACACCCTGCGACTGAAATCATGATGTTGATAAGTAGTACCGCCAAATCAGGCTCATGATTAAAAGCTTACCCTTTGTTCTGAAACGTTAGCTAAAAATGCAATAAGGAAACACGCTCGGACGGAAAATACAGTTCAAATTTTTGCTCCGAAAGTAAACATAGACTACTCGCGATATAATCGAGTACAACGCGGGCGGAACCGCGGACAAAAGTTTGGTATCCATCCATATCCATACTAATATTATAAATGCGAAAGTCTGTCTGTCTGTCACCTCTTCACGGCCAAACTGCTGGACCGATTGTGGTGAAATTTGGTAGGGATGTAGTTAACGACCTGAGGTCAAACATAGGCTACTTTTGGGCGCGATATAACCGAGTCCCACGCGGGGCGAAGCCGCGGGGAACAGCTAGTATTATATATATTACTAGCGACTCGCCCCGGCTTCGCATGGGCATAAAACCTTACTCTTGAACCACTTTATCTATTAAAAAAACCGCATCAAAATCCGTTGCGCAGTTTTAAAGATTTAAGCATACAAATGGATATAGAGACAGAAAGCGACTTTGTTTTATACTATGTAGTTATAGTGATTATATCAAGACTTAAAGGTAAGCAGACGCGTCCTGTGACGTCATTAGTCGTTAGAACCGCCATTAGCCAGCAACTTGACGACACTCATTACTGGCACACGTTTCATATATCTGATGGCAAGCCACTTACTCTTTAGAGAACTTCTAGTTTTATGTTTTAGGACATTTTTAACTAGCATTTTGCGCGGCATGGCATGGGAAGTGCTGAGGCTTATCCATGCTAGATTATAAATGCGTATTTTTTATTTTGCCTCAAATTGACAAATTTTTTTATTCTACCTGCAAATACACGTGCGGATTTTGATGGAATTTGGTATGAATATAGTTGATGGATATCAAATCAACGTCAATGTATGTAATACTATCTGTTGTCCGTGGCTCCGCCCGCGCGGGACTGGGTTAGTAGCCTATGTTTGACTCCTGGTCCTTAACTATATCCGTTCCAAATTTTATCCAAATCGGTCCAGCAGTTTGGCCGTGAAAGCGTAACAGACAGATAGACTTTCGCACTTGTAATATTATGTAACGAAATGGATATTCAGAATTGCAAACAGGATCGAAAATTTTTACAATTTTAATAATTTTAGGCAAAATTCCCTTACCGTTCTTTCCTTGTTTAAATAAAGTAGATTTTAAACTAAACTGGAGGGTCAAACGCCAAATTGTTCAATTGCCCGAACAGGGGCGATTCGAGTAATACGACACTAATGTAATTACGATAATTAATACTAATTGTTTCGGGCGTGGGTGTATTCGGCAGCTGTTTGACATAATTAGCCCTTTTGCAGCTAAAATGCAATTAATTGGCTACTAGGTGATATACCATTATTACACTATTTTACTAACCGACATCATAAAAGAGGAAATTATATGTTCGACTATTTTTTATCACTACAGAGAAAGCTATTTTGTTTTATACTATATAAAACAAAGTCGCTTTCTCTGTCCCTATGTCCCTTTGTATGCTTAAATCTTTAAAACTCCCTACGCAACAGATTTTGATGCGGTTTTTTTAAAGGATAGAGTGATTTTTATACCCATGCGAAGCCGGGGCGAGTCATTAGTTACTTAGACAAATGATTTGAGGAGCTCGATAGTCTACCGGGGCGTAAGTAGTCGTAGCGATAGCGCGTGTAAAGCGATCAATAGATTGGATGGTTACCACTTGTGGTATTTATATCTTGAGCTCATCCGTTCTTTGGAAAGCTAAACTAAGTTATCACTAGGCGGCAGTCATAAGGCTGTGTCAGATGCAGTAATATAGCCTGAAATGACATTTGTCATCATAATTTCAGCCGCAGGCCGTCCACTGCTGGACGTAGGCCTCCCCCAAGGATTTCCAGAACGACTAGTTGGAAGCGGCCTGCATCCAGCGTCTGACATTATTGGCCACTAAAACAACCAGATCATTTTCCTATTGGGCTCGTTTTTATGTAAGAAGGAACGGCAGTATACCACACCGCCAAATCTAAGACCATGATTAAAAGCATACCTTAGGCTCTGAAGCGTAAGCTGAAGATGCAACTAGGGTACACGCTCGGATAACTTCCTCCTTATGACGAAGACTTTGAAATATAGATAAATACCTTCCAGCTTTTCATTTCTAGAACTCACCTGATACATATTATGATGCAAAAAAAAATACAGCTTTCCGTCACAAACTGGGCTAAGACTCTAGAAGTGCAAACATCTGTGTGAACTAATTATGAACATAATTATTATACAGACGTCGTCTTATATCTCAAGTGGTGTCATAGTATGTGGAAGTATCAGTACACTTAATTCTGGTTTATTTTTCCTGTGACGGTTATGGAGGTCGGACGGCAGTCGCCTTCAGAATAATGGTTTTTGTTTTTTTTTTTTAATTTCGATCTGCTATAGTTATGGAGTGAATTTCGACAGTTAAGACTACGTTCGACTGTCTTTTGGGTACCTTTTGCAAACGCATAATGCAGTATTATTATATTCCATTTTATTCCATTCTATTCCATTTTATAACATTCGATTCTTCATAATTCCATTGGATTCCATTCGACTCCATTCGATAAAATTGTCGTCAGCCCACTGTTTTTAGCTACTCTGTGGTGCCATGGCACATAATTACTGCACATCATTATGCCGTCTTCATTTCGTGGCTACGGTACGACAAGATTCTTGTTATGTTTTGTCACTTTAATTAGGAGCAAACTTGTTATAGAAATTATACTTTTCTAAATTTAGGAAATACTTCATTTTAATAATTTTTCTGCCGATCTTGAGGCAAAAGAAATGTCACTTCTTCAGAGTACTTTGGTCTTTCATTCATAATCATTAACTGGTTATGACGTTTGCCTTTAGATCAGGAGCTCGTAGGTTTGATTTCGAAGGGAAGCATACTTTGCGTAGTAATTTGATTAGGACAATGCAGGTGTGAATCGTCTGATTGTCTGATAAAGATAATTCCGTACTTCGGAAGGCACTCTTAAGCCGTTGGTCCCGGCTGACATCTGGTAGTCGTTAATCATTCACCTCAGAGGCCAAGAGGCAGTTCCCAAGATTTCTGACACCAGGGTTGTACATGATCGATTAATCGTGATACCTACACGAAATGATGAAAAATTTAATAAATAAAATTCTATTGTTATTTCGTGATTATGGCTTACTCTAGGTTTGTATCTAATGCAGAAGCTGTCCGAGACAGAATAGACTTAATTCTTTTTAAGAAGCTTTAAACCACGGTTGGTTACCTGCTCCTTGATGCCCTCATCTTCACGAAGAAGCGGCACTATACTTATAATAAAACATACCGACGAATTGAGAACCTCCTCCTTTTTTTGAAGTCTGTTAAAGAGAGATGCAAAGTATTACAGTGTGCTGCTCTCGAAAGAGCAACAATGAAATGAGGCACAAAGAAGCTATCATTATGTTGAGTAGCCTCGTACCTAACCACACGAGTAGATAACGGAATAGAGAAGCAAGTGGGTCATGTGAGATTGCCGACGATAGTGCGTGTCACGTGTCACGCGATGGCAAGCGTGACCAAGCATCAAAGATGGCAGTTGAAAATGAAGTGCTGGGTATTGTTGTAGCATAATACTGAGCCGTCACTTGTTTGGTACTGGCCACTAATTATTTGATTTAATTTATTAGTAGGTACGGTCACGTTCATAATTGCAGTCATAGTTTTCTTTTGATTTTATTTTGCGAACTTTGACTGCATTATGAACGTGACCGTACCTAAGTATCATAAGTTAAAAAAAAATCCGGGTGTAATTTCCAAATTATATGGTAAGTACCTATTGTGCAAATTCTTACTGTCAATGTCTCATTTACTGTACATGTCAATAAGTTTTTTTTTATTTAACGCAAAGATTACTGAATAAGAAAACTACGAAAGCTAGGAGAAGAGGAAGACCAAAAAAGAGATGGGTGGATTGTGTGAAGAAAAATATGACCTGGAAGGCTGGGATTCAGAAAATTTCTGGCATTAGATCTAAGTGGTGGGGACTTACATACTGTGGCGACCCCACATAAGAAAGTGGGATAGGTTAAAGGAAATGAAGAACAGGTTAATGTTTTTCTTCTTTTTTACCCGACTTGGATTGTTCGCCACTAATAGCATTTCTAACTTGAACTCTGCGATGATAATTACCACTAGCATTCTACCTATAATCTCTGCTACTAAACACGGTTGAAAAATAAGAAGTACTTATTAATAGACCTATCACGCTGTTTTGATATCTATTCATGTTACCAGAATTCCTAGTATGCGATGTTTTAGAATTGTTTAAAAAACTATACAATTAATGTTTCTGAATTGTTTTAGATTTATGAAATAAAAAGGTCATGTCGGTTTGGCTAAAATTTTATATATTATTTTCATTATTTTTGTAAATCATCTATTAGCGCGTTGTGGCAGTAAAATTGACTACAGCCATGCCGTCAAATATCATGACGCTGTTAAACTATGATGCCCTTGATTGTGTGCGTGTACTTTAAGCTTGTGTTTCATAAATTTGTCATGTGTGCGTGTAGCGATGATCGGATATTACATTAATGTTTACGAATTGTGTGCTATTTTTATCCCGTTAATTTATATTTTCCTAAAAATCTGATACCTATATTTTTCGGTAATAAGGAACCTTATTCAAAGCAGCATTTTTTTCCATTCATTGCCTATTCGACTTTTTTTCTAAATAGCTCCTAGTAGGTCTAATGCTCTTAGTCGTTTTCGTTTATTCCATGACGATGCACAAAACAACCCTTGCAGGCTTTTCTCCAGCATCCGGTACAACATAAATCTGCCATGCTGACGACGCACCAACCAACACACGTACTCGTATTTATGGGCAAAAAATTGTTGAGTATTTTTTACGCCGGAATAACGTTAGTTAAATAAATTTGTACTAGTCCTAAATTAACAAATCACAATATCCGAATAAAAATACCAGCGTTGTGATAAGTCAATTAATAATCAGCTCCGCTTACCTTCGCCAGGTCCGCTTTTAATCACAGTTTTGGAGATACTTTAAACTGGCATCTGACCTTTATACTTAATTCTTTTTACAGGGCGTACGGACGAATAATAGCCAATATTATAAGATTTTTTAGATAGTCTAAAGTCTAAAAGCATCTAGCGCAGCATAACCACTGTAAACTATCGATAACAGCCAGGACCAACGGCTTAACGGGCCTTCCAAAGCTCGGAGGAGGCTCAAGATAGAAATGCCACTAGAAGCAATTGGTGACCAAGCTGGGCCACGCTTGACACGTGCTATCGTTACGAACACACAAGCCTCTCCAGGCTATCAACCTCCATATCCATATTTATTTATTTATTTATATTCTTAAACACACTAGTAACTTATAGAGCTGATGCGTGTGCATCTTAAATTTGGAGATTTTATACATTGTCTAATCTATTTTTAAAAGCGTTGACTGAAGGTGCAGTGATGACACTCTCAGGGAGCCTGTTCCAGTCCGTGACCACACGGTTAGATAACAAATGATTTTTTGGCTTTCTTTTAGCTATTGTGCGACAACATATACTTGCCTACTATTTTATATTCCTTTCCTTTTCTTTCATTCCTGAATTTTACACAGAAGCATTTCCGTATGGATAAGCTAGTCTTATACATTCCACTTACGTAATGAAATCGCGGTTGTCAATAACAATACTCACAATGACCTCGCCTGGTAATACTAATAACATAAAATTTTATCTAACCCGCCGTTTGTTTATCAAAGCGATCGCAGTGGCAAACACCTGAACCCGAAGTCTAGAACTAAACCCAAGTTTGTGCAGCTCCCAAAGGAACTGAGGATTATAGGGCTGTCAGAGAAAATTCTAGAATTTTTTTCAATACATTTTTGTAAGTGGACGCGCCTGATGGTAAGCGATAATCATAGAATTCCATCAAAATCTGTTTACTATGATCTTTCATCATCATCATTATAATTTCAGCCGCAAGCAGACTAATGCTGTAGCTGGTTGGAAGCAGCCGGCATCCAGCACTTCCTTGCGACCTTCTCCAGGTCATCTGACCATCTGACCAGTGAGGGTCTGATATTAATGTTCTGTACTGATTTCCAGTCTCTGTCTTAGATAAATCACGAAACGACTAGTTAGAAGTTAAAAGTTCTATGGATAAACTAAGCGTATAGACCTAGTGAAAGCCCTCTAGTTTACTGACCACTACTGAATAAACCTTTTAAAATAAATTTACACACTACAGTAAAAAAAAAATATTGGGGTTTCACATTCCAAAATACTTTCTAACAAATCAAAGCATGTTGTATATGTTTTTGAAATCCCCAGTAACAATTTTGTATTTGTTGTTAGTGGCAACCCTGCGTTAGATAGAAACTTAGGATTCCCACCGCTCCCCAATTATCTAACAAGTTATTTGACGTTTTAATAGAATCTCTATATCATTTGGATCGTAAAGCCGAGTGAAGACATTTGGTCTAGTTTTAGTTTGTTTCGTACACATACAAGCACATACAGAGACACTGGGTTCCTAAGGCGCACCTTAGACTATTATGCATGATTGATGGAAAACCGTCAAACATAGGGATGGAACTCGAAAGGTGAATTGAATCGACTGATTTCCAAACAAATCATCGTATACGTTATAATTTAAATCAAAAATTTTGCAATGATTTGTTTGGAAATCAGTCTATTCAATTGTTCCATCGCATATATTTTAATTTAAATTAAGACTTTATTCGAAACAACAATTTGATTTGTATGGAAATCAGTCGATCCAATTCATCTTTCGGGTCTATCCCTATGATTGATGGTTTGAATAAGTGTCTAAGGTGCGCCTAAGGGAGACAACGGGTGACACCCGCGGGCAGCTTTCTCGCACAAAGGATAGCCATCGCTATCCAGCGCGGGAATGATACTTGCGTGATTGAAACACTGCCCAGAGGACCAAATTTAGATCTTTAGGTTTTTAGTATTTTTTTTTTGTTTCTTTTTTAGATTTCATTAGCGATAATTTGTTTGTTGTTAAGCATGTACAGTGGACATATATGCATGGCCTGTTTAGGAATAGTATACCAAATATACAAAGAAGTATACTGTCCGCTGCCCAGCGCCAAAGATTGAAAGCGGTATTTTAAGACCCAAGAATAACGATATTTAACATTAAAATAGCGGTTTTAGGGTCCGTAATACCTGGTAAAGACCGTTTATTCTGAGTACCGGTTGAGCCGAACCGTAATGCTATCGGTCGCTGTAAAAATGTATGGCCAGCAAAATAAGCTGGTTTTTCAATATAACCAGGTTTTTACCCATGCCCAGTGCAACCTCTTGCCAGTTGGTTCTTTTTGGGCTGTGAGAAATCATTTATAATTATATGTTTAAAAGTAATTTCGAAAATTGTGTTATGAGATACTATCTCAACGATACTTTATTTTATAACAAATACATATATAGATAAACCATATGTAGATTCAAGAGCCAGACCAATCAGAAAAATATCGTTTTCATTTTAAAATGACCGAGAATCGAACCCGGGACGTCCTGAGTAGCGGTACTCTAAGGAAATCAAATAGGTAGGTAGTGTCACCAAGTTTCTCACTGAAACAGAAATTTTTAGAGCTCGGTTCATTAATAAAAGTGTACCGGCGAGGTGCCTTCATTATCTCGACAGCCAACGGCGGCCATTTGCATTTCATTGACTTTGTTTATTCTCCGCTACCTCGGTACGTCTACTCTTGGAAATTTATTGTCGAGTAACTTTTGACAGAGCCTTCGTCCGTGTAGGAATTTAGCTATAAAATGTATGATATTGAGTACGCTCTCGATTTAATCCAAAGTTTAATCCGTTGTCTTAATTTTTTGCTTATGTCATACTTCAGTCATGGTTCTCTTCCCAGACCATGGCACTACCACCACGAAGCAAGCCAGAGGCCGGGAGGCGGTTCCGAAGAAGTCTGACACCAGTGGCCCTAGTATGAGATATTCTTAATGCAGACGCTAGCGACTGCATTAGCGATTTAGTATGGCAAACCTGTACAGCGCCTCTGGCGGGTAGTAAGGCAACTAAGAAATTCCATACAAAATCCTAACGCAATCGCTAGCGTCTGCGTTAAAAAAACTCATACTAGGGGCACTGGGTATGCATGGTCAACACCCGCCGTCACACCTGTACTAAATGATGAAGAGTCGGTCGTCCTAGGTTCCGCTGGAGTGATGAAGTTGTAAAGGACCCGAAAGCCCTAAAAAGCCGACTGGCAAGAGAAGGCGCTGAGCAGGGAGTAGTATATTGTGTATTGCGCAGTAAGTAAGTATGTTATTGATTTAATATTTTGTCTTCTTTTGGCAATAAAGTACAATACAATAAAGTATAAAAAAGTTTGTACAATAAAGTATAATCTCAAAATACGACTCCAAAGCTGTTGTTACTTAATGAATATTGTTGGATCCGAACTTACAGATATATTCGAGTCGTGTTTTCACGATCCAAAAGGCATTTACACATCGATCACGGAACCCACAGCACGTCCGATTTGCGCTCGTTCCGATAATTGAATCGCTAACCATTTGTTTCCTTTGAAGATATTGTTTATATCCTCCATAGACTTACTAATTCAATAATAGATTAAATGATATGAATATACTATGGCTATATAAAAACGATACAAATTAAAAAAGGACAACATTATTTTTATAACTCGCGAAAAGAGTAAAACACAGTACCCAGGATCAATTTAATAAGTAGATAGGTACATACTTAAAACCACTTAGTACCAATAAAAATGAATTCGATCTTGGTACGCTACACCAGATTAAAAAAGCTGATGATTTCATCTTAGACAATTTTTGCATTTAAGTCCATCAAAATCGGTTAACTAGTTTAAATGGTACCCTTGGACGGGTGCCATTTAAACTAGTTTTAATTTGACACAATTTTTGTCACAACGGAACGCAATGTGCCACATCTAATCATTTAAAGTCTATGACATCCCCACAAATACGAACATTTTAATTTTAAACTCAACCTCGTCACACACAAAGTCTATAATCCTATAAATATAAGCGTGAATTACGCAATTGGTAATCTGAATGCTCAATTTTGATTTACATTCGATACAAGTCGAATGTAGAGGTTTATGTACAAGCCTGAAAAAGTAAAAAGCGTTAATAATTTATGTCTCCGGATTTGTTTATAAATTCGACTGGTGTTTTATAAAGTTCGTGGGAAAAACTGAAGCACTGTGTTAGGTCACAGAATACCTAATAGGGCAGGCAGACTGAAAACCGTTTATTTGCATATTCTTACTATCTACTTCGACGACCTCTGTGGTGTAATGGTTAACATGCCTACCCGCTAATAAGAAGGTCCCGGGTTCGATCCCCGGTCAGGTCAAGATGAAAAAATGATATTTTTCTGATTGGCCTGGGTCTTGGATGTTTATCTACATATATATGTTTTTGTTATAAAATAGTATCGTTGAGTTAGTATCCCAAAACACAAGTCTCGAGCTTACTTTGGAGCTTACTGGATCTATGTGAATGGTCCATATTATATTAAACTAGTTTTCGCCCGCGGCTTCGCCCGCATGAATTGCCCTCGGGAACAATGATTTTTCCCGGTACCTTAAGTCCTTCTCAATACTCCTGCTATGTGTGTGCGAAATTTAAGGAAGATTGGTTCAGTATTATACTTATAGTAATAGGGCGTGAAGAAACAAACAAATATACAAACTCACTTCCGCATTTATAATATTATTAGTTGGGATTACTTACTCCGTTTGCTCAGTGACCTGAATGGAGCTTCTGAAAGGAGAGAGCGCCAGTGTTAAATTTTGTGTATAAATTCTATATTAAGATTGTTTTAATTGACAAATATAATATATTATTTTTATGTTGATCATTTCAAATATGGCGTTTCAAATTTTCAATAAATTAATCCAGTGATAGCCCAACTGTTTAATATTATAATATTTCGTCTTAGTATAGAGTTTGATAGACTAGTGGGGCGAACGTGTTCATAAATAATGCGCATGTTGCCATTTGTGGAATGTATAACTTGAGCTCTTCCGTGCTTCGGAAAGCACGTTAAGCCGTTGGTCCCGGATATCTACTAGATGGCAGTCGTAAGTAGCATAAAAAATCGGACAATGATTACAAGCGTACCCTGAAAAACTGAAGATACAAAAAGAAGACACGCTCTAAAGAATATTTCATCATGGAATTATTTTCAAAGCCTAGTAATACAAAGGTAAGTGTACGCCAGTACTGGCATTTTATCAAGCTCCTTGTATCTCATTACATCACAGATTCCCCGCCAGTAATCCGGCTCAACGCCCCCGAAATGGGCGGGCGTTTTCTCAACATTTTTTTAAAGAGCCTTGTTTAAAAGTAACTTTGTTTGTTTTACATTTTCTTATTAAATCTCTACTTGTTTATCTCTTGAGTGTTTGACAAATTTGTTCTTTCAATTTAACATATTTTTATACTTAAGTACTTTATGTGATAAAAATTTAGTTACTAAAGATAAAACTCACTATTACCACGTTAGTACTATTATATAGTCTGTACTATTACCTAACTGTTTAGTATTACTAAATTTATCGGATTACAACTTCGAGCAACACGGCATTTTCAGTACGGGAGCCGTATTGCTCGTACAACAAATAATAATTTTACTGATAATGGACAAAAGACACAGATTAAGTTAAACCCAAAGAAAGTTCAAGACTTGTATTATGGGATACTCGAAGATACTATATTTTCTAATAAATACAGTACCAGGTCAATCTGAGAAAGGTATTTTTCTTAGCGATTTGAACACTAGGTCAAAGAGGTCGCAATCTAGTGAAGTAACATACTCAAAGGAAGTGAATCTCCCTTTGCTTGTCAATACACCAATGCTCCCAATAGCTATAAAGTGTTCATTCATCTTTCATTTATTCATTCCAACGCCAAAGTTCGAATTTCCTCTTCCGTTATATTACAAATCGGCGGCCAAGCATGAATATTGGCGGGTTTTACTGACAAATGCCCGCCATAACGGGAATATATGCAAAGTTCCCTCGTACTAGAGGCGCGGCGGTGTTTCCGCCAAGTACGCCAGTATATATTTTCTATATAGATTTTCTATTGCAATAGCGATAAGCCCGCCTTTGTACATAATTACTTAACTGCATTCTTTGTTTTGTTTTTTTTGTTAATTGCTACAATAAAGTATATATAGATATATAATCAAAGAGTAATAATTCATAGTCATACAGTACTCATTATAGATCTTTTCATCTTTGAAGTGTATTATAAAAACGATTGCATTCCTAATAGTATATATATGTAGACTACTTATTGTACCAAAAAAGAGTGCAATCACAAAAAAGATATATATTCAGTGGTTACTGAATTCGTTACTAGATTTTTTCTGAAGTACTTCTCCTTATGAAAGAAATCTTATTATTACAAGTAAATACAGATACACAGTAATTAATACCCAATCTCACTATTATTTTTTTCTATTCAGTACTACTTAATTCAAAAATTGTCAATATAAGCAAAACAAACCTACTCGTAAATATATAATAACTTGGCCCAGATTTTCAACAGCATTTTTTCGGTGCAATATATTTGTACCGCACTTATCAAACGATTCGGTGGGGGCGCCGCGATACAGCCCGTCCGTAATATCATATTTATTGGCGATCTGAGGGTTTCTTGTTTTCTATTACACAAGTGGAAAAATAAAAGGAAATCTATTATTTTTTTACCTTGAATAACAAAAGGGAGATTAAATAAACTTCATATATCTTAGCTACTTTATTATGTTGGAGTTTATTACGTTCAAATCAAATCATTTAATTTTTTTAAATATGATTACTAGGTTATAATAATTAAACCGGCCAAGTGTGTCGGACTCCCACTATTTTTATAATTCAACTCCAATCTTCGTGTATCATGAAAAATCGGAGAATCAACAAAAAATATATGTTTGTAGAAGCAGCCACAAAAAAATAAAATGGTACCTACGCTGCTGTTAGCTTAGGATTAGGGGCATAATATGAAAAATAAACAATTGAATTTGCTCATAAAGTTTTTCATACTAGACTACGTTCTGGTAAAATTAGTATAGCATTTAAAGGTATGTTATGGAAAACTGGTAACTTGACTTTTTTAAATCTTATATTATATTTATGATCGGACGAATGAAACAAATCAAACTGAAACTACAGCATATCAAAAAATACTTATATTTAAATAAATAACACTAAGACGTCTTTTCGAACCTATTAGAGATGGTAGCATCCCTGTCCGCGTTAATGCCCCGGAGGACCCAGCCCTGGCCTGGCCTCGTGGGCTGGTCTCCAAGAGGAACATCCTGGGCATCTGCCAGTTGAGCCAGCAGCATCCTCCTACAGTTGGTCGAGTTGTTAACGGAGCTGCCATGCACCAGGAGGTAGGAGAATACGACGATGTCTCCACGGTCAGCGACCACTGGAGTCGCTTTGACGAGAGGGAATTTGGACTGAAAGAGAAATAAAGACGGTAGTTGTACACTAACAAGCCCAAACAGTGCTGGCTCGACGTCGTAATGGAAGACATGCGTGCAAATGGTCTCACATTCAATGATGCCGAAGACCGAACGAAGTGGATGAGAAAAAGCAGAAAAGCGGACCCTGGACTGAAGTAAGTAACTCATCATAATCGCGGAAATGCTCTAATATGAGAGAGAACTTGCTAGATACCGCGCGGAATAAAACACTATGACGCTCTCTCGTTTCGAAGACCAAGATTAATTTCGAGTCGCTCATGAGGAACATTCAGGAGAGCTTCCCGGATAAAACCTTGTCTACGCTTCAGAACCACTTACGCGTACGCTTTTATCATGGTCTTTAACGGCACTGATTGTTATAATAGAGCTACTGCCATCTAACCTTCTTTGCTCTTTTCGTAAGAAAACCCGACCAATAGGATCATAGTCCGGGTATGTCAGTTCGAAAATTGTCAAATTTTATCACATACACAATTATTTAATATTCCTAGACTTGATTAGTCAGCATATCAGGTCTGTTGTACAGTCAGTTGTGTACAGTTGGCAGCGTTCTAAAATACCACATTGCCACCCACCCTCATGAGAGACTATTTACGACCGCGCGCCTATTATTAATTGGCCGCATGCTTGACCCTGACGTATTCATGAAAAAAAAACCTGATCAACGAAGTGGAACTCTCCCACTTTAGCTCCGAAGTCCTCTAGCGGGCCTAACTTGTGAGACCCTGGGTACACGAACAGCCCACCATTGTCAGGGTTAGCCGCGTCCAGATGAAGGAAAGCGGCGACCATGGAGTCGTTTTTGTAGGGGAAGTAATGATAGTCCTAGAATCAGAAGCAAAGACCTTTATTTAAAAGTTCAGTAAATAATTCATGGTTTTATAACATTAGAAAAGTTGCTGGCGACAAGTGGATTGCGGTGGCTCAGAATAGAAAAGAATGGATAGCGTTGACAGAGGGATGCTTTTGCCCCCCAGTGGGTTGTAGATAGTTGATGATGAAGAAGTTCTTTGACTTTATGTATTATGTATATCTAAGAATTACATATGATGTAGAGTCAACAACACGTTTTATCATACTAATACTTATTCATATAATTCTTAACCGATTTTGGTGAAAGTAGCCCAGTTCTCATAGTTTGTAATGTGCAGCAGGCAGACTGCGATGGTACAGTCATATTCACGGAGTCGAGTATCTGTGGGGAACAAGAGTCTGGCTATTTGGGCCGGAGAAAGTAGGCTTGACGTCGTAGAATCAAGAATTCAGTAGACTGAGTGGAGATGACAAATCTGGAAAGCGGACACTAGGCTCTAGCTCACCAGTTAATCCATCCATACTAATATTATAAATGCGAAAGTCTGTCTGTCTGTCTGTCTTTCTGTCTGTCTGTCTGTCTTTCTGTCTGTCTGTCTGTCTGTCTGTCTGTCACTCTTCAAGGCTAAACTGCTGGACCGATTGTGATGAAATTTGGTAGGGATGTAGTTAACAACCTGAGGTCAAACATAGGCTACTTTTGGGCGTGATATAACCGAGTCCCACGCGGGCGGAGCCGCGGGCAACAGCTAGTATAATAATATAAAAAAAAGAATCTTTAACTAGGCTACTTAACGCGGGTAACAACTAGTATGAAATTTTATTTCCCATTCCGAAGCCAGCTACGAAATCTTGCTACGAAATGGGACTAAGGGGAAATAAAAGTATCTTTAGACCTGGTGCATTGGGTAAGCAGCCCCCTTCTCTGGCGGTTTGAAGTGCGCTTTGGTATGATGAAGCACGATGTTCTTCGTCCCCATGATGTCTTCTAAGGCATCCAGAAGACTCTTATTGTACAGGAACTGGCCGAACAACGCGGCGTGGTATTGTAGGTTGTGGATGCCTTTTACCTGAAAAAACATGGTATAAAAAAGAATAAGACGAACGTGGTGTAACGGTTAATATGCCTGCCCGCTACTCAGGAGGTCCCGGTTTTGATCCCTGGTGTGGTCATGATGAAAAATTATCTTTTTCTGATTGGCCTGGGTTTGGATGTTTATCTATGTATTTGTTATAAAATATAGTACTTATCGTTAAATTTAGTATCCCATAACCCAAGTCTTGAACTTATTTTGGTAAGCTTTGAGGTTGGTGTGATTTGTCCCTATTTATTTATATAATGCCATATAACATCAACTTCTCCAAAGGGACTATGAGTTAGATTAATTCCCCATGCAAGGTACTCACAGTGAAAGCACTGTCGCTCTTCCTGTCATTAGAGTCGCTTCCAACCCAGGAGCTTTCCGTCTTATCCTGGTTCTTCCTTCTGAACAGCTGATCGTATTCCTCTGAGATCTGTTCCAGTTCGTCACTGGACAATACGTTTTTGAGAATAATGTAACCGTTGTCCTTGTAGAAATCCTTCTGTGTTTGTGTCAAACGCACCATTCTGTTTAAAATTACCGTTTTCTTGATTGGTTGTTTTTTAACATGTTGTATTTAAAACAACTTTATAGTAATGCTAAAATAAATTAACTGAATCTACCCATACATTTGATTTTATAGACTTTATCAGTGTTTACTTAATAAGGTCACGGATTTCGATAAGTTATGTAATAAGATGATAATAAAACATAATATTTTGTTTCCCATTCATATTCATGCAGTTTTAAAATATGTTTATTTTTTACTTTGTGTAACGAGGCATTCTATTTATATTATATATTTATTTTATTTATATTTATTCATTTTATTTATTGTGTATCTAGGCATTTTTTTTATTCTATGGGTGCAGGCCTTTGATTATTTATGAATAATCAAAGGTGTAGGCATAATTTTTATCACGGCTAGAAGGACACATTTGTCATCTCCGCCAAACTTGAGGGATGCCCACCTTGCTTACTAAAACCTTAAAGACCATTTTTATTAGAATACCGGCTTAACAACAACTGATCCTGACACTAACATTATATGGCACTAAAAACTATGTTTTAATGTGTATGTATTAAAAGCTTGTTTTAAAAATTATTTATTTTATTAAAAAACCAATGAGAGTGCTCTTTGTTATCCGATTCTCTGCCTCTCTGCGGTGGTAGCGAAGGTTAGTCTTGGGTAGTAAGAGAGAGAAACTTTGCTTGATAGATGCTTCAGGTAGCCGTCCAGCCGTTCTATGGGATACTTGTAGTGAGACATGGGTTTATACAGCTCATTAAAGTCTCGTGTACAGTTACCAACAAACATAAATTGGTATTCTGTAAATTGATTAAAATTTATATTAATCCAGGCTGGAACTCATTCTAGATTCAAATTAATTCAAAGTAGTTTTATTTATTCATATCGTTTTAATAATAAGGTCAATTGACACTGCAAACTCTTTTCAGAGTTTTTCGGGAACGCCTCTCAGCCACTAAAGTGGTTTCTTTAAGAACTACTAGAGGGTATCCGGGTGCAAAGGCTAAACGTGTCTTTCTAAATACGGATCATTTTTCTGATCAGAGAACCTAATGATTTAAAACTGCAAAAAATATATAAAAAAAGACCAGGAGCGCAGGAAAGTTTCTTTCAAAGATTTGAAACAAAATCCTGATCTTAAGGCAAACGTTTTTTTCCCCTTGGTATACGTGTCGTATCAAGAGGTAAAAAGGCTAACGCTTCCAAGTGTTTCTATCTTCATAGAAACACCTAGACGAGACTTCACCGACAATAGCACAGCTCTTAAATTCTAGGTAGATACAGGTTGACTGAAAGATGTTATTGGGGACACACCCGCCTTTTGTTATGTACTTGTTACTATGTTGTGTATTCAATATTTTTTCTGAACAATTTTGTTTTTTTTTTTTTGTTTTAATAGATACCTACGTTAGTGGTCTAGACAGCTTTCAGCTTCATTATGTAAAGATCATACTCACGGCCTTGAAAACCTTTTATTTTACAATTGGCGTTCAGAAATTCACAATATGAATTGAAGGTTCTAAACTGCTGCTCTATGTTCGGAAACAACATGTACTCGTTCACTCCGCAATAATCCGGGTTTGCTTCCGAGCAGGACTTGAATTCGTAGGCGTTGGGTACCTTTGTGCATACGTGGAGAATCCTAAAAAAATGAATTGCTATTATCTTCATCATTATTTTCAGCCGCAGACTGTCTACTGCTGGACATAGGCCTCCACCAAAGATTTCCAAAAAGACCGGTTAAAAGCAGCCTACATCCAGCGCCTGCTTGCTGCCTTCTTCAGGTGGCTTACTACCATCTCTTAAAACCATGCAAGAACGAGTGAGTAAGCGAAACAGCGCAATACATGATGTAAGCAACAACTCCTTTACTCGATCGTTCTTGCATGGTTTTAAGAGATAGTGGTAAGCAACCAGGTCAAACGACCATCTGGTCGGTGGGTGTCCGATTCTGCGCTTGCCGATGCGTGGTCGCCATTCGAGAACGTTTCTGCCAATGCCACTTCTAGGTAGTTAGCCATGTAGAAATAATTGTGTTTCAAAGGAAAATTAAAAAATCCGACAGGAGAGGAGACTGTTGGATTGATCGGTACCTACTTGGTAAATATATTTGGACACTCTTCTCCGCATATGGTCGGGATAGCAGTGGTGGCGACGGAGTCGTTCCTATAGTCGGCTGGGTCCCGTATGTGCCACTCGCCGTCCGCCCAGTACGGCTGGTAACCATTGTTAGGTCTGTATCGGATTTTTTGAATAAGAGGGTCTCGGTGTATGCTGATGTTGCTGAAAATCAAAATAAAAATATTATTATCATTTTGGTGGTTAAACTTGGTTTGGTTTCACGACATACTTCAAAACTCGCCAATAAGATCGTTTCAAACCTATATATATGGTGAACACAAGTCTACTCCAAATATTTTAAGGGCAGATTCAGTGGGTCTAAAATCGCCACTTTGAGCAATTCATCGAATTGAATTCATATTACGAATGCCTTAGTAATTCTTTAGCAATCAAGAGGAATTGCTACAGAATTGCTAAGGAATTCGTAATATGAATCGATTCGATGAATTGCTCAAAGTGGCGTTTTAGACCCCCAGGTCACTACACTAAACAACTTTTCCAAATAAACTTATATCGAAATACGATATACTATATCAGATGATTCTCAATTTGTATGGGAGGTAAAAAATGTTATTAAAAAATATTTATTGAGGCGCAGGGAGTCAGAAATTGTGGACACACAACTGCTATAGCAGTTATAGTTCAACAATATGACTTCTTTTGTGTTTAACAACTAAAAAAACTTTCGCGAACGATGATAATGAATCTACGAAAACCAAATTAATTCTCACTTCTGCTGCTGCAAGATAACTCCTTTACTATGTATAACTGAAAAAAAAGTACCAAGAAGTATGGATTACTATTAAAAATCAGTAACTATACTTATAGGATCTTAATTTGTTTTACATATTAAAATGTACCACCAACATTAATCACAGATTACCAAGTACAAAGTCTGGGCAAGTTGGCGCGCTCATAATATATCATCATCATCATTGTCCACTGCTGGACCTCCCCCAAGGATTTCTATAATGAAGCGGCCTGCATCCAGCGTTTGCCTGCGATCTTCTTCAGGTCTTCAGTATTTTCTGGTCGATATGGTATCAGATGCTGCATTTGCCGGTGCGTGGTCGCCATTGGAGAACCTTTCTGCCCCATCGGCCTTCTGTCAGCACCAGCTTTCATCTTGCACGGGCTAAACTGCCAACCTAACAAACTATAACTCGTACTTACTTAAGCTATTTATATCCCCACTGCTGGGCAAAAGCCTCCCCGCTAACCTTTTATATACATTTACCTAGCCATGGCGCTTTCTCGCCAGTTTTTATCGAATGCCTGTAGTTTGTCTGACCATCTAGTTAGACCTTGCTCGCTTTCTGTACCCATCAGGAGGAACCCAAACAGTCCAAACAGTCAAAACTAGGGCCCATCTTTCCGGAGGCATGCGGCGGATCTCGTCCTACCAAAAAAATCTGGTAAGTAGCTCGCAGTCGTCCTAAGTACCACATGAGTAAAGTTCGAAAGGACCTGAAAGACCTACAAAAACCGACTAGAAGAGCAGATATCTGGAGAGCACTAGTTTCGAAAAGTAATATCAATCAATCTCTTTGGGTCTCTTAGCCATCGCAGTAAGTAAGTAGCTCACCAATAAACATAAGTTTGGTAAATAGGTAATCCATGTTGACTGAAAAATAAACACACGACTGCTCGCCTCACGTGGTCGAGAGAATTGCCAATTAACTTTAGGTAGTGTGTTCGATATTATATGTTTCGGAATGAAATTATTCATTACTTGCTATTGCCATTAATCACGTGAGACTTAGAAACGGGAGGGGATGACAAAGTCATGATATATCGTATCATCTTATACGAAGTCGTTTTGAGCATTTTGTATTAAAAGTTAAATTCTTGTGACTTAGTTGAACCACAATTAAGACCACAACGAAATAAAAATAAAATAATTTTCTTTTTCAATGTAATAAAATAAATTAATATTTTTTTAATTTAAAAGTAAACAACAACAAGAAAAAAGAAGAAAAAAAGTGTAAATGTAGTATCTGTAGTGTAAATTGTAAAATAATGAACGATTGTAACTTGGTTTAATTGTAAGAGACATGCTTTAATGAAAGCGGCACACATAACATGGAAATATTTATTAAATTAGTGATTTCCTTATCACTTTCATGTGAGTATTTATTCTTATTTTTTTAAATAAGTTCCTGAAGTAATAAAACTGTCTGTCCGCCTTTTATAGCCAATTTGCTCCAAATCTGCTGGACCAAATCAGATAAAATTTGGCAGTAGTAGTATAATCCCGTCACCCAAACACAGGATATGTATGGCCCAAACATAGTAGCAGATTTTTTTTATTGGATAATTTGTGTGGGACAAATTAGAAAATTAAAAAAAATGTAAACCTTACTGTATCATATATATCAAATGGAAGGGCTCGTTATGAGGATCTCAATTATATTTTGGTATTATTAACTTAGTACTTCTATTCTGTGCTACAACATAGTCTTAGTACTTACTCGTTGTTACCCTTTGGGTTCGGAACCCTAAAAAGGCGCAGTGGCGCGATCAATCCCTAATTCTAAGATTCTGATATTTTTCTGCTAACAAGGGACCTTTATTTCTACGAGCAGATAAATAACCAATATTTTTTTAATTCTTCTTCTCAAGAATACCTTCTGTTTCAGTGGAATGCTGTAGTGAAATGCGTCGACAATTTAATCACTACAAGGAATATTTAAATGAAAAAAAGGCTTTGAGATATTATGATGCGTGAGATATCCATCTTTATCAATTTTTACTTATGTAAAAATTCAGTCCAATCATCATCATTTCGTGAAGGTTTAATGATCACTCGACCATGCACACTTTGGTGTCAGAGTTTATCTGCCTCTCGACTTCGGACGTGGTTCCTATAAACGACTATCAGACGGCAGCTTGACGTGCCTTCCGAAGAACGGAATTATCTTTATTATCAGACAATCAGGTGCACGCCTGGCAATGTCCTAACCAAACTGCAAATAACTAAACAGAGTAATAAAAAAACCGTTTAACCAGTGTGGTTTGCAAGCGAAATTGACTTTACAGTGTACTTACATGCGAGACTGTAAGTATCATCAATCCGTATTTGTTTTCGAATGATTTTTATGCGACATAAGTTACTCGAACGATAAATCAAATCATTCGACTCGGGATTTTGCGTAGGTACATAACTATGTCTTATATTTCAAAAATAGCACTCTTGGTGACGTGATTTCGATTAACATTTTTTCTTGCTGTTATTTGTTGTGTATATCGTTGTGATTATGAAATCAGTAATTAATTTATCCAAATAATAATAATTATAGAGATTAAGATAATTTTAACTTTGTCCAAAAATACAAAATTGAATTTGTTTAAATTCTAGTAAGGATTTTAAATCAGACAAAAAAGAAAATAGTTCAGATGAATACATCGGCCCTGATCGAAACCTCTTCTACAACCCCACATACGGATATGAACCTTACTGGCATACCGGGGACTGGGTGTTCGAAAGGAAGAAAAAGGGAGCCAATTGTGGTCAAAACTGCTTCAAAATTTACAAATCGTATGTTATTTTCTTTTTTTACTGATACATGTCAATTTGTAAGAGAGGAGTGACGGATGAGATGAGTAGAGGCAGAAAATCATCATTTCGAGTAGGCGTCACGGTTAATCGACCATGCACACCCTAGTGTAAGAGTTCTTCGGAACCGCCTCTCGGCCTCTGACGTGGTTCCTTTAACGACTACCAGATTGCAGCCGGGACCAACGGCCTAACGTGCCTTCCGAAGCACGGAATCATCTTCATTATCAGACAAATGTAAAATGCAGAAGTAAATGGAAGAATTTTATATGCTGTGCCGACCCCAAAAGTAGCTTATGTTTAATCCATACCAATTTTCATTAAAAATAAGTCCATTGGTTTAGCCGTAAATGCGTAACAGTCAGACAGCTTACATACATTTGTACGAAAAGTATGTAAGCCTATGTAGTAGTCTAGTATATTAATTGACGTCAGTCTTGTTTTTTACCCTTCTCAGAGGGTGTCCATCTGCACTTAGGGACCTGCACCAAGGCTACAGCACTTATAATGCCTTGTCACTGGCAGAGTTGGTTACCTATCACAATAATTAGGACATTATTGTCGAGGCCGGAAAAAGGCCGAAAGAGAGTAATGTACACTTCTAATAGCAATCGCTGGATTTTTTTCGGCAACGAGTTTTTTTAATTACATCGTTGACCTACGCAATGAGTCTATGACGTATTTTTTGAATGAAGAAGCTATGTATTTCCGTGCAAAAAAAATAAAGAAAATGAAGGGTCCATAATGTTTTCGATGTTTGTTACAGTTTCGGCCCAGTTTGCGCTCGGAACGATGTAGATTATATAAAGGAATTTCCCGACATTTGCGCTCTGAGAAACTTCGACTGTAAAAATTTAAGAAGTAAGATAAGTACCTACCTTTATTAAATAGATTCTAGCGTTACTTTGCGAAGCCAAAGCTACAAGTACTATGCTTGGATTGGTGGCTTACTACCATCTCTTAAAACCATGCAAGAACGAGTAAGCCGAGACAGCGCAAAATATGATGTAAAGCGACATCTCCCTTACTCCATCGTTCTTGCATGGTTTTAAGAGATGGTGGTAACTTAGATCATACTAAGGGTGGTAAGACACCGGTAGTGGCTAGTGGGTGGGCGCCAGGAAGCTTATATTTAGACAGACATTGGTCACACATGCAAGTTGCTGTACTTGGTGGGGCTGGTGTCCCGGATGGGAGCGGTGGGTTTATCCTTAATTAAATAAAATTAAATTTATTTTTAATACGCCCACCTTGGTGTCGAGGACGAGGATTGTACTCTTAAGGCTGGATCCCAGTGATGCGAGCGGGGTTGGTGCTCCTATCTTTACCGTGATCATTGCCAAAAGTTAAGACACTGACGGGTATATCCGGTCAGAGTAGATACTACCAGATGAAAGCCAGGACCTGCCGAAGCACGGAATCATCTTGAAAGTCATGAAAAGTCCAGTAGTGGACGCAAATATAACGAGAAAAAGATTGCAGGCTAAAATGAGCTCATTATCAGAAAATTAACATGATAGCCCTGCTTTGGAAGGCACGTTATAATTCAATGCAAAATGTAAGGTTTTTCAGGCTTCCTGCCTAAAGTCTTGTCATTTGTGAGTTACCTTCAGTATTCTTCAGTTTCAAAGCACGTAAATACTTATTTGTCACTTTTCAGACTGGAGGATTGTCTACAGAGGGCATTGTCGTAGCAGGCCCGTTTGGTACCCGTACCCCGCAAGCGATATGGATTCTACTAGAGTCCCAATAACCAGGGCCCTAAGTATCATCCAATTCTTCACGAAGCAATACCCTCATATTGGTGTTGAAACATCTCACAATAAGACCACACAAAAAGGTTGACTGTTAGATAATGCTGTTAGCATTAAGTCCGCCTATTGTATTTTTACAATAAAGTTAAATAAATTAAATTTTAATTTAGATTTTTTTTCTGTCGGTAGGAATAAGGTTCCTTGATACCAGAAATAAATCTCAGAATTTTAGAATCAGCCAATTATTTTAAATAATATTAAATATTGTATTTTAATGACGAATTAATGGCGTCGCTACGGCCTTTGCGGTCTATTCCTTTGCTTCGTTTGGTAAAAAAAACAAATGAAATTGTCATGTTGGTTTTGGTAGTCATGAATGTCATTGTCATGTTAGTTTTGGTTGTCATTAGTGCCATTCATGTTGGTTTTGGTTGTCTTAAATGTCATTTATGACAACCAAAACCAACATGACAATGATTTATATTAAATGCCTAACTAATAATTTCCATACAAAATCATGACGCATTCGATAGCGAATGCGTTTTGCCCTTTGTTCCCATTAGTTCTATATTGAACAGTTCTATGATAGTGTAGGGTTCCTTGCACAAACCTCTATTATTGTAAAAATAGAGAACCGTAGTAGGTTCACCCATCGATTTTTAGCAAGAAATGCATTCTGAAGAATCAAACTGAATCTATACTATTTATAGATACTAACATTATTAAGCTGAAAAGATTGTTTGAACGCTTATAAGAAAATTATTTCTGAATGACAGTTAGCTTGATTCTTGGGGAAAATTATAGGTACATACACTTAAGGCAAATGAAACCTCGGTTAACAGGTAGTATTTCAATAAAACAGCTAGTTCAATAAAAAATATTGTACTTTAATATGTTAACAATAAGGTTCGAATTCCCCCAGCCGCGGTCATCTCCGGTTGACTGTGCGCTGCACTGCTGACATGCCGTCTACGAACTTAGTACGGAACAGCACGTTCGCGTTGTTGAACATCCCGTCCTTCAGGGACACTATGATAAACTGGAAAAAAAAATAACATTGATTAATCACGCGAGGTTCGAAATCAGAAACCCAGAAAAATGTTATCATCAGTTCGATTGTCGAACTACTGAATATTTTTTCTCATAAGTTTTACTGTATGCTGCTGTTGCGCGCGGCTCCGCCCGCGTGCGCCTCGGTTATATCGCGCCCGAAAGTAGGCTATGTTTGACTCTTAGCGCATAACTATATCCATACCAAATTTCATCACAATCGGTCCAGCAGTTTGGCCGTGAAGAGGTGACAGACAGACAGACTTTCGCATTTAACATAATATTAGTATGGAAGTATGGATATGGATAGTATAGACGACCGAGAAACAAAAATAAAATTTAAAAAAATAATGTTGTATGCTCGAAGTCTGTGATTAGATAGATGTTATATAAGCCCTAAATAAAAAAAATATAGGTATAAATAATAAAAAAATAATATTAAAATTCGGTGATTTTTCCCCGCATTTACCCCCACAACTTCTAAACGGCTCAACCGATTTTCATCACACATGTATTCACACTCACCCATGAGTAACCTTTAATAATAATAAAAAAATTGTAATCGCTTCATCCGTCTATAGACACGTCAAACTTATAATACCCCTCTTTTTGCGTCGGGGTTTAAAAATTGTAGTAGGCAATTCAAGAATCATCGGTAGGTCGACCGCCTATCTCGAAAGTGGCGAAAGCGATACAAGTAGCCATTACGAGAGGAGAGAATCGAGATAGGCGGTCGACCTACGGAAGGTGAACACCGACCTGCGAGTGCTTGAAGTGGTCCTTGAGCATGTGGCCGATGTTCTGCGTGTGCGAGAGGTCGAGCGCGGCGTCCACCTCGTCCAGGATGTAGAGCGGCGCCGGCTTGAAGCGCAGCATGGCCAGCACCAGCGACAGCGCCACCAGCGAGCGCTGCCCGCCGGACAGCTCGCCCAGGGACTCCTTCCACGTCTTGTTGAACCCTACTTTTACCTGGCGAACGTTAACTGTTTAGCCGGCTTTAGCTCGCGTGAGATTCCCTCGGGGACAGTGCTTCTTCCCGAAAGTTATCCTATGTCCTTCTCAATACTTCTATCTATGTGTATACGAAATTTCAGGAAGATTGGTGCAGTAGATAGAGCTTGAATTTACCTGACGAACGTTTACTATTTAGTCGAATTTCTATACTAATACCAGCTTTCGCCCGCGTGAGATTTCCTTGGGCAGTGCTTTTTCCCGAAAGGTGTCCTATGTCCTTTTCAATACTTCTATCTATGTGTATGCGAAATTTCAGGAAGATTGGTGCAGTAGATAGAGCGTAACAAACAAACTCACTTTCGCATTTATAATTTACTAATACTAATATATAATATAGCTGAAGAATTTGTTTGAATGCTTGTTTGTTTGTTTGTTTGTTTGTTTGTAATATCTTTATTGCTTTAAAATACATAGTAAAAGGAACATTATTAAAATAAGAAGACAATAGCGGACTTATCCCAGGATGGGATCTCTTACAGTCAACCAGCGAATGACGAAAGAAAATGCACAAGAAAAGAGTAGAAGTGCAAACAAATACTAGCAAAGACATAAAGGATATGAAATGAACATAAACATTTATAGACAACTACATACATAATCAGTCACAATAATACACTTACATAAATATTTGCTAAATAAATAGGTACCTACATACATAATATAAACTATATATATATATATATATATATATATATATATATATATATATATATATATATATATATATATATATAAATTATAAAATTCTATAATATATAAAATCTGAACCACTTTTCCAAATAAACTTAACTGACTGTCTGATAATAGAGAAGACGCTCAATAAGGCACGTTAAGCAGTTGGTCCCGGCTACCAACTGGTTTGACTTCCAGACCGAAAGGCGGTTGGTGGCAAGTCCACAAACTAGTGTAAACTACTGGATACTCTAAAATTTGACGCGATTTACAGTATAACTGCGAGCTGTGATCACACATATCTATCTACATCTCACCTCCAACCCATCCAAAACGGAGCAGCCTGGCGGCGGAGACAATCTCGCCTGAGCCCCAGGCAACAAAGTGCTGAATATAGACCCGAAGTCCCTGTTGACTTGTTCGCAAGCGGTGACCAACGTCCTTCGTTTCTTTTCGTCCAGCTCCGCCATCACTTGCACGAGTTTCGCGCGGTCGGCTTCCACTATCTTCTTTTTGCGCATCACGTCTTGATACTGTGAACAAAATACGCAGTTATATATGTCGAATCTTTGTGCGCAACCCTTCAGTGACAGTTCACTAACAGAGTATCTTTACAAAGTCAAGTATCATAAAGGACAACGACAAAGGGACAGCAACCCGAATCACGGCTAAAGCAGACGCCCACGCCCCGCGTCCACAATGACTTACATCACAGTAGTCTACCTAAGTCTTCTCCTTAAGTGAAACCAAGGGTCAAGAGTACACAAACACTCGCGCATCTAAGCCTCATCTCGCCATTTCTGAACACCAGGCTTCTCCCATTGGACAAAACAGGGGAAAACTAGTTCTCAGGACACATCTAAACATACCGCGAAACACAAGTCACGTCAATCTATTACCACACTAGCTGCCTCACCTGTTCCTCCTCCTTCCCAAGCAGCGTGTGCGCCCTGGCGTTGAGTCCTCTGGCCAGCTTGTCCCTCCGCTCGCCGAGCTGTGCGATCCTCTGTCCGGCTACTGAAGCCTGTCGCGCTTGGAAGTCGTAAAGTCCGCCGGCTGCGCCGAAGTATTGCCGCTCGGATGTGATCCAAGGATTTTCGGACTCTAGGGATTTTATCTGAAAGATAAAAATCAGTTTGTAACGCATTTAGTCAATTTCAAAATAAGTACATCTCTTTTTACCCGACTACGGCGAAGCCAAATGGAAGGGTAATGATTTTGGCAGTCTATGTATGTATGTAAGTATGTATGTATATACGTTCCATCGTAGCGCCTAAACTACTACACCGATTTTATAGAATAAGGTGTAAATAGATTCATAAAAATAGCGCGCGTACATAGGCATATAAATTGTATCAAAATTTTAACGGACGGAATTTAAACCTCAGAAACTAACCTCAAAATAAAATTAAGGTGATACCTCGGTGAACACTAGCGCCACCGTCATTTAAAAATCATTACTCACTGAAAACACAAGTTATCAAAAATCCCTCTGCTGTAATTATGGTTCTGGATCTGAAGTTTATATCATCATAATTACAGCAGAGGGATTTTTGATAACTTGTGTTTTCAGTGAGTAATGATTTTTAAATGACGGTGGCGCTAGTGTTCACCGAGGTATCACCTTAAACTAAGATTGGTATCACGTGTTTGGTATGAAAAGAAATGTCTTGGCGAGCACATAACAAATATGTATATAATTAATATTGTATAAGTTAAACTTTTGTTTAAAATGCATTCGTAAATTGATACATTTCACGCGGTACATGCATTTCCGTTTCCGTTCGGGAAACGGAAAAGTATTAAATAAAAATTAAGTTAAACAAACTATGGCTCGACGACGTTAAATCTAAAATGGGTTGAAAAAAGGAAATAATTGAAATAGAAATCCAGAGATGCAAAGGTACATAAATGGTCATGGTAATGCCGTGGACGCACCCGCTGTAAAGTATATACCAACAATGTTCGTTTAAAGGTATTCAGAAAGATGTCAGGCTGCATCTCTTTTATCTTGTAATCGAGCTCTTTGATCTATAGCCCGATGTCTACGTTAATCTTGGCCAATTCCTTCTAAACCTAGAGGTAATATTACCACTAGATAGATAGATAGATATACTCTTTATTGTACCATTATCATACAAATTATACATGTTGAATACAAATACAAACAATGTGTACAAAGGCGGACTTATCGCTAATGCAATTTCTTCCAGCCAACCTTATGGTGGATAGGAACAACGTGGTACTACCACTAGTACATTATATTGGACACCGTGAATTGGACCAATTACTAAAAAGCGTATTCGACCAATTGCAAATTTTATTGAACTTACTGCGAATCGAACCTGTAACGAAATGGACGAACTGCTAATTCGATTTTTTTTTATCTTAAGACCAATCCAGCCTTAAGGCCCCACCTTGTTAGCACAGTCCTCGGCCTCAGTCCGCATCTCTTTTATCTTGTAATCCAGCTCTTTGATCTTCAGCTCGATGTCTCCGTTACTCTTGGCCAGTTGTTCCTTTTTCTGGTGCAGCCGGGCGATGTCGCTGCTGCGCCCGGCTATTTCTGCCTTTTGCTTCTTTATGCGCGACTGCATCTCTTTTACTGCTTTCTGTTGCAAAGAAAAGATATCAGTAGAAGGTGCAAGCCTAAAATGTGCTCGACTTAGCAGTAAAACGATATACGTGATAATGGCCTCGCAACTAAAGATGCCGAAGACTGAACAAAGTAGAGGAGAAAAAGTACGAAAGCGGACCCTGGGCTTCGAAACAGTCAGCTAAGGAAGCAATCCGGAAAGCGCTAAGATGATAGAAAGAGGTCACGCGAACGCGCGGCATTCTTGCAAGCCGCTTTGGCAATTATGATAGCGCAGAATAGCGCCTACCAATCTCCACTTCAAACTATGACACTCACCTCAGCAGTAGTATGTTCCTCAGTACAAGCTTGCAAGGTATCCTGCAGCGCTGCAGCGCTGTCTCTGGTTTGCTGCAGCGCTGCACGGCTGGCACAGACCGCTTGCTCCAGTTCAGCCACTTCGAGCCTCAAAGTCTCGAACTCTTGCTCGCGTTGTTTCCACGAGCTGCTGTGTTGTTCCGCGTCTTTTTTCGCTTTCTTCAGCGCTTCTTCGGCTTTTTTGAACTCTCTAAAATAATTATACAAGGGGAAGGTTCATGAATATCAAGATAAATGGCTCCGGGCATAATAATCATCTTAAGCATTTCTTTTAACTGGAGTGACATTTTTTTTATCATAGTATGTTAACACAGTCTCATAATGGTGAATAAAAGATAGTATAATATGTTCAACAAATAAAGCATTTTAAATCGGCAAAGGGACAGTATCCCAAGTTACGTTACGACTAGGGGAGAACCTAGCACCCTGCGTCATGCAATGGCTCCCATCAAAAAAAAACTACCTGGTCCCCTTCCGTATCTATATATATAAAAATAAATTGCTGTCCGTTAGTCTCGCTAAAACTAGAGAATGGCTGGGCCGATTTGGCTAATTTTGGTCTTGAAATATTTGTAAAAGATCAGGGAAGGTTTAAACGGTGAGAAAACTGCAGGTTCAGGCGGTACGGAGTGCGCCGGGTCAGCTAGTTATACAATATTTACAATTCGAACCAGAGACTTATTAGACCATATTATGTCACATTCTATTGTGTTATGTTTATTAATTCTTGACAATTGACCAACTGCTATCCGCAAAACTGCTATAATATAACTATCAAAACCACTTACCTCTCTCTGTGGCCCTTTATGTCTTTAACTTTGAGCTCTAACTCCTTGGCCTTAGCGGCGGTTTCCCTCTGCACGCCCTGGTCCCTAGCCACGGTGGCTGCCAGGTCTTCCACCTGCTTCCTCAGGCCTTCGATCTCGTTGTGTAGTTGTGCGTGGGAGGTGGTGGCGAGCCGAGCCTTTATCACTTCTAGTTCGTGGCTCATCATCTCGTATCTGGAATGTATTTATTGCTAACTAGCTGTTCCCCGCGGTTTTACTCGTGGAGTGTATTTTTTTTTTATTTAAATGTGGTGACTTTAACCTTCCCCAAGAATCAGGCTATATTTGGCAAAATGAATTTTTCAAATCGTTTTGTCGTTCCTAAGATTACATCTACTAACACCTATGTATAATAATATTGATATTAACAATGAAAAATATTATGAACTAGCTGTTCCCCGCGGCTTCGCCCCGCTTGTGACTCGGTTATATCGCGCCCAAAAGTAGCCTATGTTTGACCTCAGGTCGTTAACTACATCCCTACCAAATTTCATCACAATCGGTCCAGCAGTATAGCCGTGAAAAGGTGACAGACAGACTTTCGCATTTATAATATTAGTATGGATTAAATGGATTACAAGGTTGGTTCTACTGACCCTGGTAGAAGAATTTTACAAAACCGCCTTTCGCACTTAAGACGTGTTTTGGTTTAACGACGACCAGGATCAACTGCTTAGCGCGTCTTCCGAAACACGAAATCATCATTTCTGTCGCAGGCTGTCCATAGACGGACATACTTCCTAAGGATCTCCAGCACCTACCTGCGACCATCTCCAGGTCAATCGAGCATATGGTCTGTGGGTGCCTATCACTGCGCTTGCGGCTTGCCGGTGTGTAGTAGTAGCCATACTAGAATATTTTTGCCCCATTGGCTATCAGTTCTTTGAGCTATGTTATTTACATATGTCATTTCAGCCGCTAGCTGTCCACTACTGGGCAATGACATCTCCCAAGGATTTCCAGAAAGACCAGTTGGAAGCGGCCTGCAACCTCCTTTAGGGTATGTGACCATCACTACATAGTATAAAACAAAGTCGCTTTCTATGTCCCTATATACCTATGCATGCTTAAATCTTTAAAACAACGCAACTGATTTTGATGCGGTTTTTATTTAATAGATAGTGATTCAGGAGGAAGGTTTTTATGCCCGTGCGAAGCCAGGACGGGTCGCTAGTCTAGTTATAAAGCTCAATGTCATCTATCCATACTAATATTATAAATGCGAAAGTCTGTCTGTCTGTCACCTCTTCACGGCTAAGCTGCTGGACCGATTGTGATGAAATTTGGTAGGGATGTAGTTAACGACCTGAGGTCAAACATAGGCTACTTTTGGGCGCGATATAACCGAGTCCCACGCGAGGCAAAGCCGCGGGGAACAGCTAGTATATCTATATATATATATATATATACTAATCCTAGATAATAATAGATAATAAATGAAACCCGTTTTCCATTGTCACGACATAGCATGAAAACGGCTTGACCGATTTGGCTGATTTTTTTTGTAGTTTTCTAATACTCTGTACAAGGTTCTTAAGGAAAAAAAATTAAGAAAGGTGGTATGAAGTTCGCTGGGTCAGCTAGTTGAATAATATAAATAAGTTATTTCCAAACCTCTGTTGCGCGGCAGCATATCTCTCAGCGGCTTGTTGCATGCCAGCCAGCTCGGCACTGTCGCGCGACAGTTGTTGCTCGGCGACCGACAACTGTTGTTCTGCTTCGCGCAGTTGTTGTAGCTGGACTAACACTGACCCACCCTGTACACGAAAAATCGCCATAATGTGTATACAAGTATTTTTTGCAACTTTTGATTTCACATTATATTATACTAGCTTTCGTCCGTGTGAATTTAATTTTCCTTCGGGAACAGTGCTTTTTTCCTGGATGAAAGGTACACTATGTCCTTCTCAATCGAACTATGTGTATGCAAAATTTCATGAAGATTGGTTCAGTAGATGAGGCGTGAAAGCATAATAAACAAAGAAATTCATTTTCTCATGTAGTAGGTCAACGCCTGAAATAAAGCAATTAACGATTTGTGTACGGTAAGTAAACGAGGATTTCATTTGCTTGTGTGTGAAACAAAGTCATGCAATAAATTTCAATAGCGCCAACTAAAGTGCTTAATTATTCGTTTTTAAAATTTTTAAATTCAAATTGTTTATTTTCAATATAGGATATTCTTATCACTTATTGACGTCAATTGTTACTTATTTTAAGTTTACCACCACTTCCTTTCACTTTTAGTATGTTGCGTTCAATATTGAAAACGTGGAATTATTGTGACAATCTATCTATATATATAAAAATGAAACCCGTTTTCCGTTATCACGACATAGCATGTAAACGGCTTGACCGATTTGGCTGATTTTTTTTTGTAGTTTTCTAATACTCTGTACAAGGTTCTCACGGAAAAAAATATTAAGAAAGGCGGTACGAAGTCCGCCGGGTCAGCTGGTAATTAATAATAGTTCACAAGGAAGTACAACACGAGACCCACCTTGATCCTAGCTCCTCCGGACAGCGTCCCCGCGGGATCGAACACGTCTCCGTCGAGGGTGACGGCGCGGCGCCGCACGCCCGGGTGGAAGGTGACCGCGCGCGCGCTGGCCATGTCCCTGCACACCAGGGTGTTGCCGAACACCCACTCCATGGCCCGCCTACAGACAACCACTCACTTTACTATTCATATATTCAATAATCCATACTAATCCATACTATAATATATACTATAATATACTATATTACTATTCATGCTTCCATACTAATATTATAAATGCGAAAGTCTGTCTGTCTGTCTGTCATCTCTTCACGGCTAAACTGCTGGACCGATTGTGATGAAATTTGGTAGGGATGTAGTTAACGACCTGAGGTGAAACATAGGCTACTTTTGGGCGCGATATAACAGAGTCCCACGCGGGGCGAAGCCGCGGGGAACAGCTAGTATATTATATACTATATACTATAATACTATCCATACTAATATTATAAATGCGAAAGTCTGTCTGTCTGTCTGTCACCTCTTCACGGCTAAACTGCTGGACCAATTGTGATGAAATTTGGTAGGGATGTAGTTAACGACCTGAGGTGAAACATAGGCTACTTTTGGGCGCGATATAACAGAGTCCCACGCGGGGCGGAACCGCAAGGAACAGCTAGTTAAATATAAAGGGACAAATCACACAGATAAAGTTAGCCCCGAAGTAAATTCGAGACTTGTGAGATACGAGTTGAAGACGAGACCTCGGTGAACGGTATTTTTGAAATCGTTCGACTAGCGATGTTGCCAGTAGTATGAATAGAAGATCGAAACACGAAAAACTTCATTTCACGCAAAGTTACTGGCGAATTGGTAACAATCGAAACAAAATGGAACAAAAATATATGTAGAAAGGAACTTTATATATTTAAAAAAAAGTATAACCATAGGTACATAAATTATGTTTAATTTGACATAAGAACGAACGTTTCACGCCAAAGTCATTCGTAAACGAGTGATCCCGACGACTCGTTTTAAATCATGCGACATAGGCACGAAACCGATCGTTTTCAACGGTTCAAAAATTGGGCGTTTTAGAAAAAGAACGAAAATCATTTGAGTCACCGGTTTTATGTATGTTATATAAGGTGAATTTAAATCAACTGCAAATATTTCAAGGGCAGATTCAGACCACTAAACTGAACAACTTTCCTAAATAAACTTATGTCGAAATACGAAAAAAAATTTTTTGACCTCCCATACAAATTGAAAATCAGCTGATCTAGTTTAGTATGGAGAGTGAAAAATAAAATTTCATATTTCGATATAAGTTTATTTGGAAAAGTTGTTCAGCATAGTGGTCTGTATCTGCCCTTAAAATATTTGCAGTTGATTTGTGTCCACCTTGTGTACTGTATGTTACATACTTGTCAAAAATAGCACTCCAGGTCGCATTGCTGGTTGCCGACCTTCGATAGAAGATGACAACGAAAGAGGAAGAGTTTACCTGACGTGAGGCGGGAACGTTATCAAATCCAAAGCCAACTGCACATTGTCCGGACCACCGCCGACGTCTTGTGCTAATTTCAACGTCTTCCTGTCCATCACGTGACCGCTGATTTTGTTCAGAGGGATGATGGTGGTGCGAGTTTGGAGGTTGCCTCGTTGGAGAAGCAGCTTGCTTGTCACTTCCGTGTCCACCACCACGTTGTACAACTGGTTTGAGAGACAATTTTGTATTAATTTCAGGCTCGTTTTTCTGTGTAATAGATTATCGCGTAACGGAAAATTTACATCATTCACATCGTCTAGAGAGGAAGTCACAATGAATACTAGTTTAATAGTTTGTAAGCTGTCTGCAACATTGTGTTTAGTGCATGTGTGTCGGCAGTAGTTGGTATGAACTGGTGGCGGAAGCACGCAAAGTAATTTGGTAAGTATTTGTAACTTTGACTTTCGCAAAGTAACACCTTAATTTATTAAATATATTATATGAGGTTTTGGGGGAGGCAAACGGCAAGACGGTAGACGTGGCTATGTACTTATCGAAACATGTTTAAAATATATATTTTATTTATATATAGCACAGCCAATTGAACTCAAAAAAAAAAGAATAAGATTAAATATAAATAATGAAAAAATAAATGAATAAATAAAAACAGCCGAAAGTTGCTGTCGCTTCTAGTCATATCCGTGTTTTGAACATACATCTTTGTACGGTTTCCATGCTGGCCCAGCGACCGCGCAATTGGTTTTATTTGTGATTGGGAGGGTAGGGCGATAAGTCTTATTAAATGTAAATAATGTACGCGTATCCTATGTTGTGTTGTATTTTCGTTTTATTAACATGTTAAGTGAATTGTAAAATTCTTATTGAGAATAAATATCTATAAACAAAATATATTGAAGTATTACCTTCCCGCCGGCCGCCGTCTCCAACGCCGTGCAGTACACGGGATCTTGCACGTCGATCAGTCTGCAAATGGTGCCTGTACAAAATTTAATTAATTACCAAATACAAATACTCTTTATTGCACCACAAAATAATAAAATTACATAAAACAGCTTAATTAAAAGAATGAGGCGCAAAGGCGGACTTATCGCTAAAGCAATCTCTTCCATTTTCTTCTTTAATTACCTACGATATACAATACAATATATCTAGTTTTTCTTTCGTTGCTCGGAAATAGCTTTTAATATTTAAAATAAAAACATTCATGAATAGACTGTGCAATGTAACATATAACACGAAAGAACAGTGATTAGTTTAGTGTTAGAACGGTGGAGCACTGAGTAGAATCTTTTGTTGGAGAGTACAACACTCGCGGGGTGTGAACGTGAGTCCTTGCCGTAGTAAGAGTAGGTTTAGTTTGTTCTCCTACGAACCTCCTCATTTCTGATTCGGTCTCTGTGGGAAACACCGAGCATAGCCCTCTCCATTGCTCTTTAGGCAACCTTGAGCTTTTATCGTTAAGCTGGTTTGCTAATTTTAAAAAACTCACGACACATTTTCGACGGCCGGCTAATTTTTCTTCCCCCTTTTGCAGACATTAGGTATTTTCCCCATTTATACCCCCAGAGCTTTTTAACAACTCAATCGACTTTCATTAAACATATTATTTTGTAATGTGCACTTGATCCGTTTTCATTTGAGACCTCACTCGAGTATGTTTGCAGACATTCGGTTATTCTTCCCCATTTTCAGCTTCACAACTTCTAAACGGCTCAACCGATTTTCATCAAACATGTCTAAGAACACTCACCCATAAGTTACTTTTAAAACGAGTTTTTTCGTTTTAAAAGTAAATTGAAATCGCTTCATCCGTTCGGGGGCTATGATGCCAGAGACAGACAGACAGCCAGCCAGACAGACAGACAGACAGACAGACAGACCGACAGACAGACAGACACTTCAAACTTATAACACCCCTCTTTTTGCGTCGGTGGTTAATTATTTTAAACAAAAACAAAATACAAGTCAACTATTTTTAAAACAGTCAGGCTAGTTTGCCAAATATCCATATCCATACTTCCATATTAATATTATAAATACGAAAGTCTGTCTGTCTGTCACCTCTTCACGGCTAAACTGCTAGACCGATTGTGATGAAATTTGGTAGGGATGTAGTTAACGACCTGAGGTCAAACATAGGCTACTTTTGGGCGCGATATAACAGAGTCCCACGCGGGGCGAAGCCGCGGGGAACAGCTAGTATAACATGAAAGAACAGTGATTAGTTTAGTGTTAGAATTTATTAATTTTATAATCATCAGGCTGGTTTGCCAAAAAAAAATATATTTATTTATTTATAGAAAGACCAACAGCTACAATAATATTACAATATAGTAAATTAACTGTGATATAAAACAGATGAGCCACTACAGGTCCTCACAAGTAGATATGTACCTGAAACCCTGGAGTGGTCAAAGTTAGGTTGTGGCGCGGAGTACGCGAAGTGACAGCGCTGCAGCCGCGCGGACAAGGCGTCCGCCGCGTCGCGCTGGCTGCGGACGATGCCTTGCAGCGAACGCACTGATTGCTTCAGCTCGCTATTACGCTCTTCGCTGAAGTTCAGTTGGGACAGTTCCGCCTGCGATTGAGATTGACATGAGATTGCATAGATAGGCGACAGATTGCATAGATAGGCGACACTATAGAGAACTTGTAGGGAGATCAAGCAGGTGCGACTGGAAAGAGATGCGAAATGCTAGTACAGCGCACTCTCCCGAGATTCGGCTCGTGTAACCGAGAGGTTGGTAGAGCCATGGGAGGTGGAGGGAAGTTCCGCCTGCGATCGAATGTTTCAACAAGGGGGATTTTAATAGAAATGCACTAGAAGATTAAGCAGTGATCGAAAGTGAGTCTTGGTCTCCTATAATAATGTTTCAACAAGGGGGATTTTAATAGAAATGCACTAGAAAATTACGCAGTGATCGAAAGTTAGTCTTGGTCTCCTATAATAATGTTTCAACAAGGGGGATTATAATAGAAATGCACTAGAAGATTACGCAGTGATCGAAAGTGAGTCTTGGTCTCCTATAATAATGTTTCAACAAGGGGGTTATAATAGAAATGACAAGAAGATTACGCAGTGATCGAAAGTGAGTCTTGGTCTCCTATAATAATGTTTCAACAAGGGGGATTTTAATAGAAATGCACTAGAAGATTACGCAGTGATCGAAAGTGAGTCTTGGTCTCCTATAATAATGTTTCAACAAGGGGGATTTTTATAGGGAAAAACTAGTTACTACTTAAAAAAAATTACGCAGTGATCGAAAGTGAATCTTGGTCTCCTATAATAATGTTTCAACAAGGGAGATTTTAATAGGGATGCACTATTTCGTTTAAAAAAGATTACGCAGTGATCGAAAGTGAATCTTGGCCTCCTATAATAATGGTTTCCACCTCCATACCCTATTCATCTGGCGATAACAGTACCGTGGGTCGACCGCCGATCTCGATTTTCTCCTCTCGTAATGGCTACTTGTATCGCTGAGCCACATTACTTTTTTTTGTTTACATGTCACAAAAAATTCGACGTCATTAATAAATTTTTTTGGAAGCTTTTTGTGTGTTAGGCGGAGTGAAATGTGGCTCAGCGATACAAGTTTCTATAATAAAGATCTCCAATTCATACCCTATTCATTTGGTAACATTACCGGTCGGCTAGATGGCGTCCTCTACCTTCCCATATTTTATGCGTGTTTTCCAACTAAAGTTATAATTGCAAAATGAGCTTTCACGCCCTGTCTACAGAACCAATCTTTTTGAAATTTCACATACACAAAAGTTAGAAATATTGAGAAGGGTATGGAAGGTACCCCCATTACATTCGCACGGGTAAAGCCTCGAGCAAAAGCTAGTCTATACAAATATTATACAGAGGAAAGATTTGTATTTTTGTGTGTATGTAATAAATAAACTCAAATACTGTGCTGATTTCAAAAATTCTTTCACCATTACAAAGCTACATTCACCCTGAGTGACACAGGCTATGCATGTACCCTGGGCGAAGTCGAAGTGGACTGCTTGTGAGTAAATAAAAGTCTAAACAACTTAATCCTCTCCTTAGTTACCAGAACTCGTGGAAGCTCCAATATTATTCTGAAAACATTAATAAACAAAACAGAGTATCCCATGTGGGCGCACTACATGAGAGTACTTGTTAGACAGGGGTAGATAGCTGACGGTCACCACTGGCTCAGGTTTTATATCCATATCCATACTAATATTATAAATGCGAAAGTCTGTCTGGCTGTCTGTCTGTCTGTCACCTCTTCACGGCTAAACTGCTGGACCGATTGTGGTGAAATTTGGTAGGGATGTAGTTAACGACCCGAGGTCAAACATAGGCTACTTTTGGGCGCGATATAAACGAGTCCCACGCGGGGCGAAGCCGCGGGAAACAGCTTGTAATAAATAACTAACGTAGCTATATAAGAAATAATGTTACTTTACAAATGGGCCTTAGTTGCCAGAAATAAATTTATTATTATTAATTCACCTGTAACTTGTCAACTTGCTGTTGATGCCTGCCAATGGCGTCCTGGTCCTTCTGGTACTGAGCACTGCTGGACTTGAACTCCCGTTCCAAGGTCTTCAGTCTGTCCTCGGCATGCTTCTTCTCCATCATGCTCTGGGAGATGCGGGTCGACGCTTCAGAGGCTTCTGCTTTGGCGGCTGTTAAATAAACAAATACTCAATACTTTATTGCATCATTAATGTAAGTAACAGTAGGTCGACCGCCTATCTCGATTATCGCCTCTCGTAATGGCTACTTGTATCGCTTTCGCCACATTTCGCTCCGTCTAACGCACAAAACGCTTTAAAAAAAAATTTTTTGCCAATGTTAACAAATAATTTTTTTTTTAAGCGTTTTGTGCTTTAGACTGAGCGAAATGTGGCGAAAGCGATACAAGTAGCCATTACGAGAGGAGGGAATCGAGATAGGCGGTCGACCTACAGGTCTTATTCTCTTAAATACTGTCTTTTATATAACAGTCGGTCTTAAATATTGATTAACTAGCGACCCGCCTCGGCTTCGCATGGGCATAAAAACCTTCCTTTTGAATCACTCTTATCTATTAAAAAAACTGCATCAAAATCCGTTGCGTAGTTTTAAAGGTTTAAGCATACAAAGGGACATAGGGACAGAGAAAGCGACTTTGTTTTATACTATGTAGTGATGATGCTCTTTAAGAAAATCTGTAACAGTAGTACCCTAGATACGGAAAGCGTAGTATTGGTCGTCCAGCGGCTGGATGGGTCGATGATATTAGGTAGGTTTCTGGCATATGCATTATGTATGTACCACGGGCAGAGCCGGTGAATTGTTAGTTTTTTTATTTTTTGCTGAATATTCTTATGAAACAGATTGTTCAAATAAATAGAAATTTGTGCAGTAGATAGACCGCGAAAGCGTAACAAATAAACAAACAAACTCACTTTCGCATTTATAATATTAGTTAGGATTTAGGATAGAGTATGTTAATGCTGTTAATAGTGTATACACATTATTGTTTCTTTTTCTGTTGTGTTTTCCTTAAAATATTTTATTTATTTATTTATTTATTTATTCACTTACATCTACCTTTACAGAGCGAGTCTATTGCGATAGAGAAGCCTACATACCTAGTTAGTAACAAATTATCATTAATGATATACGTGTGAATTCACTCAAAGTGCAACAAAACAGGTCGACCTCATTGGCCACGACGTTAAGTGTACACACCGCTCGCGTCAGTGGAGCTTCCCGCATCAAGCTGGTCCGTGCGTAAGGCACCGCCAGCAGTGGCGGCTGGCGGCGGCGCCAAACGTACCTATCTGGCACAGATAAACACAACTGAGATAGCACATCAGCATGAAAAATAACCCCTCTCAACACTTTAAACACGTATGTTATCAGTGCAAGTCGTCTTCTAACCTTTAGTTCTTCATATCCAACCATACCTAAGATGAATAATGTAGGATACATTAACGGATAAAATGGGTACACACCGTATAGCCTCATGTAGATATACCTCACAAACTTGTTTTGTATTTTTTCTAACATGAGTGCATATTTAGCTTCATGAGGATCCCAGATCATGGAATTCACTTCTAATTGACTGCGAACCAGTGTGTTGTAAAGACATATAATTGCATTTATGTTTGTGAAGCACTTCACAGTACGCAATACAAACCCTAGATTTCTAAAAGCCCTCTTACATATCTTAGAAATATGCACGCCGAATGACAGATTAGTACTAAAGGTCACGCCTAGGTCCCTAGTCTCAGTCACCTTATGCAAAACCACCCCGTTGATATTGTAATCGTATTGGACCGGGTTGCGCAACCGCGAGAAAGTAATGGCTACACATTTCGATGAGTTGAACTCTAAACAGTTTTGTTTATTCCAAGTAACCACCCTATCAATATCACACTGGAGCCTTCTGCAATCGTCTGGACATGTAATCGCCATTGTCAGTTTGAGGTCGTCAGCGAACAGTAAGCATTTTGCCTCTTGTACCACTTGCGGAAGGTCATTTATCATGAGAAGAAATTGCAAGGGACCAAGATTACTGCCCTGACTTACTCCCGATCTTGTGAAATACGCCCTAGAAGAGTGTCCCGCGTACTCCACATACTGCTTTCTATCGCTCAGATAGCTTGCAAAAAACTTCAGCAACTGTGGGGAGAAGCCAAACCCTGCAAACTTCGACAGTAACCTGTCGTTATCGACTAAGTCAAAAGCTTTTTTGTAGTCGAAATAAGCCGTATCCGCCTGTCCCCCACCGTCTACGGTCGGCGCTATGGATAACATATGGCTCATAAGATTAGTGGCGGTACTCTTAGTTGGCCTAAAACCGTTCTGAGCGTCAGAAAGTTGAGCGCTGACCTGTGGAAAAATGCTGTTGTTAACAGCTGATTCAAACACTTTAGCCGGGATTGACAGTATCGCCACTGGTCTATGACCCTCGATTACGTTTCCAGATTTTCCTTTTGGCACCGGAACCACACGCGTAGTTTTCCATATTTCAGGAAAAACACCAGACTTTAAACATAAATTAAAAATGTGCAGTAGTGGTTGAGCTAACACTAGTCGACAATCCTTAAAGATGTAGGGCGGGATACCGTCCGGACCGGCTGATTTTTTAGGTTTGAGTTGCTGAAGCGCTCGTAGAACATCACCTAATTTCAATTTACTTATTTATTAATATTGTGATAATAGATATCACAATACAATTGTGTCTCATTGCATGCAGGGTTTACCTATAATTGGTTAAGCGATTAGCGTTAATAAATAAATAAATATAAATAAATATATAGGGACAAATCACACTAAAGTTCGAGACTTGTGTTATGGGATACTAACTCAACGATACTATATTTTATAACAAATACATATATATAGATAAACATCCAAGATAATAATGTCATCTTTATGTAACTAATGTAAGTAAACATTGTATTCACCGTTGGTAAACTAAATAAATAAATAAAAAAACCGTACCCATGAGCTGGTCCTGCAGCGATTCGGAATCTCCCTCCAGCCCCGAGCTGACGGCCAGGAACCGCTGCCGCGCGGCCGCCAGCGCCTGCTCGCTGCGCGCGCTCGCACAACGCAGGCTCGAGGATGTTGACGACACCTGCGCAAGCACAGGTCACTATCGTTATACAATACTTCTGCTGACTGTGAGCAGTAGTCCATATAGAGTGAACAAAACCGCGTTATCAACCGAATTCCAAAAAAAAGAGTGTTTCCAATAGTTAATGTTTTTTTAATTATAGTTACCTCGTATATCGTTAGTTCTCAATAACAGATTTGAAAATTCTTTTTTTTTCTTCAAAATGATACACTTTCAATTTAGTTCCAAATTTAATTGAAACCAAGTCTAGCAACTCGGGTTTTTCTACTGTAAAGTTATATATTCATGTAATACCAAGTCTGTTAGTTTATTTAGGCCCAACTTCAAACCTATCTGTCTTATTACGTTATTAGATTTAATCTTTTTTATACCATTTAGTAGGCAAACGGGCATATGGTCCACCTTATGGGAAGCGGTTACCCTAGCATATAGACGCCTGCAATACCACCAAAACCTTACATACATACATATAATCACGTCTTTATCCCATGAGCTCCCAGAGCCTAGGGCCATAAGACCTTAGGCCACGTTTAGCATAATGGTAATTGAAACAGGAAATCAATAGTGATGGGTTGCTAGCCGCATCGCCTGTCATGATTTCCCCATTTGGCGATTCCCTCAGACGACTTTTACGGCTTGCGCAGGAAGAGAAGCAGCTGGTACATTATATGTTTTTCTTTTTCTCCCAAACCAGCATGGAAGAATCAAAACCTTACAACATCTTATAATCACCATATCAATATTAAAAATCTTTATGCTTTTAAATAAACAGAATGACTTGGCTTTGATGGCATCTAGCTGTCGTAAGTGATGTCACCACTTGCTGCTCCATGTAACATGATACTCACATCATCTAGAATCTTCTTCTTGGACGTCAAAGCCGCCTCATCATCTCCCAAAGCCCGCTGCAACAATCTTGCTTTCTTCTCATGTGATGTGACCGCTTCCTTGGCTGCTCTCAATGCTGAGTTAGTTGTAGCTTCAGTCTTTTCCAGACCTTGGAGTTCGGATTCTAGTTCTTTAAGGACATTGCCACTTTCCTGAAAGAAATAGATGGTGTTACTCTTAGGCAAGTAGTGAAAGAAACTGTCATATTGCGCTAAAATGTAACAAATGTCCTTTCGGCTTTTTAAAGGTGATGGAAATGAGACACTGAAAGTATCTAACACCACCCCACTAATATTATAAAGGCGAAAGTTTGTGAGTATGTTTGGTACTTCTTCACACTCAAACGACTGGGCAAATTTTTATAAAATTTGGTGTAGAGATATCTGTTACCTTGGTTTAAAAGATAGTGAGCTTTTTATCCCAAAAAGTACGTCATTTATTTATTTATTTAACTTCATTACATACAAATATGTAAATGGCGGACTTAAAGCCATTGGCTTTTTCTACCAGTCAACCAACCAGTGGTGCAGAGAACATCTTTTCGGGGTAAGTCAGATCATTCCTCATCAGTCATTCCTGTAGATTTGGTTGAAAAGTATGTCAGTCAAATGCTCTTAATACAGTAGTTGGCGCTGCTGTGTATGATAAACCGCAGGTAACACCAGAGGGTGCAGCTAGGTTGCACTATACAAACAAGGCTCACCTCATCCAGCTTCTTGTTGAGTTCAGCGACCTGCTTGTCCAAGTCCTTCGCTTCCTTCTTATTGTTCTCAATCTTCTCCTTCTTGCTTTTTATGTCGTCCTGTACTTCTGTCACTTTGGCTTCTGCTTGTTGAGCCTTTTCCTCGGCTGTCACATATCTGGAAATAAAAAATGTAAAAATTAGCTTTTTCCCCTTTAGCATACCATTTCTATTATCAAATGGGTTGTAAGGTCAAACGACCCTGTACACCTTGGTGTCACAGAGTAGGTAGAACTATCTACTAATATGTTCGGAAGTCGCACTACGCCACGCTTTCACCAACAATGATAAACATAATTGCATCTCTTTCTATATTGTGCAGTTTATTTCTATATCACGATAGTAGTACTAAATATGTATGGAAGTCGCACTACGCCACGCATTCACCAACAATGATAAATATAATTGCATCTCTTTCTATATTGTGCCGTTTATTTCTATGTCACTATGATAGAGCATGTAATCCGGTCTAAAAATATACTTCTTCTTGGACCTTCGTGGTCCTAAAAAGGCATCTAAAGGATAAATACTAGCAAACAACAGAGTTAGAAATGTTGAATAAAGACTGGCCAGGCCCAGAATCTCTCGCAACTAATTGCCAAGAGAGAATATAAACTCAGTTTTCACAACTGGTTGTCAAACTCGGTTGCCATGGCGGCCAAAAGGATCTTATTTAATATGGCCAGCCACATAGTATGGAAGCAACCAGTAATGAAGACTCACTTGTATGCAATATACAGCCTCGTGAGGTTCTCCAGCTCTCGGACCACCTTCTGGTACTCCTGGAACTGAGAGCGCTCGTCCTGCAGCTTCTGCAGCTTCGGAGCTATGTCCTCTTTGATTATCTGCAAAGAAAATCATGTTTCCACTCACTCATTTCTTAATATCATGAGACTTACAAAATCAATAGACCCTGCACATTCTGGTGTCAGTTTTCCCCTAATCTGTCAGCCTTTGAGGTGGTTTATTTATTTATTTAGGTATACACAACAGATTACAATCAAAAATAACACAATACAGATTTAAAAAAATATAGTTCTGGGCCAGATTCTAACCCTAAAACGTAAACTCACAACATGACATGCATTTGAAAACATAGTTCCACACATATTCCTTTTTTTATGTCATATTTAAATTAATGCTAAAATTAAATGGTAAAATTCTTTAACAACTACCAGATGGCAGCCGGAACCAATGGCTAAACATGCGATTACAAGTACAGAATCATCTACATCCGACAATCGGGTGATTCAAGCCTGCAATATTCTTACTATAATGGAAACAATAAAGTATGCTATCTATGGAAATCGAACCTCCAGTTCTTTTTTGTTTTCTGTTTATTTTTCTACTGAAAATTTAAAATAAAAAATTATTGGTACAATGAAATATTAATCTATCTATATCCAAGTAGTACATACTAGTGCTCATAAAATTAGTACTCTGCTGGCTCAGTGACCTGATCTTAGCCTGCAAAATGAGAGCACCACAGTTTTTTATTCCTATAAAATTAATGTATAATGATTAATTCACATGGTATACAAACATCATTGAGCTCCCTTAATTTGGCATCTTTTTTCTCTATGGTTTTCTGAGCTGCTTGCTTCTTAGCTTCATACATCCTTGTGCCAGCGGCTTCTTCTACCATAGATAAAATCTAAAAAAATATAATAAACCTATTATACAATTGATCTTTACTTATAAAGAGTAAGAGATCAGAGATCTTTGAAATTTTCAACAAGAGCATACTTTGGAAAAGATAATTTCGTTCTAAGTAAATTTTTTAGCTAATTTTAGTTAGCAAAACATAAATCAAATTAATGTCTGGTAAGTTTTTGGCAAACAACAGAATTCAAGAGGTCAAGAAGGTGCTTTTGAAAAACCTTAACAAGAATACAGAGCCTATGTTACCCACAGTTTAGCAAAAATATTTAAAAATTTGTGTACCTCTGGTGGTTTCATGTTAAGTACTTTGGTGATGCGACCCTGCATGATCAGGAAATGTGGGTTGTTCACATTGAGCTGGACGGAACAGAACAGGTCGCTGACCCGCTTGTTCTGCACGTTGATACCATTGATCAGGTACTTGTTCTTACCGCCCATGACCACCTGGAAATAAAAAATTGTTAAAATTAGTCTGTCTTTTCATGGCATAAGTCTGCCATTGTATTTTTAACCGACTTGTTTATTTTGGTCAATACAAAGTTGCAAACAAAAAAAAACATCATTTTTATATCATGGGGAAATTGATGGTTTCATAGATAGGATATGTTAAAGTTTGGAAACCCAGAAGTATTGTTTCTATCTTTATAGTAATGCAAAATAACAACAAAATTTGCAATAATTCAGAAGTTGGACATTATCTTTCTTGTTGGAATTAATTAACACCTATGGACATAGATAATGACTGAACTGCTAATTTCGTCTCATAGCTGACAGCAAAAAGTGTAAATCAAACAAAGTAAATAGTGGCTTAAATCTTTTTACCTGTCTGGTAACAGTAATCTCATCATGGTTCTCATAACCAATAGGACACTGCTTCTTGTCTTTATTGTCAAATGTGATGCTAACAGTAGCTTTAGTGATTCCAGCTTGTCCATGTTTGTAGATCAACTCTTGAAGACTTCCAGCACGAACCTACAACAATACTTGTATAAGGCGGGAGTATTTCACACTGCATTAATTTTATATAACTGCGATTTTAAAGACTTACGTTAGACAAATTTGTTATTCCTAATACAAAACATATTGAATCCAAAATATTGGACTTCCCAGTGCCGTTGAGACCTGTAATAGCATTGAATTCGGGATCAAAGCCGGTGATTTCCACTCGATTGCCATAGGACTTGAAACCATCTAGCACTATAGATTTGATGTACATCTTGAAATCGAGACGTGCATCGAAAGAAATGTCCTAATGATATGCACCAAGGCAGGCAGTTAACATAACTCAAATCACACTCAAACTCTCAATAAAACAAATAAAATATCTTCAAATCTTGAAGAGAGTAAGAGCGGGAACCGACCGTTGATGTTTGGGTATTTTTATTTTTGTATTTGTAATATAATTGAAAAAATCATACATTGAATTGTCATTGTCAATGTCAAACTATTTCCTACTTATAAGAAAAATATGTCTTGCGGCACTGGATACGTGTTTTTTGAAAGCCTTTATTCTCTTCAGTCCAAGTCCAAATCAAGGGGGCTTTCTCTTTTCAACTCGACTGCAGCGAAACCAAAAGAAAAGGTAGATTTTAACAGAATATGTCATTGTTTTAGGTGAGGCAAAGAAAATAATGAGATGTCAAACGATGCGCTATAAGTATGTAATATGAATATAACATATTGGCTTGAAACGAATAATAAACTATTTTAATAAAACAAACACTGACTGAGATGTTGACCACACCCAGTGTCTGACATCGACATAAAGACCACACCCAGTGTCTGACATCGAGATGTAGACCACACCCAGTGTCTGACTTCAAGATTTTGACCACACTCAGTTCTGACATCGAGATAAAGACCACACCCAGTGTCTGACACCGAGATAAAGACCACACCCAGTGTCTGACATCGAGATGTTGACCACACCCAGTATCTGACATCGAGATGTTGACCACACCCAGTGTCTGACATCGAAATGAAGACCACACCCAGTGTCTGACATCGAGATGTAGACCACACCCAGTGTCTGACATCGACATAAAGACGACACCCAGTGTTTGACATCGAGATAAAGACCACACCCAGTGTCTGACATCGAGATGATGACCACACCCAGTGTCTGACATCGACATAAAGACGACACCCAGTGTTTGACATCGAGATAAAGACCACACCCAGTGTCTGAGTTCGAGATGTTGACCACACCCAGTGTCTGAGTTCGAGATGTTGACCACACCCAGTGTCTGAGTCCGAGATGAAGACCACACCTAGTGTCTGACACCGAGATGTTGACCACACCCATTGTCTGACATCGAGATGTAGACCACACCCAGTGTCTGAAATCGAGAGGTTGACCACACCCAGTGTTAGAGTTCGAGATGTAGACCACACTCAGTGTCTGAGATCGAGATCTTGACTACACCTAGTGTCTGACACTGAGATGTTGACCACACCCTGTATCTGACATCGAGATGAAGACCTCACCCAGTGTCTGACACCGAGATGTTGACGACACCCAGTGTCTGAGTTCGAGATGTTGACCACACCCAGTGTCTGACACCGAGATGTTGACCATACCCAGTGTCTGACTCTGAGATGTAGACCACACCCAGTGTCTGAGTTCGAGATGTTGACCACACCCAGTGTCTGACATCGACATAAAGACCACACCCAGTGTCTGACATCGATTGTCAACACACAATGTTTTCAAAAGCAAAACTAAGATCATTTAATCGAATAAATTATTTTAAATTTAAAATACTAGCTATCACCCGCGGCTATGCCCGCATGAATTTAGTATCTCTTCCCTATTCTGTGGATAAGATTTTGTAGTGTGTCAACGTATGGTCAATGTCAAACGTCAAATCAAACTGAAATACTTAATTGTCAAATCAAATCAATATTTGAATCAAATCAAATCAAAATTTTTGTTTGCAGGCAGTGACCGTTGGCTAGTTTTCTTTTAATTATTATTTTGATTTTGATTTATGTTAAGTATCGGAAATGGAATTCGGAAACACTAGTGGAATAAAGAGCCCTTTCTCTCCCCGAGTCAGGCAAGCTATCTCAGGAAGGCGGCCCATCGGTTCTGCTAAAAAAAACCAAAGGTATTTTCTAACCTCTAAATTGTTTCTTGCCTTCGATGCTGCCTGTTTAATTCCATTGAAAAAAATTAACAGTAAAGAAAAAAATCTTTTGGCTTCTAACAAGTCTTGGATATACTCATAAGAGGACTCATGAATGTTCTTTTATTCCAGTAAATATTCACAGTCCCAGGATACTCCAACTGGGGATGTTATCTACAAGACACCCCTGTGTTCACTGGAAACTTATGGCATGCCCCTCCCAGTTATGGTCACTGAAACCCTCACATTTGGTAGGTAAAAACATACCTATTACGTCTATTACCTGGTATTTAAATTCAAATTCATTTATTACTTCTAAACATGTTGTACAGTAAGGTTTTACAATCACTATTAGAAATAAACATGCCTAACCGTTACGGCATACAAGTATAAGTTTTTGGTTGTGTTGTTACATTTTAAAATGAATGTCAAGCAATTTCAAATTTTGAATCTATAAAAATGTAATGAATATTTTAATAACATTTCAGTCATTAAAATCATTTAACAAGTCAGTACCAAGTGGTAGCCTCATATAGTTATGGGTTATTTCCTCTGTTAGCTGAGGGTTTAAGGTATGAGCAGTGTTCTTTCAGTATATAGAAGCAATTCTTAAAATTATCATAATATAGCAAAAAACACAAATTAAGTAGTGTTTAAACATATATAACAAATAACAATTCGATGATCAGTAAAAAAAATATTGACATGAGAAGCTATATCTATTTAAATATTTTGGATGGCAGCTCGATGTCTAAAAGATAGTTGGATTCTAGGTTACCAAGCTATAATAAAATAAAAATATCCTATGGCTATCCATACATCTTTTGAATTTCCCCATGAGGCTGGCATCACACCATGGCCGAAGACTCAAAAAAATGACCAGTAAGAGACACAATGCAAAACTTAGATAAAGATCTCTGCCTCACTTGAACATTGTCAAAGAGTGCTTTTAGTATTTATTTGTCATTTCTATTAACTAGTGAAATGATTATTAACATGTTGGCGAACATTTTGGCAGACATCCTGACAAAAGTCAGAGTAAGCAGAATAGGTTGATAACCCTGCACCTCATTTGTGTACTGTTCACTACCATCAAGTTTTTTAAAATTTAGGTTAGCAAGCTATACGTAGCTGTGTAGTTACCATATACTAAATTAAGTTATTCCTCCAGCGAGTGGTGATGTGACCGTGCGTCTGTCTGCGTGTGGCTGGTGCTGGCTGGTGTCGGGGCGACGCCTTCTGGTGTGGTCTCGCGATCCTCCAGCTGTCGCAAGAGAACTCTCCTTACCGCAGACTGACCTCGCTCACAAGGCTGACTTGGTGATGGTTTTCTATGAGGATGGTGCTCAGGTAAGTATCTTTTAATATATGCTTCTGTTGACCATCCAAACTCATCCTCCTCAGATCCTCCATCTGCTGTGTTTTTGGTGCCATAAAAATTTTAAAAGCTGTGCTCTTGGCAGAGGGGTTTTTTCTAGGTACTATGTCCTAATATGTCTATTCTTGTTTGAGCTCAACCTTTATTTTAAGAAGTACTTACCTAAATATAAAAAAAAAATCGTATTCCAGGCATCATATAGATTCGGAATTTGTATTACAATGACCTAGCACAAAAAATAAAGTTACTACTTACTACTAACTTACATTTTTACTGAATTTTAAGTTACTCATATTTGCTCCACACCTGTGCTGTATCTACACCTTTGTGGTGGTATTCTTTTCTGAGGCCCACTGTCATAGAAGGAATCTCATAAGTCAAACCCTTATTACATTGAAATCCGCATACATTGATTTCCGCATTGATTAGTACGGGAGGAAGGTTGTTGGCAACAACTGGATTGCGGTGGCTCAGAGTAGGGGTGCATGGGGTAGACAGCTTATGCCCAGCAGTGGGTTGTTGACAGCTGACAATGATGACAGATGATGAAGTGTGGGGACTCCCTTAGCAGGTTTGTTTGTTATCTTAGATGCCATCCTGCATCGGCGTGTCCCCCGAAGGCATGGTCCGCTACTGGCCGTCTGTGGCACAGGAAGGCGTGTACGCGGACGAATCGGCCGAGCTCGCCGGGCAGGAGTGCGAGCAGTTGGGCGAGTACACTCGCGCGGGGCTCGTGCTGGCCACTACCACTTGCACTGTGGTGCTGCTCAACCCTACTCTCCGAGGTAACAATCTCCAGGAACTAATCAATACTCTGTTCAACCCACTTATCTTGGATCCTACTATCCTTGGACATAATATCAGATTAGTGTGTTTTTTACCTACTTTAGGTTTGGATCCGATGAGTGTGAGATTCCTTATAGGTTCTTTTTTTATTGAGGGTGTTTAAAATTACAGTCGCCAAACATTAACACAGGCTTTATGTCAAATATTCTTTAATCTTTTGTGATTCAGTAAAATTTGCCAATGCCTGTGCAAATGAAATGGACAATGTAACAGTACCATCTGCCAGTTCTCTAAACCAGCAATATTTTTGGACTGACTATTACATTACATCTATAATAATTAAAAAAAAAAAGATTGCTATAAAAAAAATAAAAAAAAAGTTTATTGTAGATGCTACCTAAATAAAGTATTTTAACCAAGTTTCACTAGCTTTGTTGTAGGGAAAAAATTGAATACTCTCATCAATAATTGGATAATTGCAGATGGTCGTGCCACCGTAAACTGCCGCACGTTAAGGCCCCCGAGCGGCTGGCTGGGAGGGATTGGTCGCCGCGTGTCGCTGTTATTCTTCGGATCTATGCCTGCGCAAGCTGATACTGTGAGTATTTAATCTTATATATCTGTTGCTTACCAGTCTCCAGTGACGGTTGTGTGTTTTTTATACAATATCCTTTTGTCTTGCTATGCATGCTCATTACCTGTATCAGGCAGCTATCAATGCCTGCCAATGACGCGCCAATATAACTATGCAATGTACTTTGTCAGTTAAATAAGAAATGAATATGTCGAAGACGAGATGAGAATGAAATGAGAAACAAAGGGAAGAGAATGTTCAGATATTAGCAAAGGATGTTCATCGTGACAGTTCATGAGCAGGCCACCTTTTTACAATCTTAACAAGATTTAGCCATATTTGTTCCGACAATAGCGACAGCATCCTCCAATTCCCGCTTAAATCGGTACCCCACACACGCACACGATAATAATCTTACAACCAAGACTTCGATTTCCAACAAATATTTACTGTGTTGTTATCAGAAACTAGTGGGCGTGGTGGTTCTCGACGAAGACAGCGCCTCGGAGGACGAAACTCCTCCGTGTGTGGCGCTAGTGGCGGGCGGCAGTGGCGGCCCCCTGCTGCAGGTGTGGCGGGGAGCGGAACTACACGGACACAGCCTGCGCCGGCCGCTGCTGCCTGCGGTGCAAGGTCACACTGTAACACTGTCACACTGTCTAGTGCGGGAACTACACGGACACAGCCTGCGCCGGCCGCTGCTGCCTGCGGTGCAAGGTCACACTGTAACACTGTCACACTGTCTAGTGCGGGAACTACACGGACACAGCCTGCGCCGGCCGCTGCTGCCTGCGGTGCAAGGTCACACTGTAACACTGTCACACTGTCTAGTGCGGGAACTACACGGACACAGCCTGCGCCGGCCGCTGCTGCCTGCGGTGCAAGGTCACACTGTAACACTGTCACACTGTCTAGTGCGGGAACTACACGGACACAGCCTGCGCCGGCCGCTGCTGCCTGCGGTGCAAGGTCACACTGTAACACTGTCACACTGTCTAGTGCGGGAACTACACGGACACAGCCTGCGCCGGCCGCTGCTGCCTGCGGTGCAAGGTCACACTGTAACACTGTCACACTGTCTAGTGCGGGAACTACACGGACACAGCCTGCGCCGGCCGCTGCTGCCTGCGGTGCAAGGTCACACTGTAACACTGTCACACTGTCTAGTGCGGGAACTACACGGACACAGCCTGCGCCGGCCGCTGCTGCCTGCGGTGCAAGGTCACACTGTAACACTGTCACACTGTCTAGTGCGGGAACTACACGGACACAGCCTGCGCCGGCCGCTGCTGCCTGCGGTGCAAGGTCACACTGTAACACTGTCACACTGTCTAGTGCGGGAACTACACGGACACAGCCTGCGCCGGCCGCTGCTGCCTGCGGTGCAAGGTCACACTGTAACACTGTCACACTGTCTAGTGCGGGAACTACACGGACACAGCCTGCGCCGGCCGCTGCTGCCTGCGGTGCAAGGTCACACTGTAACACTGTCACACTGTCTAGTGCGGGAACTACACGGACACAGCCTGCGCCGGCCGCTGCTGCCTGCGGTGCAAGGTCACACTGTAACACTGTCACACTGTCTAGTGCGGGAACTACACGGACACAGCCTGCGCCGGCCGCTGCTGCCTGCGGTGCAAGGTCACACTGTAACACTGTCACACTGTCTAGTGCGGGAACTACACGGACACAGCCTGCGCCGGCCGCTGCTGCCTGCGGTGCAAGGTCACACTGTAACACTGTCACACTGTCTAGTGCGGGAACTACACGGACACAGCCTGCGCCGGCCGCTGCTGCCTGCGGTGCAAGGTCACACTGTAACACTGTCACACTGTCTAGTGCGGGAACTACACGGACACAGCCTGCGCCGGCCGCTGCTGCCTGCGGTGCAAGGTCACACTGTAACACTGTCACACTGTCTAGTGCGGGAACTACACGGACACAGCCTGCGCCGGCCGCTGCTGCCTGCGGTGCAAGGTCACACTGAACACTGTCACACTGTCTAGTGCGGGAACCGCCTGAACGCACTTTTCTCCCCGTTTACACCTTTCCTGAACTTTTACAAATATTTCAAGACCAAAATTAACCAGGTTTTAAATTAAATCGGTCCAGCCATTCCCGAGTTTTAGCGAGACTGACTAAGCGCAATTGATTTTTAACCCAAAATATTGGAATCTTAATTTGACCCACTTCCCGGTCTTCGATTAGGATGAAATTTTGCATACGCTCTGAGTTCTGATGAATAGCTAAGAAACGTCGTTACAAATCCAATGGCGGCCTCTCCAAGATGGCGGACTGGCTGTTTGAAATCCACCCCCATGTATGGTTACATATATATATATATATACATATTTTTATTTATATTTGATACCTATATATACATATGGGTATCAAATGAAAGGGTTTGCTGTCAGGAATACGAAAAAAATAGTCACGAGACTTAAATCCATAATGGCGGACGTCCAAGGTGGCGGACAGGCCATATGAATGCTACATGATATGGGTATCAAATGAAAGGTTTTTTTTTTAAACTTTTTTATTATATCTACATAGTGAGAATGAATAGTTATGTTTGTGCAGGCGACGTGAACGGCGCGGAGATCGTGCCGCTGGCGGTGCGCGCGCGCGGCGCGCTCGGCGTGCTGCTGCTGCTGGCCGCGCGCGCGCCCGACGCCAGGTACGCCATCGGTGAGTTCGACAGCATCGCCATTCCCACTGCTGGCCGTAAGCCTCTCTCTGTCTCCGCCATCCTTCGTCATTCTGAATCCAGTTGTTGCCAGAAACTTTCCTAATATCATCGACCGGATGTCCAGTTGGTGAATTACTGCTTCATCCAGTGTAGTGAGATATATAACCTTCGAACCTGAAGGACCAGAGCAATGCCGAAGTACATCCTTGTGTAAAAATATCACTGTAATTCTTATATTTATCTGGCTCGAAGGACCATATCAATTCTGAGGTAGAGTAGAACCTTAAATTTATTTTTGGGCCTTTTTTAACATTATATCACTGTAATAATTATTATATTTATCCGGCTCGAAGGACTATATCAATTTCTGACTTTTTTAAATTCATGTTCGTTTAAGTATGTAAAGTGCATCCATTTTGAGCTTGACTGTATTTTATTCCGCAGCCCACGTGTCCGTGGAGGACCCGGCCAACCCCCGCGTGACGTCACTAGTGTCGCTCCGCGTCGGCCCCACCGCGGGCGTTGACCCCGACCTCATGCCGAGGTTTCTACCGCTCAATGGAAGAATTCTGCTTTATTCCAGCAACTACATCGCTCTCGTATCCAGTGAGTCTATATTGAATCTTAAATATTGATCTTTAGGTTGACGTTTCTTTGTAGGAAAACGATTATAGTTTTTATTACGACCGCCACTTCTTCTCCACTTGCGCTTTGGAAGTGGTGGTAAACTTAAAATAAGTAACAATTGACGTCAATAAGTGATAAGAATATCCTATATTGAAAAAAATAAACAATCTGAAATTTGAAATTAGTGTTGTGGGATGTGAACTCCCACACAAATTGAACATTATTTGTTCAAATCGTTTTTAATTATAGGAGATGCAACAAACTTTACATTCCTAATAGAACAATAAAAAATTTACGACACATTTAAATAGACAACGAAGAATAGAATAGATACTAATTATAATAAGGCTGAAAAGTTTGTTTGATTGAACGCTTATAACTTGAAAACTACTTTTCGGATTTGCAAAATTCTTTTTGCATATGAAGGCCTGATCCTTGGGGAAGGTTATTATTTTTTTTTACTTTAATTTATTTAAATTATTTAAAATTTCTAACAATGTATATCGATTTCAGGCACAGGCGCCAACGACAAGTCAGAATACATAGACGTATCGTCAGAAAACGACCGGATACTGGGCGCGGAGCTATGTGGCAACCTTCCCTTACTGTTCAGCAGGAAACACGGTGTCATGGCTCTCGTACTGGACGACTCGGGGTTCCGAACCCAGCCCGTGTGTGATAGTCCGCTGTCGTCTGTCGACATGTATGACGATAGTTTATCGTTGTATGAGATCGATCCTCATGAGGTAAGTCACAGATTACAAAACAATATACTATGACAGATCTTGAATAAAACCATACGAAGAAACATGCCAATCTGTAGTGTGTAATAACGTAGTGCTCATACTGAATCATATATATCAACGCCATCTATCGATCACTTAAGATACTGATTTTAAATTCGACAACTTTTTAAATAAAGCTCTAAATCAGTTTTTGGTGGGGTAATGATATTTTTAAAAAATCTTGCTTCAATAGCACATTTTTTTTTGCCAAAACTAATAGGTAGCATTACTAAATTGAAGTGATTTAGGTTTTGTGGTAATAATTTTTTTTTTTTGCTAATAGATAGCAAGACAAAAAAAAACAAATATTTTTTTTATTATTTATTTTTCTACCAGTGTTATGACAGACTACCGAAGACGCCTCCAAAAAAGGTAATTTTACGTGGTAGTGCATACACACATGTAGAAAGCTGTCAGCGCTTATCACAGGCACAGGTAGTCGGCGCCGACATGCCCTTCGACGCTTATAGGCGCCGACTAGGCACAAAGTATAGAAATTGTAGGCGCCGACTAACTGCGCGGCTCGGTATCGGCCCGCGTCGGACGAGGAGATAAACGTTAACAAACCAGCGTGGCGCCGACAGTCAACTTTCTCCGTGTATACGCACATAAACATCCTAATTAATATTATAAATGAGAAAGTGAGTTTGTATAATGGTTTGTTTGTTTAGATAAATCATTTATTTGTAGTAGTACAACACACACATACACAAAAATTAGGACAATATAGCAAAATGTTAACAAATTTTTGTCAGTACATAAGTATGCGCGTGCTGCAACAATACAAAAAGGCTGCAACTCAGCTTTTATATTAACCAGAGGACAATACACTGATTTTCAGTTGTGACTTAAAGGCAGGTGCTTTTTTGTTTGTGTATTTGTTTGTTTGTTACCATCATGTCCTATCTACTGAACCAATCTTCCTGAAATTTCGCATACACATAGCTAGGAGCATCCAAAAGAAGGCTACCATCATCCCGGGAAAAAGCATTGTTTCCGTGTAAAATTTATGTGGGCGAAGCCGCGGGCGAAACCTAATTGTATATAAATGTTCGTTACATCGTGTAGGTGAGCACGGTAACATCAGACGTGTGCGGAAAGCTGAAGACGGCGTTCCTGTTCCACGTGCGGCGCGACACTGCCGCCTCCCGCGCCGTCCTCGCCGACCTGTTCCCTCCCCCTCCCCCGCCCCCTCCCCCCGCCACCGCCACCGCCGCCCAGCACACCTCCCCCGCGCGGAGACCGATAGAGGAGGACAGGGAAGTGGACTCGGTGTTGGACAGGACTGTAGTGAGGATCGCAACGGAGATACTGGATGACATTCCCGCGGGGGATCCCAGGTTTGTAGTTCTTTTTTTTTTGAATAGCTATTTGTGTACCACTGCTGGGCATAAGCCTTATCTCTTTTCTTCCATGCGTCTCAGTTCTTTGTTGATACAAAAAGATTCTTTTAATGTATAAAAATATGAATGCGTATTTCAAAAATTTTAACTAGGATAAAGCAAGCGCTGGCTTGTTGTTGGCGCCATTGTAAAATTTGACACGATATTGTTTCCTCTCGAGAGGAGGTCAAAGGAAGAAAAGTACTGTACAAGCCTTGGGTGAAATTGCAATTTATCCTCATATTTTTAAAGCAATTGGCAAGACCTCAACTGCGCTTTGGCGTTGTAATATTACTCGACTATAAATTGCTTCATTTCCGGCCTCGACAGTAATGCACTATTACTTCTATCCTAGACCATAATGTATTATTTTCATTAAGTTTTTCATGTAAAAACGATAAATTTCCCCTAAAGATGGAAGCAACGCGTCACCGGGCAATCGGCGAACATAGCTTTAGGAAGTTCGGCTGCTCTCGACATCGCGGCGCAACTCCGAGACAAACAGCGCGCGTTCTCACTGTTCATGGAGTTCCTGAGATCTACCGGCCTCAGTCAGAGACTGCACCAAGTTACTGATGGTATGATAAATAAATAAATAAAATAAATATATAGGAACAAATCACCACAGATTGAGTTAGCCCCAAAGTAACTTCGAGACTTGTGTTATGGGATACTAACTCAACGATTTTATAATTTATAACAAATAGATATATAGATAAACATCCAAGAACCAGGTCAATCAGAAAAAGATCATTTATTGATCTATCTATACATATTAGGTCATTACATATGAAATCGGCGTTTTATAAGGGAGGAACGTAAAGTTGATTTTTGTAATTCACTATCACTACATAGTATAAAACAAAGTCGCTTTCTCTGTCCCTATATCCCTATGTGTGCTTAAATCTTTAAAACTACGCAACGGATTTTGATGCGGTTTTTTTATATAGATAGAGTGATTCAAGAGGAAGGTTTTTATGCCCATGCGAAGCTGGGACGGGTCGCTAGTTATATAATAAAACAGTAAAAATATTTTGTTTGTACATTTAGTATTTTTAACTGACATGGATAAAGGGACACTTAAAAAGAATAATAGAAAGCAATAATTATTTTATTGATTTTTTTTGCCTGTCTGTCTGTATGATCACGCTTATCTCTGAAAGCACTGAACATATTTACTTAAAATTACAATATTATTAAAATCATTAGACAATGGCGGACTTATCTCTTACAGTCAACCGGCGAATGACGAAAGGAAATGCGTAAGAAAAGGGTAGAAGTAGTATTCCACTTAGCTTTCAATTCACCTCGTGTGTAATGACAAACTTATCACACTTGCATCATAAGTGTTTTATTTTACAGAAACGGACGGCTCAATAATAAGTACAGAGTGGGCCTTATGCCGGTTGTCGGAACAACTAGCAGCCGCCATCGCTCTCAGAAGGCTTCATCGCGGACCGGCTGCTCAATTGATTGATGCTGCCATCTACCAGGTCAGTTCAGTCACATTCCACAGGATACAAGCTTAATCGACCCTGCATATCCTGGTCTTTGGAACCGCCCCCTCGGTCTCTTACGTAATTTCTTTAACATTTCGCCCGAGGTGGGGTGAAATATGTCTCATTGTGTCGGAGAAATTTGGATGTGAGGTTATTTCAATGTGAACAAACGATTTCTAACGTGGTTCCTAAAATGACCACCAGGTGGTTGGAATGGTTTAAAAGACACATTAATAGTCGTTTATGGAACTACGTCTGAGGCCGAGAGGCGGCTTCGAAGAACTTTGATTTACATGGATAGTTGACGTGTATTTTGTTTTTGTTTAAAATAATTATTTTATTAATCTGTTTATATTTATTCTATTTATTTAGATTGAAAAGACTTTTTCCATATTTTTCTGAGCCTTCTAAGACAGCAAAACTTAATTTCAAAAGTTCATTTTTAAAACCCTTTTGAAAACACCGGCGGCCATTTTTGCAGTTTTGTGACGTAATTATTGTATAACGTGTAAAAACCATATACTAAAGTAGGGCCATTTTAATAGGTCACATTTGACACTTCATTTAAATTCAACAATGTGTACTTGTAACGGCGGGTACTCAATTATTTTTTTTGCAGAAGCGAGATTTAGTTAATTTTTTAAGCATTTTCTGTTTAATTCATAAATTATTGTATAGTGATGAAAGAAAACGGTATTATTACCATTTGTTTCGATTAAAGAGACATTCATTTTGAATGTATGTGAAATACAATACTATTTTTTTAATGAAATCTAAACGTCACTACAAAGTCAGCTCGATTAACGCTTTTTTTTTTTTATCACTAGAGATGTACCACAAAAAAAACCCGACAAAACCGAATTAGTTGAATCGATATAATGATTTATGTATGTGTAATGACTTACCTACGTGTGTACGAAAAAATATAAAACCATAAATTGTTTATTTGTGAAATATGTTTAATTACAATTATACTGGAATACTTAAGCAATAACTTTATATTAAAATATTTAATAACTAGCTGTTTCCCGCGGCTTCGCCCCGCGTGGGACTCGGTTATATCGCGCCCAAAAGTAGCCTATGTTTGACCTCAGGTCGTTAACTACATCCCTACCAAATTTCATCACAATCGGTCCAGCAGTTTAGCCGTGAAGAGGTGACAGACAGACAGACAGACAGACTTTCGCATTTATAATATTAGTATGGATATTTAGTATAAACTCATAGTATTTAGTATAACTTATTCCTGGCAACACTTAAACCTACAGTGATGCCACGACGCCATTACGTGTTGCATTCTTTTGTTGTAGTGCGAAGTGACTGTGCGATTTCCGTGTATCCCCTATTATCTTTTGAACTGGCTTTTCTTACTGATCCGATCTTCCGCAAACGTTTATCTGGCTATCATTTAGCTCCGATTGCTTATTATTTGGACTTTGTTCTGGTTTAACCATGTCTAAACGAGGAATAACCTTAAACAGCCAAGCTCGCGAACAAGTGGTAAAATTATACACTTATTTCGAACGTGAGTCGGCCAACGGTGGAAGTTAATCCAAATTTATTAAAAGTCGAGCTAATGAATTTAGTGCATACAACTATGTCGACCAAGCCACGCTATGTTATCGACGAACTAGCCCTAGAGCATGGACACGAAGTGATTCGATTGCCTCCTTACCACTGCCAGTATAATGCCATCGAGCTTATTTGGGCACAAATAAAGGGTCATGCAGCACGAAATAACACCGAGCCACCTTTCAGCACAGGAAAAATGCTTACGCTGTTAAAAAATGCATGTGACAGTGTCTCTGTAGAAGATTGGAAAAAGGTTGTTGAAAAAACAAAGAAAATCATCGAAAGTGATTTTGAACGCGATATTAAAATTGACAATATCATCGAAAACGAGTTGATTATATCTGTAAGTGCGGACAGTAGTGATGATGATGACACTGATAATAGCTGTAGTTCCACTGAATAAATGGATTTTTAAACTAAATTATGTCATTTCATTTAAAAAGTAAATTATTACATATACACAGGGATTGATATTTGATTGAAGTATGTACAGTTATTTACCTGTATTAAATTTATATTACAACAGTTTGTTTTTTATTCATATTTCTTTAAAAGTATAATACCAAATCAGTATCGATTTCGAGTTTGTATCGATATTTCTCGGTATTCAATTAACAAGTCACTTCACTATGAGACTAAGATTGACAGATGTCAAATGGGACCTATTAAATTGGCCTTACTTTAGCATGAAAATCATGCGATTCCAAAATCTTGTCGAATGAAAATCGTAATTACCAAGTTTGAACGAATGACAGAAGTCAATTAACAATAGGTCTGAAATGACAATTTACCACAACGGTTGCGCCACGTCATAGCAGATGATGGCCGGCGCGCGTTTTGACATTTCCGAATTTTAAGAATTCGAAATTGAAATTACACTGCCATCTTGCATTTTTCTTAACGACGATCTGATTGGTTTCGTGGGTCAAATAATGTGAGAAATAAAAGAAAGAAAGAAAGAAAGAAAGAAGAAAGAAAAATAGTTTATTTGGCTGATCTGAGCATTAACTACAAACATTTAATATACAAACGCCAAAAGGGCCCCCGCTCAGCATGTGTCGTGGACGTTGGTACGAGCCACGACGCTGGTCTTCCGCGGGTACCGTACATAATTAACTAAGTCTGTCTGTCACCTCTTCACGGCTAAACTGCTGGAGCGATTGTGATGAAATTTGGTAGGGATGTAGTTAACGACCTGAGGTCAAACATAGGCTACTTTTGGACGCGATATAACCGATTCCCACGCGGGGTGAAGCCGCGGGGAACAGCTAGTTAATATATATATTGGATTCTTGAAACATTAGAATTAAATTATAATTTAATTAAAGTAGGTGTCTACTTTAATTAAATTGAATTAATAAATTTAAAACACTAATATAATACCAACATTTCTATGAGTTACTTGTACAACAAACAGATAATGCTGCAATTACTGAGCCTTTTGAGTTCGTAAAATTCTCTCTTTAAGTTTATACTTAAAAGATTTAACAGAGAACGAATTTCTAATCGGCGGAGGAATGTTATTTCCAGCACTTAGAAGCAGCATACCTGAAACTGCCTCGGAAAGCAGCAGTCTTGTGTCTGGGGCAAAGAATACGATCTGGTTCTCTAGCACTCTAAACATTTGTTGCATCAAAATTGGCATGTGTCAAGTGGCCTATTGCCTGACTACGAAGACACCGTGTGTGCAGGTGGTGTGCGGCGGAGAGTCGTGGGTCGCGGAGGACCCCGAGACCGCAGCAGCGCTGTCCTCCGGCGCGCTCACTCCCGCCGACGTGTGCTACCGCCGCGTGAGCGCCAGCTGGCGGCTGCTGCGGGCGCTGGCCAAGGGGAACTCGCTGGACATCATCACGGTGAGTGGCGGAGTGTGCTGCCGCCGCGTGAGCGCCAGCTGGCGGCTGCTGCGGGCGCTGGCCAAGGGGAACTCGCTGGACATCATCACGGTGAGTGGCGGAGTGTGCTGCCGCCGCGTGAGCGCCAGCTGGCGGCTGCTGCGGGCGCTGGCCAAGGGGAACTCGCTGGACATCATCACGGTGAGTGGCGGAGTGTGCTGCCGCCGCGTGAGCGCCAGCTGGCGGCTGCTGCGGGCGCTGGCCAAGGGGAACTCGCTGGACATCATCACGGTGAGTGGCGGAGTGTGCTGCCGCCGCGTGAGCGCCAGCTGGCGGCTGCTGCGGGCGCTGGCCAAGGGGAACTCGCTGGACATCATCACGGTGAGTGGCGGAGTGTGCTGCCGCCGCGTGAGCGCCAGCTGGCGGCTGCTGCGGGCGCTGGCCAACGGGAACTCGCTGGACATCATCACGGTGAGTGGCGGAGTGTGCTGCCGCCGCGTGAGCGCCAGCTGGCGGCTGCTGCGGGCGCTGGCCAAGGGGAACTCGCTGGACATCATCACGGTGAGTGGCGGAGTGTGCTGCCGCCGCGTGAGCGCCAGCTGGCGGCTGCTGCGGGCGCTGGCCAAGGGGAACTCGCTGGACATCATCACGGTGAGTGGCGGAGTGTGCTGCCGCCGCGTGAGCGCCAGCTGGCGGCTGCTGCGGGCGCTGGCCAAGGGGAACTCGCTGGACATCATCACGGTGAGTGGCGGAGTGTGCTGCCGCCGCGTGAGCGCCAGCTGGCGGCTGCTGCGGGCGCTGGCCAAGGGGAACTCGCTGGACATCATCACGGTGAGTGGCGGAGTGTGCTGCCGCCGCGTGAGCGCCAGCTGGCGGCTGCTGCGGGCGCTGGCCAAGGGGAACTCGCTGGACATCATCACGGTGAGTGGCGGAGTGTGCTGCCGCCGCGTGAGCGCCAGCTGGCGGCTGCTGCGGGCGCTGGCCAAGGGGAACTCGCTGGACATCATCACGGTGAGTGGCGGAGTGTGCTGCCGCCGCGTGAGCGCCAGCTGGCGGCTGCTGCGGGCGCTGGCCAAGGGGAACTCGCTGGACATCATCACGGTGAGTGGCGGAGTGTGCTGCCGCCGCGTGAGCGCCAGCTGGCGGCTGCTGCGGGCGCTGGCCAAGGGGAACTCGCTGGACATCATCACCGCGTTTCGGGTCGTTTTCTTGTCATCGCTCACCAGTTGTCTGTGCTAGACATGCCTGCACGTTTAGTGTTAAACTAAGCTGTCATCTATTGAGATATTTGTTACATGTCATATATGTTTGTTTGTTAATTTGTTGATTTGTATGTGTGATAAATGTCTATTGTATTGTATTGCATTTCGCCCTGTGTGCAGCCGGTGCTGTCCGCGATGCAGTCGCGGCGGCGCGGCGCTCCGCCCTCGGCCGCGCTGTTGCCCGCTCTGTTGGACCTGCACAAGAGGGCGCTCACGTGAGTCACATATCCATACTAATATTATAAATGCGAGTCTGTCTGTCTGTCTGTCTGTCTGTCATCTCTTCACGGCTAAACTACTGGCCCGATTGTGATGAAATTTGGTAGGGATGTAGTTAACGACCTGAGGTCAAACATACTACTTTTAGGCGCGATATAACCGAGTACCACGCGGGGCGAAGCCGCGGGGAACAGCTAATTTTATATATTAGAAGAAACACTACGGTTATATAGAAAAGCGTACCAGATTAATGTTTCGATTCTACGGGTTGCATGCACAAAAAATCATTTCGCGTTCCGCGAGCGAGAGCGCGGCATGAACGAGAGAGAGAGGCATGATCGGCTCAGTTCGGTTCGTGCTGAAATCCACTTAAATCCATTGAAAAAGATCTATTCGACGTGTCTCTTATTTTTAACTTTTTTAAATATCTTTTTCTCGGCACAGACAATACCTCCATAACTGTCAAGATGCCACATCTCGTGCCACACTATTGGAATCGGCGGCTACACTGGCGGACTTACTGCTGACAGATAGTGCGGGCTTGCCGGCTCAGCAGTACGAGCGGGTGCGGACACAACTCATACAGCCGTTCTGTGAGTGATGACATAACATACTGCGACAGCGGACTCACTGCCGGACTTACTGCTGACTTATATTGTCCCACTGCTGGGCACAGGTTTCCCCTCTCTCCTTCCAAACCTCTCGTTGTTCCGCTTCATTCAGCCACTTGCTTTTGAAGAATAAAAATGATTGATGCCCGAATACTCAAACGCTACTCAACTTTAAGAGCTGCTAAAGTATCATGCGGTTGCGGTGAACGTCAAAGATATGACAGTGACAGCATGATACTTGAACTACTCTCAAAAAGTTTTTGGAGGGAAAGAAAATTGTCACTATGTCCGCGCTGTATTTAATTTCCAAAACTTAGGTTTTTTGGTACTTATATATTGGTGGATTATTACTTGCAGTGTTCGTGAACAAGTGTGACTTTTTATCTTTGTCACCAAAATCTCCCAAGTTATAGCTAAGTGAAAATTTTCCACCGCTTTACTTAGCCATCTGACTCTGACTAGACTTACTTACTTGACTAGTTGACTGGACTAGACTACTGACTTGACTTTTTGACTTGACTGACTAAAGTAGGACTGAAGAAGATTAATAAATTCAAGAAAGTCCTTAAAGGACTAGTTTTCATGGCCGTAAAAACTACTCAAAAAAAAAACTACTCTGAAAATTGAATAGTGTTTGAGTATAAGGGCATTAGAAAATTGTGCTTATTTCAGTGGAAGAGGGTCAATTTGAGCGCGCGGCTACTCTCGCCGAGAAGTTCAAAGACTTCGAGCTTTTGGTGGAGATGTGTGTCAACAAGCAGGACACCGACAGGCTGTACGGATACATCGACAAGTATATTAATGAGGTAGTTACATTATTTTTTTATTTTATGCGACTAGATGACGAATATACCCGTTGTGGCGCTTGCCACAGATATATATTTTTTTATGGTATTGTTATGTATTAGCTTTTAAGGTGTCTTAAGGAAAAAAGACAAACATCAAAATTTTGTTTGTGATACTAGAAAAATTCGGATGTTTTTTTGGCAGATCTGTTTAGAATAGATAACTGGTGATCATTTAAAAAAAATGTGTAGGAAAAAAATCTGTAGACAATTTAATTATGTAAAAGGCACTGTAGTGATGATATTAGGTCGATTATTGTTGAACCGATGTACGGAGATGTCTTAGAAAATAAAACACACGGGCTTTCGTACCAAATCTGTATTGCAACTAAACGATTTACAAAGACACGAATAACTACTTGTCATGAATGACGTAGACATCCCGGCCACCGAAGGGCGAAGTCCTTAATTTAAAACAAAAGAAATTAAATCGCAATCACATAATGATTACTGAACTTGAACTACTATAAAAATACAAATTAATCAGGTGGCCCGATAAGTGTTACTTTAAAATAAGTAAAAATATTAAAATATAAAAAAAATAAAAGTAACTGTTCAATTATACAAAACAAATGTGTCAACAACTCCAAATTAAATACACAAGAAAATTCAATTGATGGATTGAAAATGATTGCTAAGTTTGAACTTAATCTGTGTCTATTGGCAAAGCACAAATTCTAGAAAGTGATCTTTTAACTACTCCACTACGACACTTTACACTATATACTCTCGTAAGATTATCATCTCCAGGATGTTTTGCTACGATGCGGCCAAGAGCCCATTTTCCTGGTGGCAATTGGTCTTCTTTTAAGAGCACTATATCTCCAATCTCAAATTCCTTCTGTTTCTTTATCCATTTACTACGAGTTTGGAGTCTCGTTAAATACTCGTTTTGCCAGCGATTCCAAAAACTTGCAACTAGGCGTTGCGTATGCTGCCATCGTGATAATTTACTTACGCTGATGTCTTGAAGGTTTGGATTTGGTATGGAGATGGGTGCTTCTCCAATCAAGAAATGCCCAGGGGTTAAATGTCTAGTTCAGTATCTGAAGTGTCTATGGGTATCAACGGCCGCGAATTAAGACAGGCTTCAATTTGGCACAGTATGGTAGTGGTCTCCTCGAACGTTAGGTGAGTATTCAAAATTCTTTTCAGGTGAAACTTCGTTGACTTGACGCAGATTCCCATAATCCACCGAAGCTTGGGCTGTATGGCGGTATGTGTTTCCATTGGGTACCATCTGTTGCTAATAAGTCCGCTAAATGACCAGGTAATTCAAGATTTGCATTTTTCCATGCCTCGTGGAGTTCTTTATTAGCACCAACAAAGTTTCGGCCATGGTCGCTCCAGATTTCCAAACATCGGCCACGTCGTGCCACGAATCTGTTAAAAGCTCCAATAAATGCCTCAGAAGTAAGATCGCCAACTAACTCTAGATGTATGGCCTTAGTGGACATACAAATGAATACAGCGATATAGGCCTTATTTGTTTTAGCACCTCTGCCCTTTGACATCAATATTTGAAAAGGGCCGGCAAAGTCAATCCCACTATTTATGAATGGTCTCGCTGGAGTGGTTCGAGCTTTAGGTAAATTACCCATGAGTTGAGTCTTCGACATGGCTTTAAATCTGGCACAAACGATGCATTTGTTTATGCAAGTCTTGATTAAATTCTTTACTCTAATAATCCAATACTTAGATTTGATGTAAGAAAGCATTAGTTGTATGCCACCATGCAATGTTTTACGATGAGCTTCGACAACAATTAGACGTGCTAGATGACATTTATTGCTAAGTATGAGTGGATGTTTTTGATCATTATTCATATTGGCATTTCTTAATCTACCACCAACTCTTACCAATTTATTATCATCGAGGTATAGATTTAGACATTTTAAATTACTATCTCTTGCTACATTTCTTTCATTAGATAATGCTTCTATTTCTTTAATGAATTCTTCTCTTTGTGATATGCTTACACATTTTATCAAAGCGATTTCTAATTCCTCTGTGTTTAAACTTCTATCAATATTTTCTGGACACTTTTTAGAATTTAAAAATCTTAAACTGTATACTACGGTTACTAAAAGTTCTTGTAATGTGTTAAATTCATCAGTTATAATTTTCATATTATTGTTCTCAAATTGTGTGTTTAATACTATCTTCTTCATTTCTAAATCTGTTGTCGGCACGTTAGGTTTCGTAAAGTCTATTTTTTTCTGTCTAAGCCATTCTGGCCCTTCCCACCACAATTTATTATTTATGAGATTGTCTAAATATGTACCTCTTGAACCTATGTCAGCAGGATTATCTTTAGATTTGACATGAAACCATTGACTGACTGAAATATTGTCTAATATCTCAATTACTCGGTTGCTAACAAACGGTTTCCATCTGTTTGTATCACCCATCAACCAAGATAACACAATTGTGGAATCTGTCCAAGCAAATGTTTGATTTTTATTTAACCTCATTGCTTCTCTGATTTGAGTTAAAAGCTTGGCTAAAAGTACAGCACCGCATAATTCAAGCCTCGGTAAAGAAACAGTTTTGAGGGGAGCTACTTTTGTTCTGGACGCAATGATTCCGTTTTTTAAGTTTCCATTCTGAGTTTCTACTCTATTATACACCACAGCGCAATATCCTTTATTTGACGCATCGCAATATCCATGTAAACTTATTTTGTTTGTATCTCTATCAGTAAATATCCATCTTTTAATTTGTATCTGGTCCATATTATCAAAACTTGTTCTTAGTTTCATCCATTCTTCTTCATCCTTCTGATCTACTATGTCATCCCAATCAAGTCTTTGTTTCCAAATATTTTGAATTAGCATTTTTGCAGTGATTAAAGCGGGTGAGATCCATCCTAATGGATCAAATAAACTTTGTATATCTGCTAGGATGCTTCTCTTCGTAATTAATGTTGGCTTTGGAGGCAACTTAGTTAAATAATGAAACGAGTCAGTTGTCATGTTCCAAGATAATCCTAAGGCTTTGATAATACTCTCGTTTGTGATTCCTTTCTCAACGCTTGCACTTCTCAGCGACTGTGGTATTTGATCTAGAAACTCTTTACTATTTGATGCCCACTTTTGTAGTATGAATCCTCCTTTTGCTAGCAGTTGTTGCAGTTGTCTACTAGCTTCTATAGCGCCTTCTAGTGAGCAATCTCCACTAAGGCAATCATCAACGTAAAAGTCTTCAGCGAGAACTTTTGCACCAATTGGAAAGTCTTCACATTCGTCTTTAGACAGCTGTTTCAAAGTTTTAATTGCCAGGTAGGGCGCGGAGGCAGTTCCAAATGTAACACGCAGCATTCTTTAATCTTCCACTTCATCGGAGGAATTATTTCTCCATAGTATCCGCTGATAATCTGAATCTTCCTTTCTTACTAAAATCATGCGGTACATTTTTTGGACATCAGCTATGTAACATATTTCCTTCATGCGCCATCTCATGATTAGGTTTCTTAGATCTTCTTGTAATTGAGGTCCCACGTACAATAAATCGTTGAGAGAAATATTGTTGGATCCTTTGCATGATGCGTCGAAAACGATTCTTACTCTTGTTGACTCGCTCTCTCTAATAACGGCGTGATGTGGTAGGTATATAGAGAAATTTTCCATTTCTTCTCTTGGAACTTTTTCCATGTGATCCAACTGTAGGTACTCTTCCATAACTTTTGCATATTCTTCTTTCAACTTAGGACTTCTGTCTAATTTTCGTTCTATTTGTTTTAATCTTTTCAAAGCTATTTCTCTTGTTTGTCCTACTTCTTCTGGTAATCTTTTGAATGGTAACTTGACGATATATCTTCCTTCGCTTGTTCTAGAATGTTCTTTTTCATAAATTTCTTCACATGTTCTTTCTTCTGTTGTTAATTTTCTATTTCTGGTATCATCGTCTATAGCCCAAAGATTTTTTAAGAGGTGATCTATGTTTATATCTACCCGATGATGCATGGCAACAAGGTGAGTATTAGATTGAGAGTTTTCTGAATGTTTCCAAATAATATCCAGCCCAGGTTGGTTTCTTGTGCCATAGGTGTACCTTGCGGGCCTTTGACTAAATTATTTTTCACAATTTCTGTGTATACATCTATGCCAAGCAACAAATCAATTTTACTTGACACAAAGTACTGTGGGTCAGCCAGGGTAAGTCCATCTAAATGTGACCAATCAATGTTTGGTTTTATAGTAGTGCACGGTATCGTCGATGTAATTGACTTCAAGACGTATGCTTTTACAGAGAGATTAAAGTCTTCATCATATCTTGATAAAAGATTCAATTGAACTGCATAACGAACTGAAGTTGTTGTGGAGCCTACTCCGATGACCGAACCTCGTAATGGTATTTTTTTAAGCTGAAGAAGTTGAGTTGCATTGGTACTGATGAACGAGGTCTGAGATCCTGGATCGATTAAAGCTCGCAACAAGGTCTCTCGGCCACTCTCACTCTTGACCGGTTCCAGTGCTGTTGCTAACAAGGAATTTTTATGCTTTTTGGCAAAATTTGAAACAATTGGCTCATCCTGAAGGTTTTCTTCTTCTTGTGTATCGTCATCATTATGGTACGGCGAGGATATTCCAGGTGATGAACTAATCTTCTCGGTGTCCTGAGAATTCTCTGTCTTCTTACTATAATGAAGTAGAGTGATGACGCTTCCCACATATTTGACAAGAAGTCTTCTGTTTGCAATAATATATGGGATGGCCGGGTGATAAGCAATTGTAGCATAATCGATTGGTTTTGACTATCTCGCTTCTCTTCTCCGGGTCAAGTTTGGCAAATTCCTTACAGTGGCATAGAAGATGTTGTTCACTACATAATTTACAAATCGTCTTTGTGGTTGAAGTATGAAAGGAACGTTCTTTGTTAATTTTCTGTGTGTTAGATGAGGCTTGAATTGTTAACTCGAGTGTTTGTATTCTATTCTCCAAAAAAGTAATAAAATTTTGCAAAGTAGGTAAATTTGTTTGATATTCTCGACTTACATGAGATTCCCATTCTTTGTGTGTCTCGATATCTAATTTTTGCACTGTTAAAAATATAATGATAGGGTCCCAAGACACAGTACTTATATCCATTGATTTAAAACTGTTTAGACACTCTTTTGTATTGTCGATCAAAAATTTTAACTGTCCAGGTGATTGCGTGCTTACTTTTCTAAAAGAAAATAACCTCTTCAAAATAGCATTCACAATAAGCCGCTTGTGGCTGTATCTATCCTTCAAGGTACTCCAAGCCTGCTTGTAATTATGTGTTGTCACCTGAATATGTTTTATACAATTTTTAGCTTCTCCCGATAAACACGATTTCAAGTAGTGAAGTTTTTGTACATCACTTAGAGATTTATTAGAATGTATCAATGCCTTAAATGTATCTTCAAACGACTGCCACTCTTCATATGCACCTGTAAATATAGGCAGGTTAATCCTGGGTAACTTGACTTCCGTGGTGTACGAGCCCTCTGGTCTGGACGACGAGTTGCACGGTGCATCTTCATGTTGGGATGAGTTATCTAGCTGTTTTGTAGTGAATAATTCAATCGCGTCTACCATTTCAGACTTCAAATCTAAATAAATTTCTTCTAACTCACTATATTTTTCTTCTATGAAATATTTAATAGTCGCCCGTTCTTCTTTGTTAGTTATTTTTATTAATGTCTCATGCGCCACTCTAAATGATTTCCAATAATCTTCTAAACATTGTAGTCTAGTTTCAATGTATCCTTTAGTTAGTCGGCTTTTCGGAGACTTCTTATAATTGGTTTTTGCTTTTACTAACATAATGGACAAATCTTCTAAAATTTCCATTGTTTCTTCTAAAGACGCCATAGTTATTCACTTGCGCTTATAATGTAGCTAAAACGTTCACTTCGTAATATTCACTATGATGCACCAATAATTATAGGTAGTATAACTGAGCCGAGTCGTCCTTTTGTTCACTAATGATCTTCGTATGAAAAAAACGCTAGGCAACACTCCTTATCGCTCGGGTCGACCGGTTACTATGCGCTGGTATGCGGATCGAATAGGACCATTTTGTAGTGATGATATTAGGTCGATTATTGTTGAACCGATGTACGGAGATGTCTTAGAAAATAAAACACACGGGCTTTCGTACCAAATCTGTATTGCAACTAAACGATTTACAAAGACACGAATAACTACTTGTCATGAATGACGTAGACAGGCACTTTTTCACCGAGACGCACCGTTTTAAAGATATTTGCGATAATCTCAATAGTGGGAACTCTAAGCAACTCTGATTTCTGAAGAAACTGCTTAGGTCCCAGCACTCTACACCTGCTCTTGGATCATTCTTTGAGCGAACTAATGTTTGTCCACAGGGCATGTGCGAGACAGCTTTCGCGTGGTTGTGCTCCCGCGCCGGCAAACATCGCGCCTTGTTACTGCGCAGTCTCGGCCGCCGGTACCCGCAACGATTGGTATTTTATTAATTATATTCAATCCTAACTTCCTAATTAATATTATAAAGGAGAAAGTCTTCCATGCTGATCTGGGAGAAAAAGAAAAACATAGAATGTACCAGCTGCTTCTCTTCCCGCGCAAGCCGTAAAAGTCGTCTGAGGGAATCGCCGAATGGGGAAATCATGACATAGGCGATGCGGCTAGCAACCCATCACTATTGATTTCCTGTTTCAACTACCATTATGCTAAACGTGGCCTAAGGTCTTATGGTTCTAGGCTCTGTCTATCCCGTATGGGATAAAGACGTGATTATATGTATGTATGTATGAAAGTGAGTTTGTTTTTTACTCTTTCAGGCTATCTACTGCACCAATCTTTTTCAAATTTCGCATATACATAGTGTATAGTAAATGTAATTCGTGGACAAAACAAACTTATGTATCTAATTAGGCGAGAAGCCTGCTTCAAAAGACCCGAACGAATTTAGTCTTTGACAAAACGAAAAGCAGGCTTAGTAGTGGACTGTGTGTTGCCAGTTTATACATTACTAACAAATTTATAGACACACAGATTCCAAATTTGGACACATAGATAGAAGTATTAAAACATAGGATACCTTTCATACCAGGAAAAAGCACTGTTCCCGTGGGAAAATGCACGCGGGCGAAAGCTAGTTTACTCACAATTCTTTGAAATAACCTTTTTTTTTAGATTGAAGACGGTTGTTGTGTATTGTGTCTATGTTTTCAATAAAAACCGGTCAAGTGCGAGTTGAACTCGCGTGGAGAGGGTTCCGTACAATGCCAATGTCAGTTTTTAAATTCAATTTTGGCATGTCAACAAACTACTACTATCACCATCTAGTGGTGTACACTAAAAAAACTAAAAAAACTATTTTCCGTGAAAGTTTTATATTGAATTTACCACTTAATTGTCACTTGACAGAGTTCTTGTAGGTTTTCCTGTAATCTACAGGCTTTAAACTATATTTTGTATTTTTTTCAAAATTTTAGTAGTTTCGGAGATCAAGGGAATGGTCAATTTTTCGTTTTCTTCGACAGACGGACGGTCGGACAGACAGACGCACGAGTGATCCTTTAAGGGTTCCGTTTTTACATTTTTGTACGGAACCCTAAAAAGGACATAGGATACCTTTCATTTCGGGAAAAAGCACTGTTCCCGTGTAAAATTCAAGCGGGCGAAAGCTAGTTTACTCACAATTCTTCGAAATAACCTTTTTTTTAGATTGACGACGGATGTGTGTATTGTGTCTATAATGTTTTCAATAAATTAATTGTAGAAGTAATAATAACAAAATAAAATAAAATTCCGAAAGATTTTGGTGCTTCTTTTGATAAGTTTCTAAACTTAAATTTAAGAAGATTAGTCATCTCTGTTTGGCGCATTGAAGCTACCACAAAGAAGAAAAAGACAGATATAGAATCTTTCTATGTTATTTTTTTACGCGGGTTAAAACAATCTTTAATATCTTTGGGACCATTCCTTTTTCGAATGTCGAACTACAAATAGAGAGTAGAGCCTCGCCGCCAAGAGGTTTGTCCATCTTTTACAGGTTACACTTCGGAAAGTGTGCCCAGGAACTGCACGAGTTAACTCCGCTCAGTTTCATCACCGAACAATTAGGCGTGGTGATAGACTTTATCCATATGTAGTTGTAATAACAGCCGTACACGCCTACGGCGGATATATAGAGTGGAGTTGGCCTCCTTAGAAACACAGTGTTGTCGAGTCCAGGGGGGTAGGAGTGCTAATCGCCATCTAGTGATGAGTGTACAAAAGTAAAAAGAAATAGGTCAAGCACATGTCTAACATGCTTTAAGAATCTTTTTTTAAAAGATGCGTTCTATTCCACGCTAGATGGTATGCCACGGATCTATCATTATTATTTGATTTTATAAAATGAAAAATTACCGCTGTGCAGGTGGCCAAATACTAGGCTAAGTCAATATAGAGTACATATAGCCATTATTACTCGAAAAGAATTAATTAATTTACGAACACGTCACAAGTAAACACGTGTGCATGACAATGAGGAATGTTCTGTACTGATCAATGCGCCACTGGCGGCGAGTAACTGGAACTAATCAAAGACTCCTATGATGAAACCAGTGCTCATTGGTTTAAATCATCTCTGTAATTTCTCTGTGTACACGCCGTTTTGCCTCTTCGTTTATAATGCGCACGGCGGAGGAGTGGAATTCTTTACCGGCTGACATATTTCCGGACACTTATGACCCGGGTCTTTTTAAAGCCAGAGTGAATACGCTATTAATGAACCAGCGAGCTCTATCTTATACCACATCTGCACTTACCATCAGGTGGGATCGTGGTCAATTGCTGGTCATTGACTACATGAAAAAAAATCAGCTCTATGGTATAATTACACAGATTCTTCTATCTTAAATTTCTTTTAGATAGTTCCTTTTTCGTATGAATTATGTAGCCATCATTATTGTGTGCGTGTTATAATGTCAATTGACCATGCATACCTTTGTATCAGAATTCTTCGGAAACGTCTCTTAGCCTCTGACGTGATTCCTTCAACGACCACCAAATGACAGCCGGAACCAACGGCTTAACGTGATAAGCACGTAATCATCTTTATTAACAGAAAATAAGATGATTCACGCCTGCAATGTTCTAACCAAACGAAACACAATTAAACAAAGTATGCTTTCCGTGAGAATCGTCGTTGAGTTTCTACGAAGGATTACACACGCGATCCGGAGCCGTGGTGTATAGGCCTTCATGGAAAGTCAAACGATACAGCGGTGTTGGCCTTCGCCAGGCTTCCAGCTTCTGTGTGTGGCTTCAACTTGTTGTGGTGCAGGTGCAGTGGCTGTCGGCAGTGCCTCAGCCGCCGCGACCGGCGCTGCTGGCGCTGCAGCAGCTGGCGAGCGGGCGGCACGCGCACGCTGCCCGCGCACTAGCGGCGCTAGCCGTCCACGAGACAGACTGCATCAGCCGGATGACTGTGAGTGTGTTACAGCAGCTGGCGAGCGGGCGGCACGCGCACGCTGCCCGCGCACTAGCGGCGCTAGCCGACCACGAGACAGACTGCATCAGCCGGATGACTGTGAGTGTGTTATAGCAGCTAGCGAGCGGGCGGCACGCGCACGCTGCCAGCCGACCACGAGACAGACTGCCTCAGCCGGATGACTGTGAGTGTGTTACAGCAGCTGGCGAGCGGGCGGCACGCGCACGCTGCCCGCGCACTAGCGGCGCTAGCCGACCACGAGACAGACTGCATCAGCCGGATGACTGTGAGTGTGTTACAGCAGCTGGCGAGCGGGCGGCACGCGCACGCTGCCCGCGCACTAGCGGCGCTAGCCGACCACGAGACAGACTGCATCAGCCGGATGACTGTGAGTGTGTTATAGCAGCTGGCGAGCGGGCGGCACGCGCACGCTGCCAGCCGACCACGAGACAGACTGCCTCAGCCGGATGACTGTGAGTGTGTTACAGCAGCTGGCGAGCGGGCGGCACGCGCACGCTGCCCGCGCACTAGCGGCGCTAGCCGACCACGAGACAGACTGCATCAGCCGGATGACTGTGAGTGTGTTATAGCAGCTGGCGAGCGGGCGGCACGCGCACGCTGCCAGCCGACCACGAGACAGACTGCCTCAGCCGGATGACTGTGAGTGTGTTACAGCAGCTGGCGAGCGGGCGGCACGCGCACGCTGCCCGCGCACTAGCGGCGCTAGCCGACCACGAGACAGACTGCATCAGCCGGATGACTGTGAGTGTGTTATAGCAGCTGGCGAGCGGGCGGCACGCGCACGCTGCCAGCCGACCACGAGACAGACTGCCTCAGCCGGATGACTGTGAGTGTGTTACAGCAGCTGGCGAGCGGGCGGCACGCGCACGCTGCCCGCGCACTAGCGGCGCTAGCCGACCACGAGACAGACTGCATCAGCCGGATGACTGTGAGTGTGTTATAGCAGCTGGCGAGCGGGCGGCACGCGCACGCTGCCAGCCGACCACGAGACAGACTGCCTCAACCGGATGACTGTGAGTGTGTTACAGCAGCTGGCGAGCGGGCGGCACGCGCACGCTGCCCGCGCACTAGCGGCGCTAGCCGACCACGAGACAGACTGCATCAGCCGGATGACTGTGAGTGTGTTATAGCAGCTGGCGAGCGGGCGGCACGCGCACGCTGCCAGCCGACCACGAGACAGACTGCCTCAGCCGGATGACTGTGAGTGTGTTACAGCAGCTGGCGAGCGGGCGGCACGCGCACGCTGCCCGCGCACTAGCGGCGCTAGCCGACCACGAGACAGACTGCATCAGCCGGATGACTGTGAGTGTGTTATAGCAGCTGGCGAGCGGGCGGCACGCGCACGCTGCCAGCCGACCACGAGACAGACTGCCTCAGCCGGATGACTGTGAGTGTGTTACAGCAGCTGGCGAGCGGGCGGCACGCGCACGCTGCCCGCGCACTAGCGGCGCTAGCCGACCACGAGACAGACTGCATCAGCCGGATGACTGTGAGTGTGTTATAGCAGCTGGCGAGCGGGCGGCACGCGCACGCTGCCAGCCGACCACGAGACAGACTGCCTCAGCCGGATGACTGTGAGTGTGTTACAGCAGCTGGCGAGCGGGCGGCACGCGCACGCTGCCCGCGCACTAGCGGCGCTAGCCGACCACGAGACAGACTGCATCAGCCGGATGACTGTGAGTGTGTTATAGCAGCTGGCGAGCGGGCGGCACGCGCACGCTGCCAGCCGACCACGAGACAGACTGCCTCAACCGGATGACTGTGAGTGTGTTACAGCAGCTGGCGAGCGGGCGGCACGCGCACGCTGCCCGCGCACTAGCGGCGCTAGCCGACCACGAGACAGACTGCATCAGCCGGATGACTGTGAGTGTGTTATAGCAGCTGGCGAGCGGGCGGCACGCGCACGCTGCCAGCCGACCACGAGACAGACTGCCTCAGCCGGATGACTGTGAGTGTGTTACAGCAGCTGGCGAGCGGGCGGCACGCGCACGCTGCCCGCGCACTAGCGGCGCTAGCCGACCACGAGACAGACTGCATCAGCCGGATGACTGTGAGTGTGTTATAGCAGCTGGCGAGCGGGCGGCACGCGCACGCTGCCAGCCGACCACGAGACAGACTGCCTCAGCCGGATGACTGTGAGTGTGTTACAGCAGCTGGCGAGCGGGCGGCACGCGCACGCTGCCCGCGCACTAGCGGCGCTAGCCGACCACGAGACAGACTGCATCAGCCGGATGACTGTGAGTGTGTTATAGCAGCTGGCGAGCGGGCGGCACGCGCACGCTGCCAGCCGACCACGAGACAGACTGCCTCAGCCGGATGACTGTGAGTGTGTTACAGCAGCTGGCGAGCGGGCGGCACGCGCACGCTGCCCGCGCACTAGCGGCGCTAGCCGACCACGAGACAGACTGCATCAGCCGGATGACTGTGAGTGTGTTATAGCAGCTGGCGAGCGGGCGGCACGCGCACGCTGCCAGCCGACCACGAGACAGACTGCCTCAGCCGGATGACTGTGAGTGTGTTACAGCAGCTGGCGAGCGGGCGGCACGCGCACGCTGCCCGCGCACTAGCGGCGCTAGCCGACCACGAGACAGACTGCATCAGCCGGATGACTGTGAGTGTGTTATAGCAGCTGGCGAGCGGGCGGCACGCGCACGCTGCCAGCCGACCACGAGACAGACTGCCTCAGCCGGATGACTGTGAGTGTGTTACAGCAGCTGGCGAGCGGGCGGCACGCGCACGCTGCCCGCGCACTAGCGGCGCTAGCCGACCACGAGACAGACTGCATCAGCCGGATGACTGTGAGTGTGTTATAGCAGCTGGCGAGCGGGCGGCACGCGCACGCTGCCAGCCGACCACGAGACAGACTGCCTCAGCCGGATGACTGTGAGTGTGTTACAGCAGCTGGCGAGCGGGCGGCACGCGCACGCTGCCCGCGCACTAGCGGCGCTAGCCGACCACGAGACAGACTGCATCAGCCGGATGACTGTGAGTGTGTTATAGCAGCTGGCGAGCGGGCGGCACGCGCACGCTGCCAGCCGACCACGAGACAGACTGCCTCAGCCGGATGACTGTGAGTGTGTTACAGCAGCTGGCGAGCGGGCGGCACGCGCACGCTGCCCGCGCACTAGCGGCGCTAGCCGACCACGAGACAGACTGCATCAGCCGGATGACTGTGAGTGTGTTATAGCAGCTGGCGAGCGGGCGGCACGCGCACGCTGCCAGCCGACCACGAGACAGACTGCCTCAGCCGGATGACTGTGAGTGTGTTACAGCAGCTGGCGAGCGGGCGGCACGCGCACGCTGCCCGCGCACTAGCGGCGCTAGCCGACCACGAGACAGACTGCATCAGCCGGATGACTGTGAGTGTGTTATAGCAGCTGGCGAGCGGGCGGCACGCGCACGCTGCCAGCCGACCACGAGACAGACTGCCTCAGCCGGATGACTGTGAGTGTGTTACAGCAGCTGGCGAGCGGGCGGCACGCGCACGCTGCCCGCGCACTAGCGGCGCTAGCCGACCACGAGACAGACTGCATCAGCCGGATGACTGTGAGTGTGTTATAGCAGCTGGCGAGCGGGCGGCACGCGCACGCTGCCAGCCGACCACGAGACAGACTGCCTCAGCCGGATGACTGTGAGTGTGTTACAGCAGCTGGCGAGCGGGCGGCACGCGCACGCTGCCAGCCGACCAGGAGACAGACTGCCTCAGCCGGATGACTGTGAGTGTGTTATAGCAGCTGGCGAGCGGGCGGCACGCGCACGCTGCCAGCCGACCACGAGACAGACTGCCTCAGCCGGATGACTGTGAGTGTGTTACAGCAGCTGGCGAGCGGGCGGCACGCGCACGCTGCCCGCGCACTAGCGGCGCTAGCCGACCACGAGACAGACTGCATCAGCCGGATGACTGTGAGTGTGTTATAGCAGCTGGCGAGCGGGCGGCACGCGCACGCTGCCAGCCGACCACGAGACAGACTGCCTCAGCCGGATGACTGTGAGTGTGTTACAGCAGCTGGCGAGCGGGCGGCACGCGCACGCTGCCAGCCGACCAGGAGACAGACTGCCTCAGCCGGATGACTGTGAGTGTGTTATAGCAGCTGGCGAGCGGGCGGCACGCGCACGCTGCCAGCCGACCACGAGACAGACTGCCTCAGCCGGATGACTGTGAGTGTGTTACAGCAGCTGGCGAGCGGGCGGCACGCGCACGCTGCCAGCCGACCAGGAGACAGACTGCCTCAGCCGGATGACTGTGAGTGTGTTATAGCAGCTGGCGAGCGGGCGGCACGCGCACGCTGCCAGCCGACCACGAGACAGACTGCCTCAGCCGGATGACTGTGAGTGTGTTACAGCAGCTGGCGAGCGGGCGGCACGCGCACGCTGCCAGCCGACCAGGAGACAGACTGCCTCAGCCGGATGACTGTGAGTGTGTTACAGCAGCTGGTTTGTTTCATCGTCATCATTTCAGCCGCTAGCTGTCCTCTGCTAAACATATGATTTCCAAAACGAGCGGAAACGGACTTGTTACAAATTTATTGGGCTAAAACAAATATCAATACAAAACCAGAATATATAAAAAAAAAAAAAAAAATAGTACAATAGCGGACTTAACCCAAAAAGGGATCTCTTACAGTCTTCTAATGAAGGGGAGAAAAGATGCGTATAAAGAGAGCAGAAATAAAATATATACTACTTACTGGACTAGAAGTCGTGGGTTCAACATTAAATTGTTTCCAGTTTAGTTAAAGTATGCTTTTTTACCTGGGAATTGATCATACGACCTGCAGGTCTTCGGGCAAAAGCTTTAACCACTAAACCACAGAAACAACTAAATTAATGACAAAATGTTATTCCAGACGATGGCATCCTTGGCTAAGCTCTGCCTTGTAGCGTCAGACGAAGACCAACCTACGGAACTGTGGAATAAGATCGAGAATCGTTTGGCACTGAGCGAGCAACATGCGGCTCTACCTCGCGACATTAAGGTCCATAATGGTTTGGACACCGAAGATACTAGAGTGTTACCGCCTGAGGATTTAGTGCAGGTAAATGAGAATGAATATAGACTTTTAGTACTATAAAACAGAGTTGAAAATTGTAGGGCTCATTGTCAGTGTGTAAATTTTTTTTTTCTTTCCTAGCTGTATGTGTCCCACTGCTGGCCAAAAGCCCTGTGCTACTTCTTTCCAATCTTTTCCGAAGACCCTTAAGTCATCTGACCATGTTTTTCTTGGCCTTCCTCTCTTTCTATACCATCTGCTGAGATCCCGTAAATCATTATCAATTTTTTAATTTTATAAAAAATTCCTTAAACACGAAGTTCCCAAAACGTGCTCATGCGCGTGCGTGTTGAATAAGCCTCTAAGTAAGTTCAAGACTTGTGTTATGGGATACTAACTCAAAGATACTATATTTTATATCAAACAAATATATAGATACACATCCAAGACCCAGGCCAATCAGAAAAATTACATTTTTCATCTTGACTTGACCGGAGATCGAACCCGGGACCTGAGTAGCGGGCAAACATGTTAACCATTACGCCACAGAGGTTATGATGTGATGAGTGATGAGGTAATTTGTTCCAGATGTACATAGAGAGCGATAGTCGGTTGCTGTCCGAATACGACTATAAGAAGGCTTTAGACCTTACAGACTACATTAGCGATATGGAGCGACGAGACGAACTGAGATTGAGGGTGAGTTAGAGTTAATTAATCCTACTTATCACTATCACTACATAGTATAAAACAAAGTCGCTTTCTCTGTCCCTATGTCCCTTTGTATGCTTCAATCTTTAAAACTACACGACGGATTTTGATGCGTTTTTTTTAATAGATATAGCCGAAGCCGGGGTGGGTAGCTAGTCCATACTAATATTATAAATGCGAAAGTCTGTCTGTCTGTCTGTCTGTCTGTCACCTCTTCACGGCTAAACTGCTGGACCGATTGTGATGAAATTTGGTAGGGATGTAGTTAACGACCTGAGGTCAAACATAGGCTACTCTTGGGCGCGATATAACCGAGTCCCACGCGGGGCGAAGCCGCGGGGAACAGCTAGTAATATTATAAACGCGAAAGTTTGTATGGATGTTTGTTACTCTTACACAGGAAAATGGCTGAACCGATTTGGCTGAAATTTGGAATGCAAATTGCTTAGACCCTGGAGCAACACATAGGCTATACTATATTTCTTCCCGGAATTCCCACGGGAGCGGAACCCCGGGCATATCTAGTTAGGAATAATTCATATTTCATTTATTTTATGTCAGACATGGGTACATTTAAGGGTGTTAGTATTAAATTAGTTACTGTGCGCCATGCTGCGCCGTCAGGCATACAAAATTGGTATTAATTTTATAAAAAAATGGTATACTATTAAATAACATTCATGCAATTCATGTCAATTAAATTAATAACTATATATTTTTCATTATCAGATCGTCATTAGGCAAATCTAAAATGTACTAGCTTGACGTCTAGCCGCGGAATATGCTTGTAAATGGAATAACTACGAAGTGGAGAGAAAAAGCAGGAAAGCAAACCTTGATGACCCGGATTCGTTTCACAAGAAGCATACTTACATACGTTTTAGTTGTTTTCAGTTCGGTCAGGATATGGCATATTTGTATGTTGACTATAAACATTATTACTATATAGCTAGGAGTATTGAGAAGGACATAGGGTACCTTTCATCTCGGAAAAAAGCTCTGTTCCCGCGGGAAATACATGCGGGCGAAGCCGCGGGCGAAAGCTAGTAAATATATGTAATGATGTAGGTGTGGTGTGCGTGTATTCGTCGCGACGACTGGTCCCGTTGCCGAGTGGACTCGCCCGCTGACGAGCTGCAAGACAAGATGTTCTTCAGGCTTATAGAGCTGACGCACGTCATGGGTGTGTATAACTGTCAATACTTGTTGTGTCTCGTGGCATTTTGCCGCTACAATTTTTTTTTTACTGCCGTATTGTTTGTTATTTTGTTTGATTGCATGCCGTATCGCAATTACTGAAAATAAATAAATATATAGGGACAAATCACACAGATTGAGCTAGTCTCGAAGTAAGTTCGAGACTTTTGTTATGGAGTACTAACTCAAAGATACTATATTTTATCATCATCATCTGCTGTCTACAACCCTCTGTCTACGCCATGCATTCCTACTCTGAGCCACCGCAATTCAGTAGGTGCCAGCAACCTTCATAATATCATCGACCCATCTAGCCTCTGGAGGTCTAGTACTTCGTTTTCCGTGTTAATTATAACAAAAATATATATTTATAAACATCCAAGACCTAAGCCAATCAGATTAATACCATTTTTCGTCTTGACCTGACCGGTGATCGAACCCGGGACCTCCTGAATAGCGGACAGGCATGTTAACCATTACGCCACGGAGGTCAATAATCTTTTATTTTTTGTTAACATATGAAAATAAGGAAGGTATAAAAGTATTATAATAAATGTTTGGCCTATCTGGTATACAAAAATGAAGTCAGCGGTGTAAGAATTATCTCATTTAATTGAATATAGTACTACAAACATGCAAAAAAATATAATTAAATGAACTAAGAACAATCGGCATGCTAACCCCAGGCGGCGACCTGGAGATCCTGCTGCCTCCCCTGGAAGACATCCTCACGGCCCCGGAGCTGTCCGAGCTGGCGGCGGACGCTCGCTTCCAGTTCATCATCAAGTACGGCTACGAGTGTCTGCACAACATACACACCGACTAGACATACATTATACTAGTTGAAACTACAGTGAACTGACTCATTCATTCAATATAGACATACATTATAATACTTGAAAGTACAGTGAACTGACTCATTCATTCATTCATTCAATATAGACATACATTATAATACTTGAAAGTGCAGTGAACTGACTCATTCATACATTCTAGATATACATTATACTAGTTGAAACTACAGTGAACTGACTCATTCATTCATTCAATATAGACATACATTATAATACTTGAAAGTACAGTGAACTGACTCATTCATTCATTCATTCAATATAGACATACATTATAATACTTGAAAGTACAGTGAACTGTCCATTCATTCATTCATATAATATCGACATACATTCTAATTATTGAAAGTACAGTAAACTGACTCATTCATACATTCTAGATATACATAATACTAGTTGAAACTAAAGTGAGCCGACTCATTCAATATAGACATACATTATAATACTTGAAAGTACAGTGAACTGATTCATTTATTCTACACAAACATTATACTAGTTGAAAGTACAGTAAACCGACTGATTCATTCATTCATTCTAGACATAAATAAAACTAGTTGAATTTGCAGTGGGCTTTCTTAAGTGTATGTTTAAGGTTAAAGTGGTATATAAAGTGACAGAGTGTACTGTAAACATTTTGTATAAAAAAGTAAATGTAAAAAAAAATTACCGATGTATTCATTAAAATTGAAGAACGGTTCAAATTCCAATTTTTGGATTCGTCCGTGTTGTCGACTTTGTAGCTATACTTGGCGTGTTTTCTCGTTGTATCTTTAGCTTACCTTTCAGAACACAAGGTTCGCTTTTAATCATGGCCCTGATTTGGTGGTGCTGGTAATCGCTCCCTTTCTTGGCTCCGTACAAATAATGATTAATTATTGTAAGTTAATTTACTAATATTTAATGCAGTAGTTATATTTTATGTAATAATACTGTACATGAACGTTTGATATTTTCATGAGTACGCCAGTTAGACTTATAATAGCAAGCTAAGTTGTCCATTTTGATTAAATTGAGTAAGCATAATGTAATAATGTGTCATTTTCGTTTTCAATCGCCTTCCAAAAAAAGGAGGAGATTCTCATGTCGTCTGTATTTTTTATATGTTTGTTACCTCATTACCTCCGTAATTTCTAGACCGATTTTGATAATTCTTTTTTTTTGTTCGAAAGGAAATACTTTTAATTTGGCCCCGTTTTAAAATATACTCAAATTCAAAATAATAATATCAAAATTATCTACACAGTAGTTAGGTTTTAAAATAAAAATAACTGGATTACGTAAATCGGTTAACACGTTGGCGGTTTTGAAAACACAATAGAAGTTTAATTGTTATAACGTCTATAGACGTAGTGCGTCCGCCAACGTGTTAAGTCAAATAAAATGAGCATATTCTGTTGGTTGCTTGATAAAGGAGTTAGCAAGGTCTATCGACCCTGTATGCACCGGTATTAGCATATTAAAACCGCCTAATGGCCGCAAATAAAGTACTTAAAACACTGCGCAATGTATCATTTGTGTCACGGTTACCTATATAGGTTACTATAAATATAGTCATCTCGTGGGTATACTTAATGATTTTGGTCTAACGCAGACATGAGCCTGGAAAAAGAAAAATTTTGTGTGTCGTTTGCGTTATTTTTTCCTTGTTTTAATTTATTTGTATTTACGTAAGGTCTTATTTGGCGCTTATTACATTCTAGAACTACGGCTACGCGACTTCGTTTCATTGCAACATTTTATTTTAAATTTTAAGAAAATGACAAATATGAAAACAAAACCAACTCACCATTCGATATATTCAGTCAGACTGATTTAGATGTAAGTTTTAAATGTAATATTTAGTATATAGTAGTTAATGTATAACTATTAATGAAATGTATAGATAAGATAATGGGGATGTGGTCTAGTCTTAGAGCATAAAACGGATTGGAGACGCCAAGCGCACCTATTTTTAAGTAAAAATGCCACATGTTAGTGGCCACTCCGGAGGTTTAATGCTCTAAGTGTATACAAAAGTAAACGCTCTTATATAGCGCGTTGATATTTGTAGAGATCTGAAGCATTTTTATACTATTTTAGACAAACAGGAATACGGCCCATCTGTTGGGAAGCGTTAACCGTAGTCTATGAGACGCCTGCAACATCAGGACCGTAATGAGACAGTTTCTCCTTAACCAGTATCCCTAGTATGAGATTTAATAAACGCAGACGCAGTCGCGATTTTGTTTGTTAAAACTGTACAGCGCCCCTGGCGGATAATAAGGCAACTAAGAAATTCCATACAATCTTAACGCAGTCGTTAGCGTCTGCGTTTATGAAATCTCATATTAGGGGTACAGATTAGGACCTTTGGTCCAGTCCCGTTTACAACTATAGTCACGACCAAGCTTTGCTTTTTCTGTTAACAAACTGATATAACTTAAATTACATAGAAGAAAAAAAAAATTAACATTTCAGTTAAGATGATTCTAAATCTATTGATAAAGATTACATTGTAAGTAAACTGTAGTAATATCACTGTTGCTTGTTATATTGTGACAATTCTGAATCAACATTCGGTATCTCCAGTTAATAGCATAAACTGCCTAATTTTTTTCGATACATTATCTTTACGTTTATACTAGATAGTGACACATATAATAAGTAAAAACTGTACAATTATCCAAGTAACTGGCAACACTGTCTTACGATTTTCTTTTAATATGAAAGTGAAAATGTATCTCAAAGTTACATTGCGGCGATAAGGCTACTAACCTCGTGGATCATTGTTGTAACATAATTTGGTACATATCTTCAACGTTTATTATTAAGTAGTTAAATGTCACTTAACCGTAAAATGTAAATGTCATCTGGTTCCTTTGTTATTGTATTATTTATGCGATTTATGCCAAAACATTGTCAATAATTGTTTGAAAACTAACATAAGAAAACCCTTGGTAGTGGTAGAATAAATTTAAAAATCTTGATGTATACACTTGAGGTAATACAACGTAAAAACTTAACTTGAGTCAGTCCGTTTCAAAAAGTTACTATTGTTGAAATGTTGATTTTCCTTTGTGCTTCCTTAGCTGGGTGTTTGAATAAATAATAGTTTTGTATTTTTGATTTCACCTTCACTTTCGCCCTGTAAAAATAAAAAAGTATGCAGTGCGAGTTGTTTTTTTTTTAATTTTTACTCGCTATCATAGTTAATTCGCTATACGTTATGCTTCCTGTTGAAACTAGTAAAATATGTCTGTCTTCTATGGTTTCACTTTCATTATTTCGATAAAAACTAATATTTTCCAAAAATTTTAAAATCAGTTTCGATATTTGTTAAATTATAAGCAGTTAGTTTTATAGTTCGTTAATGACTGTTGTCCTCATGTTAAAACCCAGTGTGCTTGTACATTAATTTACATTTCCATTGTTTTGTTTAATAAATTAATTATAATTATGTACATATATTTTTTCATTGACACCTTAAACCTTTTTTATGTAATTTATAAAAAAGTCATATTTTTTTGTAGTTAGGCCGTTTTTTTTAAGTTATAACAAAATCCCTTCTTGCCATTTCTAAAAAATATGAGGAAAATTCGTCTTCAGAAAATTTTATTTCTTAAAGGTAAAAGAACTGAAAATAATTCTTCTGCTTTTTTTTGGGATTAAGAAAAATGGAGGAAGTCGATTCTGACAAAAAAAAATTGACCCCAACCAATCTATTATTCATAGATTAAAGAATTTGCCTTTGTAACTTTGAGTCCAAATTCTTTGCTATTATGATCCAATACGCATATGTACAGTGTCTTTCAAAAAAGTCAATTGTCAGCGCAGTTACTCCTATAGGACGGGCATACGGCGATAATCAACGGCAACCGCAAGTCAAGTTGGCGCCAAAAGTCCTGCCCACAGAGTAAATAAACAGTATTCTGAACTCTATACTCCGTGGGCCTGCCTCAATCCGCGGACGACAGCGCCGCGCGACGCATGCGCGATGCCGCTCCTTCCTCTTGTTTACGTTCGCTCCGACGTCGAAACACACGCGACATCATCAAAATTGTAAAAGAAACCGGGTGTAAATAGTGGTTTTATGAGTGTTTGAGGATTGCCTGCCTCCCGACTTGAGCTGAGGAACGAGTAATGTGAGTTTTGATGAAATAAGTTAGAAGTCTTAAGTTACAATTGTAGTGTTCATTGATTTATTAATCGGCTGCGAGTTTGAATACTAATTGCGTGTTTTGATTTAAATAAAATGACTCTTTTTTCTACTGCATTTATTTAGAACTTGATAACTGCGTAATATATTTAATTGCACTTATGTAAAAGTAACTATAAAAAGTTCTTTAAAATATCGTCAACATAAGTTGTTCTCTTATGATCTAAGGTTATTTTATATGAATAGTACAAAAAATAACAGGAAGTAACTGCCAACCAGAATAATTACGAATATCTAAATTAAAAAAAATAATACGAGTATAAATATCTAAATGTATCTTAAAACTCGCATGATAAGTAGGTACTTATAAAGCAAAATAAAAAATAAAATTATATCAGAAAAAAATTGTCGCAACAAATTTTAAGAAAGTTATGTTCATTAATGCCTTTAAAATATCTTTAAAAAACCTGCAAAATAAACATAAAATATGCATTTAAGTAAGCTGAATTTAAGTAAGTATATTTAATTAAAAATTGATACGAGTATCAAGTTATATTAAGTAAATAAATACTGCAGTCATTTTTGAAGTTTTAAAAAATAACAGTACGTTTTAAATCCACAATTATTGACACACTAAAGCTTTTATTCGCATCATGCAATGTCGCTCTACATCTCAGAAGAAGACTACACCAGTGGTAGTCACATAGACGAGGTAGATCCAAGCCAAATTCAAATCTCAGCCTTCAGGCTCTCGTCATTTTGTCAAACTGTAATTTCTTACCGCGCGGTAAGCAATCAGGTATCCTACCTGGCTAGGTTAACCATCAAACTGGCCAGAACATCCCCTGATTACCTTGCCTTAGCCTTCGTGGTACAACAAAACTAACTGGCTTAAGAGAGTTCTTCAAAGCAGCCGCGAACCGCGAATGTATTTGTAAGTATAATAATGCTCAATCATCAATGCTAAATAGCAGATAAGAAATAATCAGATAACTTGTAGGGAGATCGAAAAGCTGCGATTTGAAAGAGCCAAGCACTCCTATTGTATAAACGAAAGGTTGGTAGAGCCATAGGAGGTGGATACTGTGGGTAAGTTATTAATATAGGTTTTTCTTCTTCTGTTGGTAAACTCTTGCCAGAGTGGTCGTGGTCATCATTGTGAATCACGGTGAGTGATGTTTCTTGATAAGACGCCATTCCTCGCGTACTGCAGCTTTCCGGGTACATTCGCCAACTGAGCATTTAGTTGCGGCCTTGATCAGGTCTGTCCATCTCATTGGTGGTCTAACAGATCAGAATTTGTGGCGCCACTTCTTCTCCACTTGCGCTTTGGAAGTGGTGGTAAACTTAAAATAAGTAACAATTGACGTCAATAAGTGATAAGAATATCCTATATTGAAAATAAACAATTTGAATTTGAATTTAGAAATAGTTAAGAATTAAACAAAATTGTGATTCAGACCATCAGATGAAGGTTCCACCTGGGTTCGTGACTACAATCAGGGCAGTCATCGTATACACGCGGTCAAACAATAACTTGGCACGTGAACTAGGCTACAAAGTAGCCAATCGATCGGTTTTATATAAGAAGTATAGGTTCATGTCGCGAATTGTATAGTGTTATTTTGTTAAAGCATATAAATAGAAACATTGGCCGAATAAATATCAGTTAATGTTGCTATTTATATGCTTACTACAAACTATTTGATCGTTGAAACTAAAAGGGCGTTAAGCAAAAGGAGTCCCTGTATGACATTGTGAAAAACCTAATAATACATCTGGTAGTACCTGAGCAACAATTTCTGTGGACAAAGTAGGTGAAGCAGTTTGTGCAATTCAATAGGTATCTACCTACCACCTTTTCATTTCCTTTCATTAGTATCTAAATAAATGCATACAGAAGAAAGTAGCTAATTATGTTGTAAAAAAAAAAGCTTACAAAAACTGAATTTCGTTAGGTATTTTGCCGCTAGTTGACACAGATCGAACTCATCTCGAATCTGTAGCTGCAGTAGTTTTTCAAAGCATTTGGAGACTGATATAACGGTCTGATCGCAACGGTGCAGCTAGATATGCTTCACTTGTATCGTGTAGAAACTGCTTCTAAAATATATAAATAAGTACCTACATTCGTAATATACGGTAACTGTGTCTTATAATATAATGTACCGACAAGCACAGCTCTTAGAAAATGGACCGATTTTAAAAAGAGGCATAAGATAATTTAAAACTTGGAAAAGGTTTATGGCATAGGCAATTTTTTTAGACTTTCGGTTCCAAAATGAGACTTATAGACTAGGAAAAGCAAATGATCATACTGCTTTAAAGAGAATGCATGACTTCCAACTGTCCCAGAATAGCTAGATCACAGGACAGAGAAATTACTAAATTATGTGAGCTGGATTTTCGATGATTTGAATACTGTTTTCTTAATTTTATATTAAAAGAGGTTTGTGCAATATAGTTTAAGTAAATCAAACCAAAACAAAACATGAAGGAAAAGGCCTACTGTAACTATTTACGTTCATATTTATTTACAATAGCACGGCTGAGTGAAGAAGGTGTGTCTAGTGAGGGTCAGAGTATAGGCAGCCGGTGGACCGCGACAGTGGCCGAGTTACCAGACATGGACAAAGCTATAATGACTCATTTCATGACAATCGTCTGTATTGCGTAAATGTTTAAATCAAGAAAAGTGAAAATCTGTAAACGGAAAGATGTAACGAATCGATTTTACCTGATTCGATTATCGTTCGATATCGGCTAGCAAGCGCGGCAGTGGAAACACTGGACCTATTAAAATAATAACCTTTTCTTTTGGTATTAACTTAACTTTTGTGGTCTTTTTATCTAGAGAAGTCCCTCTCATTTTAGCCAATTGCCTATTGCACCCTCAGCTAGTTTCTTTCTACAAAGCTCAGGGTCGCTTTTCCTACTTTTTCTTCTCTACTTGGCACTGCAACCATCTACTCCGTGAAATTTGCATATCCTTGGTGTATATGCGTGCTTGTGTGTTTTTTGCGTTGACTCTTCTGACGGACCCCATTTATTGGTTTCCCTCGAAACCAGACGGTTTCTGTAGGATGTGACCGAACGAATAAGGCGACTCTCTCTTCTACTGCTTGTCCTCTTTGGTCAGGGAAATGAACTAGCGAAGTATATTATATATCATTTTTACTCGTCTGCCTCTCCAAACTGACTGTTAAGTTAGGCGCCCTTATGTGGACGTCGTGGAATCGATTCCCACGAAAAACGTTAACAGTTCTTTTCAAGTAATTTTAGGTTTCATAGAACTGACGCATTTGGGCTTGACAACAGTCATCGATTGATAAAAATTATATTGTTATTTAATTGTATTAAACTGTGTTACAAAGCAATAATTACAAGAAGGTACTACTAATTCTATTAATAAAATATAACGACTGCTACACGCGTTGTTAAAATTATACGAGCACTAACTACTTCAAGTAACGAGCACCTTACTCATAAAATGTAATATAACGTAGGCACTAGTTAGGACATGACCAACAACGTTAGTGACGTCATTTGTCGCAATCCTTTAAATTTGTTCAAGGCCCCCACGTATAAGTTAAAATACTTAAGACTCCGTACATCCTTAATTACGGCATCATAATCATCATCATTTCGTGTAGGTGTGACAGTCAATCGACCATGCACACCCTGGTGTCAGAGTTTCCGAAGCACGGAATCATCTTTAACAAAGTATGCTTCCCGTGGGAATCTAATCCACGACCCCCGGGTCTACAGGCAAACGCTTTAGCCACTGGGCCACGGAGGCAGTTGCTCTGCTGCTAAAAATAAACAATCAAGCTTTAAAAATGCACTACTTGTACGTTCTTCCAATTTGATACTTTTTTACCGCCGCCCGCTACACATGTCATACTTTACCAGACTCTGCCTACTTACAAAACAAATCAGTAAAATTCATTTGTAAAAGGGTAAAAGTGAATTCATGTTATCCCTTTAAAGTTTAACGACCTTGACAGTTCATCGACCCCGCCAGCCCTGTCTCATACGAAGGGTCCATGGCAGGTGTCCCTTCGCCAAAGCTTTTGGTCACTGTTGAATTTCTTGTTCTCTATCGATCAAGCACACATCCCATAAGGTCAGATTATTTGTATATTTCAAAAATCTCTCTAATGCGATAAGTATCTTCGCAGTGCGAATTCCACTGGTGGAGCTAGGTATTGAGCCATGAATGACAATATAGTGCAGAGAGGGAGTAAGAAAAATAGCTAGTAGGCAGGTAAGTAACTTGTTATAAAGAACAGTCCATTCTAAAGCCTACCACTTGATGTGCCCCAAATGCCCAGACTCCTGCACCCGTAGCCAAGTCACAATTTCAAAACTCTAACGAATGTCGGCAATAGCCCTGACAACTCGAGATGATTAAAAAAAATATGTAAAACAAAATTTTTACTACTTTTTTAAATCTATATATATAAAAGCGAAAAACACTCACTCACTCATCACGAAATCTCCAAAACTGCTGAGCCGATGAAGATGAAATTTGGCAGGAAGGTAGATTGTGACTAAGAGACGTCCGCTAAGAAAGGACTTTTGGGAATTTTATCCCTAAAGGGGTGAAAAAGGGGTTGCCAGTTTGTATGAAACTTCGTCATTTTTGAAGTGAGATACATGAAATTATTAACATACATTTGAAGTTGGTAAAAAATAATAATGCATCAATCAGATTTTGAAAATTACATCCCTAAAGGGGTGAAATAGGGGTTGCCATTTTGTATGAAACTTTGTCATTATTGAAGTGAGACACATGAAATTTTTAATTGGTAAAAAATAATAATGCATCAATCTGATTTTGAAAATAACATCCCTTATAGGGGTGAAATAGGGGTTGCCAGTTTGTATGAAACTTCGTCATTTTTGAAGTGAGATACATGGAATTATTAACATACATTTGAAGTTGGTAAAAAATAATAATGCACCAATTCGATTTTGAAAATTATATCCCTAAAGGGGTGAAATAGGGGTTGCCATTTTGTATGAAACTTCGTCATTATTGAAGTGAGACACATGAAATTTTTAATTTGAATTTGTAATTGGTAAAAAATAATAATGCATCAATCTGATTTTGAAAATAACATCCCTATAGGGGTGAAATAGGGGTTGCCAGTTTGTATGAAACTTTGTCACTTTTGAAGTGAGATACATGGAATTAAAATTGAAAATGTCTTTTGGTATAATATTTTGTATTGAATTGTATTGTATGTACACAACATATTGTAATAGGATACAATACATAATAGAAGATAGAGTGCAAAGGTTTTATTTATTTGTTAATATTATGAGTTCAGTAATGTGTCAATAGATGACGCCACCATACATTTTAAAAGTCGATATGGTTTGTCGTTCGCATTTAATCATCATGTCATTGTGTAGTAATTGAGATTTCAAAATAAATAAAATATATTTTTTTTGTTTGCTTTTCTAACGATTTGATTGTGTGTTTAGACGATTTGGTACCTGCTTAATATAAAATAATAAAATTAAATTGGAATTGATTGGAGTATGGAGTGGTAATTGCGGCATTATATTGTACTAGCTGTTCCCCGCGGCTCCGCCCGCGTGGGACTCGGTTATATCGCGCCCAAAAGTAGCCTATGTTTGACCTCAGGTCGTTAACTACATCCCTACCAATTTTCATCACAATCGGTCCATCCGTTTAGCCGTGAAGAGGTGACAGACAGACAGACAGACAGACAGACAGACAGACAGACAGACTTTCGCATTTATAATATTAGTATGGAAGTATGGATGTATAGTTTAATGTCTGCGTTTTGGGCTACTCATTGATTCGTTTAATTTAAGTTTGAAAAGATTTCGAATAGTAGTTTGAAAATAGGTAAATCTTTGTGTTATTTTCCATAAGTTAGGATTATTTTTTTGAGTAGAGGGTTCTAATCCTGCTAAACATGACTTTTTTTACTTACTTTTTTTTCGTTCTGTATTAGTTTTTTAAAATTCTATATTTTTGCTTTTAATATTTTAGTAAAGAAATGTTTCAAGAAATAGCTGGAAGTAGCTGGATCGAATCCTGCCACAAACAATAATTTTCTGTTTTCGTTTTTTATTTGTTTTCTAGAATTTTTTTTTTACTTTTATTTTAATTTTGAAAAGGAACGAATAAATTCATTTGCAAATTTATTTTCGCATAAACGATATCGCAACCCCAATCAAATCAAATCTAATAGTTTGTCATTGACGACTTTGAAGAAGAAGATTAATCAAATGGTTGACTGGTAGAGAACGCTCTTAGCGTTAAGTCCGTTAATATATCAGTATTTTGTACTTATCTATCTATACAAATAATAGGACAGTAAAAATCGAGTGTCTATACATTAAATATTTTTCTAAAAAACTGATACGGAGCGATTAAAGAAGAGTAACAGAAACCGAAATTAAAACAATTTTTGGAATTTTTGTCTCTCTGGTACGTTATAACTTCAAAACTACTCAACAGATTTGAACGCGGTTTTCACAGGTGGATTACATATAACTAGGAGCGTTGTCAAAACTTTGTTTCGTCAAAATCGGTTAAGGGAAAAAGAAGTTATGGTCAGTTGAAGTTTACTTCTAGCACTGCTTCAAAACTTTTAAACAGAGTTCAATGCGGTTTACATAAACGTATTTAATTTAGATAAAGCTAGAGTTTCTACTTCGTTTTATCGATATCAATAAAGAGAAAAACACACTGCAGTCTCTATTAAATTTTAATAAAATAACACATTGAATGTGCGTGGGCGTATAATTTAGTTACATAAAATATCAATAGATGGCGCTGACTTTATTTTAATTATTTTTTCGCAGATTGAAAATTTCCTTACGGCAATTAATTTAAATTATTTAAAAAAAGTTTTGGTTGTTGATTTAGTTCTATTGGTTGGTTTGTTTATCGGTCGTGTTGTATTGTAAGCTATTTGAATTGATTGGTTGGTTTGGTTTAAAAAATAATGAAATCGGCAAGTCAGTTCAGTTATTGTTTGACGGTACATACGGTCGTGTCGTTAGGTTTAATTTAACTAACTTATCACTTTTTATTGAGATTTTCTCTACTTTTCACGCCCACTATAACTTTAGAAGTGGCTTTTAGGTCCAAATGACCCTGTAATAGGCTGCGTCTACTCTTTTAGAGACAAAGATGTGATAGTATGAATGTTAATATTTTCAGTCTGATATCGTAGCAATGTAATGGCTTTATAAAATTGGCACGGGAATAGGATACTATAGATTTAACTATAGGTCTGGATAGTTGTAGTTTCCACAGGTTACGCGAAAAGCGACCTACACGCGGGCGGAGCCGCGGGCAATAGCTAGTTACTTATATTCATTAGAATCTATAATACATCCATACGTTAAGCATCCGTGCAAAAGTTTGCATAATAAAGCAAGTGAGTCACATTCAGCCCCACAGTATGTCCGGCCAGCTGTTTCCAGCTCGCTCAATACAATGATAACTCACATTCATACACAAAACCAGGTACAATTCTACTCACATGAGGCGAGTACTTGAATACTCATTTTGCAAACAAGGTGTGGATTTGCAAACTCAAAAATGTCAATATAATTTCCTGAGTTCGGCCCTGTAGATTAGATTGCCGTTTACCTATTCTGTGCCTAAGCGTACCTAAGTGTAGTTTTGGTTTGGTATTGTACAAAAGTTTTTTGCCCTTCATAACCAGAAGTTATTTGGTTACGAAGAACCATAACTGCCTCTATTTCGAAGACACAGTGGTCATGGGTACGATTTTTGGAAATCATACTTTGTTAAGTCTGCAACTTTGGCTTACCTATGGGCTTACGCTAAAACCAAAACGTCTGGAAAACATTCGAGGAGACCTATATCCTAAAGCGTAGAGTAAGCCTGAAAAAAAGAAGTCGGTATCTGATAGCTCCAGTTAATCATGAAAAGCTGCAAACAGTGCATCGGTGTATCCCCCTGCATAATGCATGCACTTTGTTACACTTCCGCCGGGAAAGTGCACGCTGTTAGATAATCTCATTTGTGAGGTGTGCCTGTGCAATGAATGTGCTCTTTGTTATTAGATATCTACGACTATTTTGAACTCACTAACTTGTTTCCCAGTCGAGTCAAGCCCATTTTCCGCTTAACATCATGGGGATCAATAGAGGTCTTAATTTATTTGTACTTCTCCTAGACTAGGTAGAGTCCATAGGTTTCATCTCCAAGGAAGGTTGACGACAACCAGGCAGCCGATGATGTTAAAGATTACTTTATGACGGGAACCTTAAGTAAGTGTTCTGGCGGAAAACGCTGTAAGATTTTCTAAACTGCCTAAAGGCATCTGTCTCGTCCTAGCCTAAGTTACTATCTATCGATAACAGCCGAAACCAATGGCTTAACGGTCTTCCGAAGCATTGTCCTCCATGCTTTGCATGCTCAAGATAGAAATGCCACTAATAGCGACCAAGACACTTGCCGCTAACAAAATTTTGCACTTTACAGCTAAATATATCGTAAACGTATTCGTGAATCCAAAAACGGTCTTTGGATACTAAAAATGTTTTTTTACACTATAAGATAGATGTAAAAAATATATATCACCACTACTTCACAGGTAGGGGAGGTGCCTTAAAAATAATTTTCAAAATTTTATTCAACAGTTTTGTTGGCGTGATGAATATGTAGGTATGTTCTTGCCAAATTACAGCATTCTAGTACTAAGGGTCTCGATTCTAGAGCTAGAGGGGTCGGACGGATGGACAGAACGAAACTATAATGGTTCCTTTCCTTGTGGACTACGGAACCCTAAAAAAACACGTTTAACTCAAACAGCCCTATTACTGATTCCGATTGTCAGCTTCCATTCAAATACAAAAATTATGAAAATGACACTGAATAATTTAGGTGAGAATGAGTAAAAAACGATTTCTTACTCAAGGTTACTATTTTACAAGGTTCTATGAAAATTACTTTAAAAAGTGTCAATTTATCGTGAAGGTCAGAAGGCTGGTGTAAAAAATCAACAAGGCGTCAGAATTAGGACCCTGATGACGTCACACATTTCCACACAATGGAGCGGGATCTACTGATTCAATGAAACGTGACGGCAGACATTTACGATTCGACGCTAAATCTGAATAAATTATTATTTGAAAGTTATGTAATTAAAAACAATATAATGTATAGCTTACCTGATATAGGATAAGCACGACCTCCGTGGTGTAATGGTTAACATGCCTGACCGCTACTCAGGAGGTCCCGGGTTCGATCCCCGGTCAGGCCAAGATGAAAAATGATCTTTTTCTGATGGACCTGGGTCTTGGATGTTTATCTATATATGTATTTGTTATAAAATATAGTATCGTTGAGTTAGTATCCCATAACACAAGTCTCGAACTTACTTTGGGGCTAACTTAATCTGTGTGATTTGTCCCTTTATATTTATTTATTTACCTACTAACAGGGGGTCCCCCGTACAATAAACATGGTTATTCCATACAAAAAACAAACAATAAGTATTAATCAGACGACATTCTTGTGACTTTAATGATATATTAACAAATTCAGGTCAATATATAATCCTAGCAATGACGGAAACAATTTTCCTCAAAAACCGACACCTGATTAGAAAAGTGGTGTCAAAATGAGGAAATCCTCTTTACTTGGACGGTCAAATTATCCGGATTTTTCTGGTAAAGTGGCGATTTACCTGAGGTGACAAGTGGGAGTGAGCCTTTAGCCACTTGGGCTAATCACTGGTCTACTGGTCTACTAAACTGAAGTCTACCTACTCATGTATGATTACTCTAATATACGTGTTGATTGTGTTCGCGTATGTCCTTTTAGGTCACTTCGTAGTCGATATAATCATTTTCATACTACACACCATAGAGAAATTACACAGTATATCCTCTGTGCTAAATACAAATCACGTCTTTATCCTATACTTGGTAGACAGCGCCTAAAGTCATAAGAACTTAGATTACGTTTACTATGATAGTAGTAGGAACAAATCATCAATAGTGATGGGTTGCTAGCTGCATCGTCTGTCTTGATTCCCTCATTCTCCGATTCCCTTACGATTTTGACGACCGGTTATGGGAAGACATCTGGTACATTTATGTTGTCCTTTTTTTTTCAGACCCGCTTGTAAGAAATAAATCATTTTCATAATGTTAGTCCGAGCCCGTTAAAAGACTGTCAATCTGTGAATAAAGAGTTCCTATCTCTTTCAGCAATTCTTTAGCATCTAGTTTGGCTTTTAATTGCAACCTTTCGTTTAATCTTTATCTATGAGCCTTAGATGTAGAAGCCTTCTCTTCAGTTGAAGGAAAATTAAGAGATGTAATGATTCTTGCCGTTTTTGTGTGAAATAATCATGACACTTTATTTCGACAGTGTAACATTTTCCCATGACTATAGATAACTACACCCCTTAACTTATCGAACGTCTCCAATCATGCATTTTTTTATATATTGGACCGTTTTCTCAGTCCTTGTAAAAGTTTGTTGATCGTTAACGTTCTCTACAATTTCCACAGATATTTTAGCAGCTGACGGTACTCTACTTATCACAAATGAAACTTTTTGTTTTCTTGCTCCAATTCCTCGTAACACAGGCTTAAATACTGTTTCATCTTTCATAATAAGATATTTACGTATTACCTTGAGTACTGTGTAAGTAAACTCTGTTTTGAGACGGGATGCAATACAACTGGCCGTCGTGTTTAGTGCCACTTCACTTCTAACAAAACTAATAACAATAACATCATACATTGTACTCATTTTATTTGACTGAGTCGATTTACGTATTTCAGTCATTTTTGATTTTAAAACCATACTAGGTACTTCAATTTCAATGAAACCAAATTGAAAGTATGTTATTGTTCAAACAAAAAAAAAATCCAAATCGGTCTTTAAATGATGGAGATATAAGTAAGAAGTAAGTAAGAGAAGAAAAAAATCAGCCGAATTGATAACCTCTACCTTTTTTGGAAGTCGGTTGAAAATGCATTCAGATTTCTTGCTATTTCAATAATTCTCTGTTGTAATATTCTCGATTAAAATTCATTAGTCTATTTCCTTAGTACTGATGCAGGCGACGCTAGAATATTACAGGCTATAGATCCACGACAATGAGTTAATAGCAGGATTATTAACAAACAATACAGGAAAAAAACTGCCGATAGTGAGGCAACGTGTCGGCTGATTGACTGACTTTCTCACGGCACTGTGTTATGATTACAAAATGTAATGTTTTTTTGTCTAAATACGCAAATAGGCAAACGGCCTGCGCGTAGCTAGCTAGTTAGTATAGACCAGTGTAGTGTAGAACCCTTCTTATAAAAAGAAAAGAGTACGTTTCATGATAGAATGTTGAGTGCGCTAACCATAGAAGTTCGAATCGCGACGCGATTTTTTTTTTTAAATCTATGGCGCTAACGAATACGATATTGTCACGTCATAGAGTGGGGTAAAAGAGGTCTCTATTTCTTCTTTCTCTTTATCATTTTAGCGTTTCCCCGGTTACGTCCTTTTATGTACTTCGTACTCGAGACTTCTAACATTTTTCCGACAGGGGACAGTTCCCCAGCAACAGCATTTCCATCCACACGTACGGTTATTATCCAAATAGGCGGCTAGTCAAAAAATACTATGGATTTAATTAAAAGGCAATCATGTTGCAAATAATTAACACCGTCATTGCGGCATAAGTTATACATTTTTTAAATGTATCTTTCGAGCAGATTGTAGCGAAATTATGATCTAAGGGCGACATAAATACCGACTTTGTTCTCTACAATGTAATAAAGTGTTTCTTTCATAAAAGTTCTGATGTCTACATCTTTAAAGTTTTTAATTACCTGCTTATCAGCAACATTGGCGAGTACCCGCATTTCTTAATTATCTTAACAAGCTTAAGTACTTACTTCTAACTAGGCATATATTTTGTTTCGATTTTTGGAATCAAGATATTCTGTAAATTTAAGAATTTATGAAATGAGTAAAATTGCTCTCTGTCGTTAAAAGCTGATAAAATTAATCAGATGCACCCTTAGGTTTTTAGACAAAAGATTAGTGTCTGTGTCTGTACATATACAGAGCTAGCCCTAGACTATGACCAGGATAGAGCTAGATTGTCTTTCAACGTCCTTTAGTCAACGCTTACGCCGGCATGGGTCTTTTCTACGCTGCCGATGGGTGCCCCTGTTTTGTAAATTTTTTAATGTTGTTTTTTTTTATATCATATTTTAAAATGTACAATGAGATTTAAAATAAAAAACTACTATATATAACCTCATCGTAAATAAAATGTTAAAGTGATATTAACTAATCGACCAGCAAAAAGATGACGATTCGTTCGTGCCACGCTTCATCGCACAGTCAACGCAACTCAACGTGCCTTCCGAAACACGGAATCATCTTGATTATCAGACAATCAAGCGATTCAAGCCTGCAATCTTAGCCGAACTAGAAACAACAAAGTATGCTTTCCGTAGGAATCGAACTCACGACCTTCGTACAGAGAAACATAAATATTATAGAGGAAAGATTTGTATGATTGTATTTATGTTTGTAATGAATAAAATCTAAAAGTACTAGACCGATTTCAATTTTATTCTTTATTATCTCTGAGTAAAATAGGCTATAGTATATGCAGATACGGGTGAGTGAAACTGCGAAATACAGGTAGTTTTAAATGAAATACAAGGTGTTACCTAACTAGAGCATTTAAACCCTCAAGTAAGCAAGCACTCTCGCTATCTCCACCATAAGTTGTGACACCTCTCTAACGATAATCCGTGTTTGGACATCTTATCATAAGGCGACACCCAGGAATGGAACACTACGTTACTCATGGTTCTGAAGAAATGTTATAAGTACGTACTTATTGTGTAACTGTTATGTAGAGCGTTTTTTTAAGTGTGATGCGGTTTAATTTTTTATGTTTGGTTTCGATTTTTTGAGTAATATTTTTTTTAAATATTAGATTAATTAAATTTTCTCAATGGTTTGCGAATGCAAATTTACTCTTTGTAGTATTTGGTACCTAAATGAAAAATCAAATCAAATAAATAAGTACATAGCACGGTTAAAACTAAATGTCCCATGAAGCATATGTCAATTTGTCTGTAAACTACATATTTGAAATTCCTGTACTTTTTACTTCCATGAAAATCTCGAGATATTGCATGAAACTCCATGATTTCAATTAAATTAATACATAGATTAGGTATCTACGGGCGAAACCACGGGGGACAGCTACTTAGGTACGCCGACATTATGCCTGCACCCGTAGCCAAGTTACAATTTTAAAACGCTAAGGAATGTCATACATACATACATACATATAATTACGTCTTTATCCCATACGGGGTAGACAGAGCCTAGAGCCATAAGACCTTAGGCCACGTTTAGCATAATGGTAGTTGAAACAGGAAATCAATAGTGATGGGTTGCTAGCCGCATCGCCTATGTCATGATTTCCCCATTCGGCGATTCCCTCAGACGACTTTTACGGCTTGCGCGGGAACAGAAGTAGCTGGTAAGTTCTATGTTTTTCTTTTACTCCCAGACCAGCATGGAAGATCATGTCTAAGGAATGTCGACAAGAATAAAATGTATGGGATTGACATAAGCTGCGGTAAATCACGTGGTCCATCTTAAGTTATGTCAATCACATACATTTTGTTCTTGTCGTACTTCGTTAACGTTTTGCGATTGTCATTTTGGTTAAGCCCCCAGATACAAGGCTGCGCCTGCGACCACTGACGGCGCCAATATGTACGTCAAATATTTGAGTAGCTAACATGGTTTATATCTGAAGTCTGTATTTGTAAAACATATCGCAAAAGAAAACAAACCACCCACAAATCATACATAGATGTTTTATGTTTTTTTATCTTTATTTCCCTTTTTACAAGTAAACATTTAATGTAGTTGACTTATTAAGAAATAAAAAAAATAAATATAAATATTAAAAGAAAGTCGTGTTAGTTATATTATTTATACTCAAGACGGGTGAACTGATTTGGCTGAAAATTGGTGGGAGGTATCTTTAAACCGAGGAAAGGACAAAGGGTACCTCTCATCCCGTAAAAAAACACTGTTCCCGAGAGAAGTTTACCGGGGCGAAGCCGCGGGCAAAAGCTAAGTACTTAAATAAAAATCCTTTCATGTTCTCAGTAACAATAGCGTGTTTATCTATGAATCTAAAACTTTCAGACGTGACATCAGATAGTGTAGAATGTAGACAAAAGCTGGGCATAACAACGTAGTAGTTTATCTAGGCAGAAACAATAGGAACTTCTATCGCGAGCTACTCCATCGCGCTCTACATCGACATGTTAACTAGGATACATGTCACTTTTTCCGAAGGTTGCTCTTATTTTTATTTTTTTTACTAGCGACCCGCCCGGCTTCTCATGGGCATAAAAACCTTCATATTATTCATTCAAATAAAATATAAACATTCAAAAAATATGAGGAGATATTCCAAGCGCCTTTGATATCGCAAAGCTGTGCATTACGTAGCATTCATTTGTGCGTTATGCGCGAACAAACAAACAAACGCCACACGTCTTTATTAGACGCGGTTTGTTTGTTTTCCGGACATGAAGGACGGCCTTTACAAAGACTGCGGGATGTAGGCTTGTACCTTGAAGAATAGGAGCAACATATAACATCATTTCTGTGCCTGGAATATTAAAAAAAAACTGGTCAAGCGCATGTCGGCTTCCGTGATTCGGAAAATTATTGCTTCCTACTGTTATCGCTAGATGACAGTCGTTAGGCTATGTGACATAGCCTATGTCAAATGCTTACCCCCGGATTTATCCCTTAGTCACATTCGTAGCTGGCTTCGAAACGGGAATAAATTAGTCCCATTACGAAGCTGGCTTCGACATGGGAATAAATTAGTCAAACATACGAAACATAAAATTAGGAAATTTAGTACAAAGGTGCTACTGATTTCTACAGAAATTTCTTCCAGCAGACCCGCGATAGGATCTTTAATTATTGATCTGGTTTTCCTGTAAAAGGTTTACTACGGAGGGCAGACGACAGTCACTCTATTCTAAACACCGGTGTCATCATTTATACCCTAATTTTTATATCTTCTTCTTAGCGTCTCGACGTTCACCTTATATACCCTTGGATGCCCAAAACTGGGCCACCCTTACAGCGTTCTCTGTAGCCTTGTATAAATCCTCCAGCGAGCAGGTATCGGGGCACGTCAAAAGGTGGTCCATCGTCTGTGCGATCTAAGTCCATGATTCTAGTGTAGTGCAAATGTACCTAGGGCTTTGAAGCATAAGCTGAATATGTAACTGAGAAATACGTTCCGATAAAGAAGATTGTTTTAGTTTGTTTTTCTATTCCATGATATCTGATTCATCAAAGCTCGATATTATTGAAAGCTTCTTTTTTGAATCCGACCTTGCATAAAACAGCTCATAAACATACAAATTTAAACCACTAGTAAGTATGTCTATCACCACGGGTGACGATCTCTCAAACTCATGGGGGAATTTATAGTACGAGATGTGAGTGCAAAAATTGCTATATTCATTTTAAAATAAGTATTCGATTTTTTATTTTTTTTTTACAAATAAAAATTAGTAAATATTAGTCGAAGTTTAAGGTTAATTACTAAATACGTGCATGAAAAAGTAAAAACTTAATTATTTTAATTATTATTGATTTAAAGATGAGTTAAATATATTTTTTTCGGTCTGTCAAAATTCGGAAAAATCAATATTGCCTTTTCTTAAAATAAACTTCATGCATGGGAATTCTGTTATAAGTGGATTCCTTTAGCCGTTGTAAAGATATACTAGTAAATTAAAAACTCTGTTAAGTATGCCTTTATTCGCCACTTACAGTACGGGAAATGAGCCGTAGATTCTGGTTTATAATATTAGACTGTAATCGTATTTTTATCATATAGCGAGAAAACGTTATATAAGTTCATGGAAGAAAGGTGAGCGGAGAGGCTTTTGCTCAGCAGTGGGACATACATGCTAATAAAAATATAAGTTTTTAATTATAAAAAATAATGTTTTTTCTTAACTACATACACTGAAGAAAATACTTATACACAACCAAATTTTTGTCAATCTATAGCATAAAAAGTGACTACATAACTCTTTTCCACCAAACCAAACCACTTTGAAACCAAACCTTTTTAATCAAGTTGACTTCATTAGTATCATCCCATTATTACATTATTTGCCAAATAGCCGAAGTAGTTACGTAAAACATGTTATTCAGTGTAATCAAGTTGATAAAAATATTTTATTTTGTGTTAGTAATAAACGAAACGATAAACGAAAGCGCAAACAAGGCAAGAAGCACTATAGCACAGATTAACGTAGCCATAACGCAGTTGTATCCCGGACTACTAGGCACTAGTCCTTGAAAGCACATTATGTAGTTAAACCGAAGCGCCGTTATCAAAATCGTAAATAATATAATCGTTATAAAACTCGATCGTAACTCGGAGTGTGAGAGTGGACATCGATTCAACCTATTTCTGGACGACTGTGTGCATGAGCTATGCAAGATATGTTTATTGTTCGTTCAGAAATATTTTATTCGACCCATAATTTATATTTATTTCCATTCTAAAATATAGAGACGCCATTGAAAGCCATTCTTAATAAACGGGTCTTATAAAATTTTGGAAGAGTAGACAAAAACATTGGTTCGATTGGTCTATCATACATTTCACGTCTCTATCAGAGAATCAAAAGTAAATTCTGAAATCTAGAATAGTCTTTCTTAATTTTTTTAGGATATGTGCAGAGGAGCAGTAAACGTAGTATAACTTATAAGATAATACATTTGTCTGGATAATAAAGATAGCGTCTTAATTTGTTGACCCTTTCTTAAAATAGCATTAATATGCAAATTCATGTCCGTCCGTTCGCTTGTTCTATGTCCCGGCCCGGCCCTTGAGACCCACTGCCCTAAAACACTAACAAACGCTTGTTTAACCTACTTTAAGTCAGTAGTTTGAATGAGCAGTTTCTTCGTTGTTAAATAAAAATTGATATATTATAAGTGTATGTATGTATGTATGTAAAAACTTTATTGTACAGAAAGAACATTGATGATACAACATAGAACACAACAAAAGGCGGACTTATCCCTAACAGGGATCTCTTCCAGTCAACCTGTGTAATAAAGGAAAAAGAGTACATGGGCATTAAAGAGGGTACATCGCAAAGATACACATATGAAATTATAAACTAATTACAACATAAAAGTTACTTAACCTATACTATAAATCAACTCGAGTCCGAACCCTAAATTTGAAGGAATGTAGTGAGGACGACGTCTTGACCCCCAATGGGAGTTTGTTCCATAAAGATGCAGCGAGTACTGCAAATGATCAGGCGTAACACTGGGAGGAGTGTGTAAGAATGTTTAATTTCAAACTATGGGACGCTCGAAGACGGGGATCGATATTCCGGAAAGAAAATTTTGATTTAAGGTAGTCAGGAGAAGAAGGATTAAAAAGAACATTATAAAGGAAAAAGAGAATGTGAAGGTTACGGCGCATTTTTATTGTAAGCCAGTTTAGGCGTAAACGGAATTCTGAAATGTGGTCATATTTTTTACAAGATAACAAAAATATTTTACTTACTCTGCTCCCAGTGACCCGAAATTGATCTAGGTTACCGAAACGAGAGAGCACTAGTCTTTCTCGGTGTCCCATAAAAAATAATTAAATACTTACGAGTTTGATGAGTTACATTTTTGGAATACAATGCCTATAGGAAAGGTACGAGAAAATTGAACTCTTTATTTTATTTCTATCGCCTTTTACGACATATATACGATTGGTCTAATGGGCCGGAAACCGATTGACATATATAACTAGCCGATGGGGTCAAATTAAACATGACAATAAGCATTAGCATAAGCTAACTTTAATCATTCTTGATCTGAGGGTATTTCCAAGTTTTATTAGATTAAAGTACTTACCTATATAGATATAGTATTTTTCAAAAGTACAGTAAGGTTTAAATAAATAAAGATATCTTTCACAGCTATACGACTGCCATCTATCGATCGTTTGGGGAGCTGAAGATGAAAAATGCCACTTGCGGCGACCAATTCTAATCAGGCTACGCTCGCACACGTAGGCTGACTTTCCCGATCATCTAGTCCAATTCCAGCAACCATTCGACACAGGCGCAGACGCGGGCTGCATACTAACTCGTGATTAGAGGATGCACTGCTTTGGCTCGTGTTGGAATGCCACAAAGGGCCATTAATGCCGGCTACCAACGTGTCTGCGGTCACATATACTGCTGGTGCTTTATTTTTGAATTCCGCCGACGACTTTCAAAACTTGTACTTTCTGATGATAAAAAAATGGCAATGCCTCTTGGGCGCTTTACCTTCTTGCGACGACAGCAACTTGGGCTCTATATTTAATTTAATCAAATATAAATATTTAGTTTTTTATTTTATATTGATTATTTAATTTTTTTAGAATAGATATTTTGTTAATGTGGAAATAATATTATTGTTATTGATAAACCTTTTGATAATAGTTTTATCATATTTCTCACTACCAAAAGGTAGCCTGGAAGAAATGGCATTTGTGATAAGGCCTGGAAGTTGTGTAATATTTCACACTGATTTTCCATTTTTTTTTGTGTATTCACAAACACAGCGATTAACCACGATTCCACCTGATGCAGATGTGGTCTAATATGTTCTCTTGCTCGCACACCGATAGCATCATAGACTTCTATGGTGCATTAGGTATAGTGTTTTTACTTAAAAACTGATTTAATTTGTTTTACGACTTCACATTTTCACTTGCAACGTAGTCAAACACACAAATTTTACTCAATTCTCGCATATTTTTTTGCGAACAGTTGGCATTGTCGAATTTACTAACCACTATTAATCTTATGTACCTATTTAATCCTTAGAGTACTCGGATATGATAAGTACTATACTGTTTGCATTTAGAAATGCAAAATTGTAGTTGTCGCATGCGAATTGCCATTTGATATGGGATGTTTAAAAATCGAGCTCCTGGTCAAGTGCAATGCAATCCGGGTGTCCGGTGGTCGGTGACTAAGAAATTTGTAATGTTGTTATGATCTTAAATTATTTATACTTACATCATTGTTTTTATAGGATTTCCGGGACTCTACCCATACCACCATTTTTTATCTCAATGTACATGAGAGCAATGTACATCAAGGAGGATGAAAGGATGCAACACGCTCGTGACACTCTGCAGTTTTGCAGACATCATTCATTCATTTCATTGTCAATCGACCATTCACACCCTGGTGTCAGTGGTGGTGTCCTGGTTCTTCGGAACCGCCTGTCGGCCTCTGACGTGGTTCCTTTATCGACTACCAGATAGCAGCCGGAACCAACGGCTTGACGTGCCTTCCGAAGCACTTATCAAAATCATCTTTATTATTAGAAAATCAGGTGTTGTACTTTCCTAATATAACTGGAAGTAACTAATCAAAGTATGTTCTTGTGAGAATCGAACCCATGGCCCACGGTCTACAGGACGATACTAACTACTGGACGATAGAGTAGTATTTCCTACCTGCTTAATATGAGGATACATCTTATCATTCAGTTATATAAATGAGGTTTTGCTACTGTTCCAGCCGAAGCGGTGGGTGCGTCGTGGTGCGATGGGATGTGGCGGGCGCGGCGCTGGTGGGCGGCCGCGGTGGCGGTCGCGCTGCTGCCCGCGGCCATCTCCGCTGACATCATCTTCAGGGTGCCTGAAGTGATGGTACATTAGTAATAACTATAAGCTTTATTTAAATGCAGGGCAGGAGTCAAAAAGGCGAACTATGCGATAAGAACGCTTTTTAACCGACTTCAAAAAAAGGAGGAGGTTCTCAATTCGTCGGAATGTTTTATTTTTGGTCCAGAAAAAAATTGCCGAAGTAATCTAAATGGGTGAAATTTTGACTCTCTCTGCACTCTCTGGTTGGATGTCCGCCATTTAAATTTAATGTAGGGAAGTTAAATAAATAAACTGGTGAAAGAGGTTAAACAGTCATACGAATATGTGCGGAGATTAGAAATTAAGTAAATGTTATGATAGGCGAAAGGTAAAGAAAAACTTAAAGTGAAAGGAAAAGTGAAGTCTAAGTAAACTGACTGAAACCAAATTATTATCTACCGAATATACTTTGAAACCATCGTAAGCCCATTTTAACTGAATTTTTTTTTTTCCCTTTCTATGTATCAACGATATATACGAGAAAGGTTGATTTAAAATTTAACAACTCATTTTTTGTGGCTTTGGCATTACTCACAAAGCTACCTGAATTTATGGAAAGTTCACAACGAATTAAGTATACCAAGTTGCATAGAGATCTAGACAAGATAAGATTAATATGCGAACTTCATAATCTTGCCCAATATATTCCGTGCTAAAGGTTGCTAAAGTCATGTTTTCTATAACAACTAATTCCTCATCAGGTCCAACACGCAGCGGCTTCCAAACCAGTGGGCACCGGTCGCATCAACGCGACCCGAGCCAACGACTCCGAGCAGTGGAACACTGATGAGGCCCTCATCGAGGTGCGCTATGAGGAATACTTCGTGGAACATGACGTGTCTACAGTGGAAGCTCGAAGAGCTGCAAGGGCGTTGAAAGTTGAAGATGGTAAGTGATATCTTGTTTCATCTTTTTAGCCGCGGGCAGTCTACTTGGGAATCCCAATCTTCCAAGAATATTTATTTATTTATTGTTGTATTGTTTTTCGGGTGTCTTACAGCTTAATATAGTATACTATAGAATACAATTAGAATGTTGAACTGTGGTGATAACAAGACTCCAATAATATATACAGAATTTCAGAAAGAATCCAGAAAAAATCAAAAGAAAATTAGAAGAGACAAATACAGCACTTGCCTGCGACCTTGCCCTTGATTCTGAAAGCTTTCATTTTAAACTTCGAATTTGAATTGCTGTGAGTTTCTTAATCGGCATTCTTTGGATTTGCCAGTACTTGATGCCTTGTAGTTAGAATAGCGTTATTTGTCTTGACAATTGCCAAGCCGCCGCGTCTAATTAACTCGGCCCACAAATTGGGACGAGGCCCGCTGTGTTCTATACGACAATTATCAAATTAAGAGGTTCGTCTGACCAAAGCATAGTATATCGTTTCAAAGAATTCTAAAGTTGGATTAGCAGTTTTATAAAGAGAACTTAAATTCTTACATTTGTATTCTATAATTGTATTTTACTAAGAGAGGTGAACAGGTAAACCCCGTATTACAAAAGAGTTTGTTAATTTTACTAAACCTTCTTCTACGCTCACGCTTTAAGTAAACGCCTTTCAAATGCTTATCAATTTCAAATGAAAACCACAATCAAAGATACCACAGTCAACAGATTTGTTTGTTTGTAATAATTTTATTGCACAAAATAAACAAAAGTAGAGTTATCCCATGAAGAGAACTCTTCCAGTCAAATGGAGGAAAAGTTGTAATAAACAGACTTCCATTAGTTTACTTCAAACTTTGTGCCGTATGAGTACACTTGAAAAATTACAACAGAAAGTCGAGTGAAAATAATGTTTGAGACTGCTTTAGGTTACTTATTATCATAAACTTGCATATTTGTAAACATTTCAATGAAGTTAATTACTGCATGCGACAGCTTGGAGGGTCTACATCAGCCAATAAAGCAGAGTGACAACAATACAGAGATGATGAAACATCTAGTTATTTATAGTTGTGACTTTCGTCGTCTCTTTAATTAATATCTCTTTAATTGTTCCAATCACGGTGGCCGTGGAATTCTAATTGAGACCGCCTTCGAGACGAGAGATCTAGCCTCTTCTGCTTTTTATTGGAAATTGTACGTTCAAATCAAATCTAGACTTTATTTTTAAACGAGAGTCTTCAACCCAAAACCACCAAACCCCAAAACTTCAATTATGGGGACTCCAGAGAATAAAATATAGATGAAAGCAGACAATTTTAAGACAGGGGGCTTATCATCTCTCAAAACTATGCAAAAACGATTAAGGGAGATGTCGCCTTTCATCATGTATTGCACCATCTCCGTTACTCACTTGTTTCGGGTCTGTTAAAAAGTTATTGGTAACCCCCCCAGTTTTTGTTAATAAATAACCCGATAAAAATTTCTTCAGCGTATTTGTATGTATTGTTTTAAGTATCGACAAGTGTTCTCGAGTGGACTGCTTTGATGACTCACTCAGTGAACGCCATTAATTATTTGCCACTTAATAGATGTACTTCGGTTGGACCACCGTGGAGTTTAACTTAGCTTGTGACTTGTTTCTATTTGGTGACACATTTATTTTTTGAACATGTAAAAGAAAACAATATCTTTCAATTGCAACAAAATAAATCAACCACTTAACTCTACTCATTTAAAAATTCTGTTTATGAGTTGTTATGGAAAAAAAATGGAAATATCTAGCATTCAGTCAATTGTTCAAGCAATTTAACTTACTTGTAACTACAACAAAGTTATATACCACACAGGCTCACGCTGCAACTCACTTTCATTACACCCACAATAGTTGACATTCTGTGACGTTGAAAAATATAGCCTATCTAACATCTAGATAGTAATTAAAAGAATAATGCTATAAAGTGGCAGAATGTGTCGCGTAATGACGGGGCTGCAACAAAATGCATCCGCCGCTCCGTTGCTAATCATACAGTGTCATACAAGACTCATACAATGGATTAATTATTCGATGTATGACACCTCCACAGGCGTTCACACGCGTCCAAGGCTGAAGAATCAAAATTGACCAGTAGTGCAAATAATAGAAAACATATTTGGTTTAATATATATTTTTCTATCACTTCTTTTATTTACCTCACCTCACAACCATCTTACCTATCTTTGTTCTCCTTTTTCCATCGAGGGTAGCATCTATAAGGTCCAAAAGGCCGACAAAGAAGTGACCGAATGGATTGACGACCTTCAGTTCACCCTCTGATTTTGCTGCACCATGCGAAAATAAATAATTACGAGCTAAACCAAATTTTTAGTTCTTGTAATAATAAAACCGTTTAAAAACAGATGTCATGAACGATGTTCAGAGAACTGAACAGAGTTTCTCAGCCGTAATTTGTTCTGAAACGCTCGAAAGAAAAAGTAAATGGGAATGGTGATTAATAATACCTAAATCAATTATTACGTCTCTAAAAATAAATTCGACAACTGTGCTGTGAAGGTAAACCGAAACTGTTATTAAAATCTTGCGTCCAGTTTCTGTGAGAAACTTTTAAACTATGCCCTTATCCCATCTACTTGGGTCGGCTTTCTTGTCCGTCTCTACCACATTGCCCGGTCTTGAGTTAAATCGGCGATAAAATTTTAGAGTTTCAGGTCTTTTTCTATTAGAGACTACTACATCAAAAATGCCATTATATGTATTTATGCCCATCTCGCACTTACATCATATTCAGGTAACCTATATTTATTTCCTTTAGTTACATGCCTAATTAAATCACAACACCCATAAAGCCTCCCCTCAATGTGTCAGGACCACTGCCCCAATCTGAAAGTATGGCGTCATACCACCCTTAATGACGCATACCATGACTCACATACATTTTCTTATAGAAACCTTGCTGTAATCGTGCCTCGTGATCGCTTTCGTAAAAATAGTTTCTACATTAATTTCTGTTGAAGAAATTAAAATTTAAAGAATCCTAGAAAGATCCAAAGTTTGGGCATCAAGTTTTATGTGAAACTTTTGATAGTAGCCGACTCGCGCTTGACCGCTTTATTAAACAATGCGGTAGTTACCATGAACATTAACTGTAACCTGAACCTCATTAAATATGTGAAACATATCCTTACCCTTCAGGCTCTATATTAATTAGTTAGCCAAGGAGAAGATAAACTAAATCAGCAAATTAAGTACAAAATTATATGTTAAAAACAGCTGATTGCAAGAAATCACGAGAGCTGCGTGGTGCCCATGGCCTATGGTATGGCTATGGTGGGCTAATGTGTGTTTATCACGGGCAGCATTGGGTCTGAAGGTCGGGAGGCGGAGCTGCTGAGTGTTGTGATGGAAAATGAGGGGGTAGAGGTCGATTGAGTATGACAAATGTAGTTGTAATTCACTAATGGTTTCCTGCAGCTGCGCCTGCGACAAATTTTGGTCTATAAGCATGCTGATACGAGTATAGTATAACAAGGTCCATCTTACAACAATATTTCATTTGGTTTTGTTTTTGACCTTAAGGTGGGTGTTGAACCAACAAGTTTGGCACGAAATCATCTTCTTATCAGACAGTAAGGTGGTTGACGCTTCCAATGTCAAAACGAAACTCAAAGAAAAGTAAGCTTGAGGGGTAATTTTGGTTTCTAATTCTTCAATTTTGTACTTAATATGTGCTTAGACTATTCCATAAGTGGGATAGATAAATTATACTTTTCCGTCCGGTCTCGGTCACCAATTTGGGTGTCAAAGGGAAGATCTTACCGCCAGGCTGCGTGTTAATCTTAAGGTAATCGTGGTTCCATAGTCTTCCAGATTATTATTGAAAAGAAAAGAAAAATAGTTACTTTTGTAACCTATAGTATACAGTGCCAAGTCAATATTCGATTTAGTACCTTGTTTGCGATACAAACAAGTACCCTATCAAAGTAGGTACACATCGTAACATGTGGTTAGTTACATTTTCGGAGGTCGAGGGGCGGTGCTCGTCTGCCCCTCACACAAGGTACGCGGGAGGTACTTACCGTCAAAATTGTCGAGGTCAAGCATGTATTTATGCGACATGACAATTATTTAACATAAGGATACACTATTTTCTAAAAATAATAAAAGACGGGTGAACCTAGTCCAGCTTTACCTTTAAATGGTTTGAAAAAAGTGACTGTCAAAGGGGAAAAAATTGGATTTGCTAAAATAAAGATAAAATTTGTCACGAAAAAATTAAAAAGTTATAACGAGAAATAATAAATATTAATAAATAATCTTAATACACCAAATGTTTTAATGACTTGTTCGTGTACTCTTTATCATATCCAGTGGGACATTATTGGTGGTTATTGTATCCACTAGTGAAAAATCATTAACGGTATGAAGAAAATTTTAGCACGTTGGCCACACGATTAATACACGTAAAATTATAAAGGTTAAGATAAAAGTATTTATTTTACCATGGGAATTTTGACAGGCGAAGGAAAGGAAAAAGATAGTCTTATGGACGTGTACTTTAGCTTATCACCAGGTTCAATTTTCCAGAATTTCCAGCTTTGATGCATTACACATGACGCATATGCTATTGAATACAGGCTGAATAGGATTATGAATCGGCGTGTTAGTGGCTTTACACTGTCAGTTTTTACATAGATAGGCGACACTAAAGAGAACTTGTAGGGAGATCAAGCAGGTGCGACTGGAAAGAGATGCGAAATGCAAGTACAGCGCACTCTCCCGAGATTCGGCTCGTATAACCGAGAGGTTGGTAGAGCCATGGGAGGTGGAGGGAGTGTCAGATTTTACAGGCCGCTTAAAGGTCTTTGACACGCAAAGTCAGTTCCAGAGTTACAAAGCGGGGTATATGATCAATATGATCATCTATACTCCTGGGGTTGATTGATTGATTGATCTTTGTCTGACTTGACATAATGACTGCCAATCTATAGAAAATAGCCGTGAGAGCATGGAGAAGCTCAATATAAAAATGTCACTAGTGACTCCTCCGGGTTTCTGATATCTATGGCAATAGCCGTAGTCATTGTCACTGCCAGTCCAGGGTTATGTAATTGGCCATGCACCGTAGATTTCATGTTTTTGTCATCCGATCAGATAGATTTAGCCTTCGATTTGTCACGTCACGACGCTGTCACAATAACTACAAAAACTAATAACAGTACCTAATAAAGTTAGTAGGTACTTACAGTACTTATTCAGTTTTTTTCTTGTAAAAAGGTGTTAGCGAATTCCCGCTAGATAGATTGATAGATGTACTCTTTGTTGTACTATTAACGTAACAATTATACATGTTGATTAAAATTCAAACAATGTATGTATACTTATAAAAGTGGATTCACGATTTTGTGAAGCCCGGAGTACGCTAAAATTGATGTCTTTCTCTTCCCTCCAGAAATAAGGGTTTATTTTCGTTGAGTCTTCATTTCAGATCCCATTTTCATTAGACAATAACTAGTAAGTATCTGATTTGTTTTTTCCAATGAATCTCAATTTATGCAGCATAGATATTCCTAAGATATAAAAAAAGGTTTGACATTATAATTATGATCAGTTCTTGCATGATGTTATCCTCTCATGGGAATGCTGTTGTTGGTGTAATCCGTCCCCACATCGACAGAAATACAAGTATATTGATACCTCCTCCAGTTATTTCGTTAGTAGTCTTTTAGGACACCTATGGCAAGAGATGGAGTGGTATATTCTCAAGCCGTATACCACACAGCTATAAGTACACAAATATGTAATAATATATTTCCCTACCGCTATGTAAACAGTAACTGAATACGTGCTGCGCACTGTATTCCGTTACAAGAACACAGCTGCAGACATGCATGCGCACATCGCATTTCGATCAGTACTAAGCTATACTATTCACTAGCTATACCCCATGGTTATACCTGACCGTGTGTAGTGTATGTTAAGTAATTTATAATTATGTCAAAAGTAAGGCAACAAAAAAGTTGTAACAATTCATAACCTTAAGTTGTAAACGATAGTTACAAAGAAAAAATACCTTAAAATAAGTCAAAAATACTTAATACAAAGCAAATTGCAATTAACCAAGAATATGGTTTACTCGTATATACTAAAACTAATATTTTCTTGGATATAGATCTAAGAGATTCTTTTGAATGCATTTTTTCAAAGAAGATAAGTGTTATTTGAAACAAGAGAACAAGTTTTCACAACAATATCTATGTTTTATAGATTTTAGAAAATCAACATCTTAAACAAAAGCTCTTATGATATATTGTATAGAAGAAATATTGTGTTTTGGAAAAAGCAATTGAGAACTTTTCCTTTAATTTATATGATTCTATAGCCAGCTATAGCTAAAAGAAATTGCTTTAGCGATAAGCCCTATGTACTAATTTTATTTCCGACCCTGCACAATCCAATGTTGTATTTATAATTGGTGCAATAAAGTGTTTATTCATTCTACCACTACTACAGTTCCAGTGACCCAGCCTGGCTGCGGGACGTGCAGTCGCCGCGAGATGGAGTACTGCGAGACCCGGGTCCTGGCCGACCACTGCTGCTGCGACCGCCAGGTCCTCCCGGAGCCCTTCCCCTGGCTTCCTCACACCTGCTACATGGGACCACACAGATGCCGACCTTTGGTTCATGATTGCGCGCAGTATGAGCGGCTGAGGGACTGCTGCTGCGCCAGGAAACTTGCTGAACGATGTAAGTATATGGATTTCTTCATCTTTTATTTCAGCCTGATATCTGCTACATAGAACCACATACGTGCAGACTTTTAGTGTAGTTGTGGTTGATTTTTTCTATTGTACTTGCAGTGGTTTTCTTGGCACTCATATGAGAGATGAGACCTTTGGTCTATAACTAATCTTTTGAGACCCAAGTCCTGGCTGATTACTGCTACTAATTCTCCCGGAACCGTTCCACTTGATCTGCCTCTTGTGATGATTGGAAAGCCCTCAGCATTGAAGTAGCCATATTTTCATTCGAACTAAATGTCAGTAAATTTGTAGACATCGTAAAAATCATTGAAAAATATTCACTCCTTTGGTATCCTGGACACATTCTGCTCGAAAACATAAAGATTCGGAAAATGTCGACATAAAACCGGCGCCGTTGCGTGGATATTCTAACTCAATCCTTCTCGAACTGCATACATCTGCAAGTCACTCTAAACTACCATTTGATTCCAGGGAAGAGCATCCTCTCAAAGTCAACTCGTCTCGCGGTGTCCGGGGCGTCGCTGCTGCTGCTGTCGATGCTGCTGTTCGTGGCCTACCTGTGACACGCGGCCCCCGCCCGAGCGCTGGCCCCCGCGCATGTCTAGCCAATCAACGGATTCTCAACTTCCATCTGTGGACAACATTTGAGCTCATACGACACTTCTTCATCCGTGTTTCCCAGATGCATCTTCAGCTTACGCTTCAGATCAGAGCTCATGTGATATATCTTAATGACGAACATGCCCCGAGGGTATGTGTTGCTGGAATGTCCAAAATAAATAATCAATTTGGTGACAAAATATATCGCTCTTAAAACAGAGTTGGACTATACAATGTAGTCTAAAAAAAAACCTCTTGCAACTAGTTGCCAAGAGAGAATATAAAATTCGTTTTACAACTGGTTGTGAAACTCAGTTGCCATGGCAGCCGAAAGGGCAAATATTTCAATTTTAAACTCATGTTCTACTTTTAGAACATTCTGAGTCAATAGATGGATTTTTGGTAATTCAGCTGGATTTGAATAAATGAAAGAATGAAAAGAAAAGAAACCAGAATATTAGAATGGTATTTTAATCCTTTACTATTAAACGAGCAATAAATTTATTAGTACTCGCGTTTTCAAAAACGGCTCAGATTTCTTTGAAATTTTAAACATAAGTTCTTACATAGTCAAAAAGATAATTTAGCTAGGTTCCATGTCTGGGAAAATTCATTCTACCCATATTTTCACACAAAAAAAATTTCGGCATAAAATTGTAGTTACAGTACAATAAGCGAGCGAAGCTTGGTCACCCAGGTACTAATTAAACTAACTGCCATAGAAGAATTAAAAAGTGATGTTAGATGTAACATTTGTCCTTATACCTTTAATGCTAATATTGGGATCTCCGCAATATTGTTTTTTGAAAAGCCTAGGTATTGAACAGTCACAAATACTCCTAAAAATGTATTAAAATATAAGTACATTAAATTTGTAAGATACCATAAATCATGCGGATGTGATGCGGATTATCGTTTATTGACCCCAATTTATTTAAGTACCTACATTTTCTCTGCCATACAAATTTGAAGGAGTGTGATGGCAATATTTGTGTACTGGTGATAAGAAATGATTATCGGTACGTTTTTCGATTGCTCCTCAATGCACACTTTAGTAGGAACACAATTTTTGTTGAAGCATAAACTTGAAAAGTATTACAATATTTATTTTGTTACAAGGTTTTAATATAGATAGGTTACCGCTTTAATTTTTTTTAAATCGAGCTATATATATTTATAATTTATTTTGCTTCTAAAGCTCACTGTCAAGTAGATAAGTCATATCGAATGTTCTAGTTTCTTGCATCACAGGTTAAATCACAAGCTATCTAAATGCATTTATTTATTTATTTATTATTACTATTGACTTTTATATCTCTAAAGGCTTATAAGTCCTTAAGAAAAATTAATACATGAACGAAAAAATTCTCTTACGATCATATTAAGATCATCTACCTAAATTAGGTAAAGAGAAAAAAATACTTGAACAATAAGATTTTCTTTTGTTTTACTTGGTATACCGTTATTTTCTATCTTGTATTTTCTGAAAAGAAACTTATGTAGCTATGAATAAACTAAAAAGAGAAATTTTCTTTTATATAAAGAGACCAAAGCATTATATTTTTATTGCTACTTGGACAATATCACTTAACATCAAAACAAAGACATGAAAAGCGAACATTCTGGCCTTATTTACTACAAATAAAATCTATGTTTTGTTTAACGGAATATGCAATGGTTGATATTTTGGAAATATCATTTGTTTTATATAATTGTTTTCGACGTTGGCATATTTTTATTTATTTATTTTTAAGTTAGCATACGAAATATTGCTTTACTTAGAAAATTGTTATGTTTTTTTGCGTGCTAGGCGCCAAAGATGTTACTTATAGTTTTCATCAAATGAACATAAATTGTAGGTTATAGTAGCATAGTGTATATTGATATAGGCATGATGATGACATGGTCTAATTTTTTGAAACTGTAGTTTATGCCCCATAAGCTGTAAGAATGTAATGCTTTCGCTGATATTCAACGTATAGCAATTTTATTGCTATCTACGTCATTAGGCGTTAGTGTCAGCGAAAGAGTGAGAAAGAGTCAAAGTTGATTTGCATTTACCATAGCTCACACTATTCTAATAACATACAAATATGAATTTAATTATATCTTTGTAGTACTTTTTAACCAACTTCAAAAAAAGGAGGAGGTTCTCAATTCGTCGGAATGTTTTCTACTACCACCAGTTCAATCTTCTAATAAATAATAGTTTGTGACATATTATGAAATTTGTGTCGATAATTACAAGAGTTAAAAAAAAACAAAGAAATGCTAAGAAATCGATCTTCGAGCCTTATTATCTGAGGCGAAGACTTAATTTGGATTGGATCGCTGGGCTTTTTGAGTGTGTTAGTTAAGATTTCAAGGCAAACATTATTTCGTGTAGGTGACATGGTCTTCGATCAACCATGCACACCCTATTGTCAGAGTTCTTTGAAACCACCGGAGCAATAACATCAAGATATGAACTTCAATCCCGACTAGGATCTTGCTCCTTCCCAGCACGAACCTGTTATCACAGCCAAGCTTGGATTGATTCCCACCACGGAACACTTCATATTATATTGTTATCATTAAGCCGATTCAATTGTAACTTTAGTCATTATGTCTATTATTTAAAAAAGAAACTTAGACTAGATATGAGTATATTAATTCTATTGATGTCTATTTTATTAAATTGATGAAAGAATTGTAAAAATGTAGAACAAAAAGTTATGACACTAAATTATTTACCATTCGAAACAAATGTAATTATCTTACAGTTACCTATGCAACTGGAATATATCTTTAATTAAAGAAAGTTACCACGACGCAACTTCTGTATTTTTATTATCCTTTATCACTACATAGTATAAAACAAAGTCGCTTTCTCTATCCCTATGTCCCTTTGTATGTAAATCTTTAAAACTACGCAACGGATTTTGATGCGATTTTCAATAGATAAGAGTGATTCAAGAGGAAGGTTTTTATGCCCCTGAGAAGCCGGGGCAGGTCCATAGTCTAACTAGGTATATACCTATTGTTTTATTTTATTGACTTTTTTTTCCTTTTCTAAGAAAGAAAGATTCAGGGTCGTCCATACGCTCGCGAGACTCCTGTACCCCTAGTATAAGAAGGTTATTGTCGATTTGTCCCAAAGTTAGTTCGTCACACAAAAATTATGAGTAAATCCGTCACAGTACGCAGACTAGCGACTGCGTTAGCGATTTTGTATGACAAACCAACAAGGCAACAAAGAAAATCCATACAAAATCCTAACGAAGTAAATTACGGACCCAGTCACTAGCGTCTACGTTTAATAAATCTCATATAAGGCGTACTGCTGTTACAGTGCCCCTAGTATGAGTTTTTCTTAACGCGGACGCTAGCGACTGCGTTAGGATTTTTTTTATGGAATTTCTTAGTTGCCTTACTATCCGCCAGAGGCGCTGTACTGGTTTGCCATACTAAATCGCTAACGCAGTCGCTAGCGTCTGCGTTAAGAAAAACTCATACTAGGGGCACAGGTATACAGTAGGCTTCAGTAACCGCTTTCCTTAATAGTATGAAATAAGATAAATAATTCTTTTCTGCGGCGGTTAGTTAAACATTATGGTTGTAAAAAAGTGTTTGCAATTGTATGTTTAATCACAAATTATTTATACAATAATAATTTATTATTAATAGCCAAGGACGATAACACTACACGCCATGTCAGTCACGGCATAGAGAAACTCAGTCATAGCAACATCAGACCACTAGTGAGTAAAAAATAATGAAATTTATATTTATAACATTTTAAACAAAAGTTCATAAAAGGGCATATAATTTTAAAGAAGCGGTTTATCGTTGGTCTCAGAAGCCTCAATTAACTTTTTTTATTCCCGTTATTAAAGCTGTGAAGAGCAAGACGAAGTATATTTTTCCCTAAAAAAAAAATATCTTGAAAGTCATACAAATAAAGAAAACTTACACTTGCTGAAAAAATGCTTTGAGATATCAATCATTCCACGGAACAAACCCTAACAATTTGGCACGACTATAGTTAAGGACCAGGCGGTCAAACATAGGCAATAATAGTGTAACTTAACACTAGCTAATTTTAAGACTTATCACGACGTGAAAAACAACAAACTCGTTGGTAAACGATCATTTTCTCCCCTCGGTGAACAATGTTCTATTATATTCTGGGATACGGCCTTGAATTTTTTTTTTTTCCTAGCTGTATGGGCCCCACTACTGGGCAAAAGCCTACACTCTTTTCCTGTCCTATGCTACTTCTTTTCAACATTTTTTGAAGACCATAAGTCGAATTCATATTTACGAAATATTAGGCGGCCATGAGGACTGTAGACCCTGAGTTGTGGTTCCGTCGGGACTCAATCCACAAGCTGTGGTCCCGCAAGCAGACCGACGAGGACGTGGAGACGCGGCTGAGACACAGCCTGTGGGACGCCGCCCACGAGTTCTGGAGACACGCGTCTTTACGAGGCACCTTCATCACCAGAAAGAGATGGCTGACGTCCTGCGATACGTAAGAACCTCAGGCTATATTTTTACCGTTTTGCTTAGGTACTTATTAATAGATGGATGATTTGTTACATAATGAGACAGATGATGCCAATGATTAGCTCGTTTGTCATTGTGTGATCCCAGGCTGAATTTTGTGAACCGAAAACACGCAATTCTTTGGGTATTTAGGTGTTTATGGCTTACAGAGCGGGTCGTGTAACTTCAATGTTGAAGTTCTTACTTGGTGAAAGTGAATCTGCATTGTAAATCAATTCCCGCCTGTTATGTTGAAATAGCAGCAATATGCAGTTTTGTCACTTTGCTGCAAATCGAATAGCAGTAAAAAAGATAATCAAAATAAAAAAGTACCAAAATAAACTTCTGTTATAATACCCGTCACATTTATTTCGAAAACAATATACGAATTTATACATACCTAAGCACTATTACATTACACAAGCTATATGCAGGGTGACACAAGCACCAGCCAAATAAGCTGCCAAATAAATCTGGTAGTCGTTAAAGGAACCAAGTCAGATGCCGAGAAGTGGTTCCAAAAATCCATATCACCAGGTTATGCATGGCCTTATTTACCGTGTCACTTACACAAAATGATGATGACCAGTATTTTTACAGTGTATTCAGTACTGAACTACTCTCTAAAGAAACCTAAAGTCAAAGCTGAGAAAAAAAGTTCTACTTCATTATCACTACATATTCGTAGCACTACATAGTATAAAACAAAGTCGCTTTCTCTGTCCCTATGTCCCTTTGTATGCTTAAATCTTTAAAACTACGCAACGGATTTAATGCGGGTTTTTTTTAAATAGATAGAGTGATTTAAGAGGAAGGTTTTTATGCCCCTGCGAAGCCGGGATGGGTCGCTAGTTCCATATAAAATTCCTGTCAGGGTGTGTTTACTTCGACAGCACTCGCAATATCGCCGGAGCCACCGGGGCTTTCATCCTGGCAATTGCTTTGGTGTCTTACAACGTTCAGCAGCTGTGGTCGCGCCCACCCTTGCAGGTATCTAACTAACTACTTCATTTATATTATTATCCCAATCAATCATTTAAATCGTGCATCAATTGTTAATTGACTGCTCCCATGGTGGTTTTTCAAACCGCATTTGACCCTCTGACGTGGTTAATGAAAAAGGGGTTTAACGTGCCTTTATAATTAATCATTTAATAATTTTGGGTGATTCAATTCAAGCTTGCAATGCCTATTTATATCACACCATCTATAAGTCATCATACGTCTTTTTGCGGCTTACAGAGACTCAGGCGTCTTTTTGTGTAATTTATATTGAAAGACTACTTTTATATTAATTTCTTTTTTTAAAATTCACAATGTCCAGCAATTGACCATGAGGGATCATGGTGGTCAGTCATGGAGGCAGGTGGAAACCTGATGTTAATACTTTAAATTTTCCAAATAGAGTGAAATACTTAAAAAAAATATTTGTATTTAAAACTTGCCCTGTAGGTGAATGCCCAATCATACTCCACCACCCAACTCCGGTTCCCAGCTGTAGCCCTATGCTCCAACAACGTCATCAGTAAGGACTCGCTGCAGGAATACATAAGGTTTTTGTGAGTATTTTAACCCTTTCATAAGCGCGCGCGGTTACCGTGTCTTTTTAAGCTCGTGATACCTTGAGTGACACAAGCACGTTACCAACTCCTGGCGATGTTTTAGTTGGGAGTATTGAGTTAAAGTGTCTTACAAGGTACAGGAGGTCTCACATAATGAAAATGCCAATAATGGCGACCAACTTAAGTCAGGCCGCGCTGGCGTTCGCTTAACGCGCATACCCTGTCAGGCTATTGATCTTTTCAATCCAAACTGTATATATACTATATAATCCTTTTAAAAATTAAGAATATGACTCGTCCTTTTGTCTGTAGGTTATCCAAACGTGCTTATAACAGAACGTACGGAACCGACGCCCTGGTGAAGAATATCCTGAACTTCGGAGCCTTCCTCACCAAGACCCTGCCGCAAGTGGACGTGCTGTTTATGGACCTTCTCCAGCACAAAGACCCCAAATTTAATGTTACTGATCTTATGTATCAGGTAAATTGACGCTTAACACTTTCGCTGACAGTAACGCCTCTCGACATAGATAACAATTAACTGTTATCGTTATCTCGTTTATAGTCCGCGAAAGTGTTAAATATACTGCGACCAAATCGCAGACCTCTTGAAGAAAGTATCTTTCTTAGATATACCCGAAATCAAATCGAGAAAAAATCGAGGTCTATTGTATTAAGAATCGTATTAGCCAATGAAAATCTCTAGTTTTTATCTACCCCTGCGGGAGACAGGTTTAATGGAGGAGCTGAGGAGATATGTATGTATAGTATATTGACTCTTGATTTTATACTCGGCCAGCATAAAAAGATCTCTTGAAGTTAAAAGAATGTAAATGAACAATCCCAATCTTAAGTTCCCAACTTATATTATAAATGATGAATGAATAGATTATAAATAAAAGTGAGTTTGTTTGTTTGTGTGATACTCTTTCACGCCTAATCTACTAAACCAATCTTCCTAATATTTCGCTCACACATAGTTAGAAGTATTGAGAAGGATATAGGGTGCCTTTTATCTCGGGAAAAAACACTATTTCCGAAGGAAATAAGGGCGGAGCCGCGGGCAAAATCTAGTAAACAAATAAAAGAAAAAAAGTGAAAGTAACTTTCTTATCGATGATGGATTTCAGCATCAGCATTAGTTCAAGCAGTCCACTTTACCCTTTTATTAGCTATATGCCTCCCTTTTTTAATCTATGATGTAGGAGGCCTACCCAGAAGCGGTTAGTAGAAATATGATGAACTTTGTTTTTCCAGCTATCTCCGAATTGCTTAGATCTGCTGAAGGCCTGTGCGTGGGAAGGGTCGCTCGTGAACTGCTCGAAACTGTTTGCGATGAGGATCACGCCGCTCGGCTACTGCTGTGTCTTCAACTCCCGCTACAAGTGGGTTTTAAATTTCTTTTTTTGTGATCGAAAAGTATCTATTACTGGTCTCAGATATTAATACTCTATCACCAAACTCCAAAGGCTTGAGATCGGCTAGAGATTTTATAATCCACCGCCATTTAAATAGAGAAACGCAGAGCTCTAAAGCATGGCGGGGCATGTTCGTTCTTAAGATGGCGGGTGTCAAGCGACGGTTTGCGAGGTCTATTTCGGATTGGTCGCCATTAGTGACACTATCTTGAGCTCCTACGTGCTTCGAAAGGTACATGCTGTGTTGGTCCCGTCTTCTATTAAGTTGACTATAAAGAAACATCAACAAAAATAAAATAGGTCGAGGGCAGCTTTAAAACCATCTATCACCAGAGTATACAGGGCTATTGGACTTTTACGCTGACACAATAAAATATAAATGATTACACTATATAAAATTTTGATATTAGTGCCTAACTCACACAAAATAAACTTATAAACCAGCGGGTAACTATGATACCGTCATCATAACGCCATAGATAAAAAAAATGTACTGGCGTCAAAGACGCGCACGATTTCCAAAATACTATGATTTATGCAGCTCAAAACCGAGTGACATGTCTTTCGTTTACTTTCAGACCAGAAGACGTAGACTCAGCTCCATGGACATTGCATGAAGTGGGCCAGAGTTCAGGCCTAATCGTCATGTATACGGAGGATGACGAGGATTCCGCTTATGTGCGGCGTCCGGCACTCGGTGTTGAGGTAACCGCCCAAATCCCATACATACAACCAGATGAGCATATGCACCCTGAGTAAACCTGCTATACAGACAACCCGATACACACCTCTGACACAACCCAAATATACTTGGAGGATGGGTCGACAAAGACGAAATTAGTCTTGTAAAACCGCTGAGCTGGTTTCTTTTTGGATTGAACAATAAAAGAAAATTCATAGATCATCACAATGGCTCATAATGGAGATGCTCTGTGTAGACATAAGGAGGCATAACCCAGTATAGTGTGTAACATAGAAAGCTGATCATGAAATAATTGTGTAAAGATTTTCCACATGGGTACCTTAATTCCACTCATTTTTTTAGGTTCCGGCTGGAATGATAAAAATTTAAGTTATTGCAAATGATCCTAATCCACAAGGTTTTAATAGCACTTAATTTACAGTATCTGGATACGGTGATAAAACCAATGTAACGACAAGAAGTTATTTTTATTGTTTTCATGTCTTTTCAGGTGCTAATATTCGATGGTGATGAATACCCTTTACTGGAGACAGGTGTGACGCGCCTCTACCCGGTTCAAAGGAACGCTTCTATGTTCTTCTCTTTACACCTCCAAGACTTCAGGGCCTCTGCCGAATTGGGAACCTACATTGATGGCAGGGTAAGGTGTGAACACTGGACATAAAAGCCGGGATCAACGGCTCAACGATCAACATAAGTTCAAAGGTCAATTGACCGTGACACCTACATGAAATGAATAAACGGTTCAACAACTTGCCTTTTGAAGCACAATAATTATTAGAAATCAAGCCTGCAATGTACTAAATTGGAAACAACTTTTCAAAGTATGCTTCCCATGGGAATTGAAACTACGACCTTCAAGCAAACAGACGCAGTTACAGAGCCAGCGAAGTTATACAAAATTGTTCATGGTCACCACCATTTCTAAGTAGGCCTGAACAAATGAGTAAACAAGATATGGCTTACTCACACGTTTCATCATGGTAAACATGCCTGTCCGCTAGTCAGGAAGTCCTGGGTTCGAACCCCGGTCAGGTCGCTGAGTTAGCATCCCATAACACAAGTCTCGAACTTACTTTGGCTGATTACTAACTCAATCTGTGTTATCATCATCATCATTTAAGCCGCAGGCTGTCCTGTGCTGAACGTAGGCCTACATGAAGGATTTCCAGAACGATCGGCTGGAAGCGGCCTGCATCCAGCGCCTACCTGCAATCTTCTTCAGGTTATCTTGACGGTTAATATGTGTGATTAGTCCCTAAAAATATAATTATAAGGTGGACACAAATCAACTGTAAATATTTTAAGGGCAGATAAAGACCACTATACAGAACAACTTTTCCAAATAAACTTATATCGAAATAGGAAATTTTATTTTTCACTCTCCATACTATACTAGATCAGCTGATTCTCAATTTGTATGGGAGATGAGAGATCAAAATTTTTTTTTTCATATTTAGACATAAATTTACTTGGGAAAGTTGTTCAGTTTAGTGGTCTGAATCTGGTTGATTTAAATTCACCTTATATATGTATTTAACATAGCAACCCCACAGGGCCAGTGCCGTATCAGAGACATCAGCGGCGGGCGGTCGGCGCGCTCGAGCTACGCGTGGTGCCTGTTCGAGTGCCGGCGGCGCTCCGTCGCGGCGCTGTGCAACTGCGTGCCCTTCACGCTGATGCCGAGCGGTGACGACACCGTCTGCACGCCGAACCATCTGCCTTGTCTTGTCAAACATAAAGGTGGTTACTACTACTAGCCAATCTCTATCAGAATTACCTTATCGCTGAAGGCCAATTTTGGTTGGGGAAAGCAGGGTAACTAGATTGAGCTAGTTGCTACTGATTCTTCAATTTTTATAAGACTTCAAAAAAAATTAGGTTCTCAATTCTTTTTTTTTATGTTTCACAGTTACAGTAAACTCTATTATTCCAAATCGAGTTGCTACTATATAACAACTGTACGTGCATTTGCAACTTATAGCCAATAGGACAGTGGGCTCTGAAGCATAAGCTGAAGATGCAACCGGGAAACACACTCGGACGAAGAAGAAGTCAATGGGATAGAAAGGCGCAGCATCGGACACCCACCGACCAACTGGTTGGTTAGATGACCTGAAGAAGGTCGCAGGCGCAGGACGTAGGTCGCTTCTAACCGGTCATTTTGGAAATGGCTTTTGGTATAGGCTATATCCATCAGTGGACAGCCTGCAGCTGAAATGATAATGATGTACGTGTATTGAATTTTTTTTTTACATTCTCAGATTTCTCTTATAACCTTATCAAATCGTCCTGTCTTGGGCTAGGTGAATGGACCTCTGCAAGGATGTACCAGTGATCTCTTGCACTGTATCCAACAAACGGGTAGGGGGGCCTTTTCTTCTGGATCTTATTAAACTTACGTAATGAAGTTAAATAAATAAACAAACTTGAAGAATCTTTGTTTCAATAGAGAAGTTAATCTACCACTACCCTGGCGACGACGCAGGCCCCGGCCTCACGGAGGAGCTGCAGGACTCCCTGGCCTGCGACGGCTGTCTCCCGGACTGCGACAGGCAGGTCTACAGTGCCGACGTGGCGTACTCCTCTTATTCGTTCTCAGTCGAAAGCAAACTCATTTTGGGACTGACGCTGCAGTAAGTCTATTTACTTGGACAAAAACCCTCGTAGGATTTCAGATTTAGCTCGTCATTTTTCATGGGTCGATCGACCATGCCCACCCTGACATATTTAGCTAAAGCAAATATTAGATAATAGTACTAATGCTGTATACCAAACTGCAAAGTTTGCGACAACATACTTCCATACTAATATTATAAATGCGAAAGTCTGTCTGTCTGTTACGCTATCACTGGACCGATTTTTATAAAATTTGTTATGGATGTAATTAAGGACCAGGGGCCCAATTCTCACGCAATCGAAGTTGACTTTACAGATTTTCTCCAATTTTTTTCGAGAGTTTAAGACAATTCACAATCGAAAAAATTGAACTTTATCAATTGTGATTTTTTGAAAAAGCAGAAACCTTGATAGATTTCTGAAAAAAAAATTAAGAAAATCGGTGAAGTGACTTCGATTGCGCGAGAATCGGGCCCCAGGACTCAAACAAAGGTTACTTTTGAGACCGAAATAACCAAGCCCTACGCGGGCGGAGCCGCTGGTAACCGCTAGAAAAATAAACAAAAACAAAATCTTAAACAAGACGGTGACATGTTGCAGAAATAAAATAGGAATGGCGAACTCTTCTGTCCTGCGCTTCTATTACAACTCCAATCACCAACCGCTGTTCATTGTGGAGCCCGCATTTCGGTGGTATGAAGGCGTTGGTAAGGATCATTCAACTATTGATTTTTTATTATTTTCCTGCCTAGTATCGTGGCCAATACTGGTTTCAGATTTTTCATGCTACCTAGTGACATCTATGTGACTTAATGCTATTTACCGGTAGCAACCTAGACTTGATATGCATATACATTACATACCACTTGTAAACTTTTTGTGTTGCCTGAAATAAATAAATATATAAAAATAAAATAAGAAATAATTCTACTTTCCGAAGTAACAAAAGTGAAGCATTCGGGATATTTAATTTATCTTCTAAACTTAACTACTTGAATAAAATTTTACTTTGACTTTGAAAGTGCTATATACTGTGGTGCTATTATGAAAGAGAGAGAGTTATTTATTTATTTATTTTAATGGAGAACCAACAGCTATGAATAAACAAAATATGAAACAATGAAGACATTTCGAAGCCAATAAAAGGAAGATAGATACACATTAAAATTAGAAGAAAAACAGAGCACATACATGAGTTGAAATCATTCCATGTTATCCATTACCATTTTTCCCATCAGCTACCATCGCCTGCCACTGGGTACTTCTGCTGACCGTTTCCATGGTAACCATCGTGGAGCTGGTGTTCCACTTCACCGTGAGATGGGCGCACCACTTCAGGAGACGAACCGCTCTCATCAAGACACAGTCGAAACTAAATCATATTGCGTCCATCGACATTGCCCCTATTTTAGATATGGATACGGTTTCTGTCACTTATGAGAATCTTCCAAGTCAGAAGTTAATGGAGAGTGAGATATTGAAGCCACCGGTTGAACGGTTTTATTTTTAAAGGTTTAAAATGTTCATTGAATGAAACAAAATTCGACAGGATTTCAATTTACCCAGTTCGAATCTGATGTTACCATATTTGCTGAAATTTCGAAAGGTTGACAAAGATACATTACATCAAACGAGTAAATCTTATACTAACCTTATACTTTAAGCTTTAAAATAATATGGGAAAACGGATAAAACTTGAATTCGTTTGTTTATCAATCCAGTTTGCAAAAGCGGGCAATCCGTGCCATCTATGGTTTAAGACCAAGTGAGTCGCTTAGGGAGTTGGTTAAGGATATTAATGTTTAAACTCTCGCTTCTCAATATATATTTGAGGTTATTATGTATACCAGGAGAAATATTTCTTCTTTTAAAATTTTAAAAATAAATTTGCGATTTTACGGATAGACCCTTACGGATAAAAATAAATTATATCTCCCATCATATCGGCTAAGTAGAGTTAATGACTCATTTTTGGGTAACTGTATACACTATTACAATAAGCTTCCAGAGTCGGTCCTTAGTTTGCCTGACCGAAAATTCAAAGTACATGTTAAGAATGTGTAACTTAAGTTTGGTTTGGAGTCCTCCAAACTATAGCTAAAAATTGATCATATGTACATTCAGTACATTATATATTTTTTTATTATATCATGACATCTTTTATTACTTGACATTTTTATTAAACTATTTCAATAATCATCAATATTTAATAATTTAATAATAAACTTATTGTAATTATAAAAATATTCAAATGTAAACTCGTCTGATTTGACTCAAATTTTGTGAATTGACGTTTTTGAAGAAAATGCTGCTGTGGAGTTTGTGGCGCCACTTCTTCTCCACTTGCGCTTTGGAAGTGGTGGTAAACTTAAATTAAGTAACAATTGACGTCAATAAGTGATAAGAATAACCTATATTGAAAATAAACAATTTGAATTTATCATATTAGGCGAAATAAAAACATTCATAATAAAATATTTATTTTAATGTACAATATGTTAATGTTATCGTCTATAATACGTCTAATATCACAGTTATTTCACACACGAGGTATTTAGAATCCTATTCGAGTATCTTAAGTTCATGGTTTATGATTTTTCAATAACTATTTAGAGTACTTATAAATAAAAGCTCTATTTAATAAATAATTTTAACAAAAATAATATAATCTCCAATCATAACATATAATATTAAAGTACCTGGGTGACCGAGCTCCGGTCGTTTTATGCAGAAAATCTTTTTGCGTGAAAATGAATTTTCCCAGACATGGAACCTAGCTAGATTATCTTTTTGACAATGTAATATAATAACTTTAGTTTAAAATTTCAAAGATATCGTTAGAGCCGTTTTCGAAAACGCGAATACAAATTAATTTATTGCTCGTTTGTTATAGGATATACCGAATATTTTATGCCTATATGTCATCAAAAACAAAAAAAAAACAATCTTTTGAGGTTTGATTTTTAGAGCTATTGTGGTTTAGTAGTAGAGCCTGTAATAATATCAATTTTTAATTAACATATATCCACGAAAAAGGATCAAAAGGGTTAAAAACTTGGAGCCGAGGTTCTTTTTGTCTGCTTCGAGACTTTTCAGATTTATACAAGAACATCCCTCGAGAAGAGGCGCTGCAGGAGTACCCTACCACTGTCTCGTTGCCGCTGCAGTCCCCTCGCATTAGTTCGTTCCACGATCGACATTCCCGCCCCATCAGTGAGCGATCATTCTGAACTGACTCTGAGTACAGTCTCCACGCTTGCGCATGATCACACTCTAACGTTATACTCCTATCACGACACTCAGGCTGTTTCACTAATACCCCATTCACGTACACATCAGCATGACCCAGAGGATTCTCTAACCCCAAAATCCCAGCATTGGAATGAATGACTTGAACAAATTGTGCATCATTTTTATCAAGCCTATATTCGGCAAGTCTGACAAAACACGGTCTTGCAGGATCCAGCGCTGTGATCCTCCCAATCTTTTCTTTCAATCCTTTCTTGACCAATTTCCCAGTGATTCCAGCAACATGGGCTCCTAGACTAAATCCTATAAGATGTACAGCTGATAAAGGCATTCCTTCTCTATAGATGTTTTTGATGAAGCTGTATAAGAGATTGGCTAGAGCCTTGACTCTTGATGCTGAAGAGATGTAGCCTCGATGGAAAGCGAGGCGTGTGTCTACGATTAAAACGATTGGGTTCTTTCTGAGTAGAGCTGTGACTAAAGCTTGTGAAGCTTCGTCGCTTGGGGAATTGAGCCAGCCAGGGATGTAGACGATGAGTGAGGTAGGTCGGGGATGGTCTCGGAGTCGGAGGTGGGCGTTGGCGACCCGGTAGGAGCGTCTGCCAGTTCTGCTGAATTCCACTACGTCGAGGAGGGGCAGCTCGGAGGTGTACTCTCTGGAGAATAGGACCTCAAGTGGCAGGATCTCGCCTGGAAATTAACACAAAATATTACAATCTTGTTCGCTGAAGGTAATAATTGACGCACAATACAAATATCATGACCATTTCAATATGCCGCTTTTGGCTTAAAAATTTCCATATTTTGAAGGAATTGAAACGGCATTAGAAATGTTCATCAACATTGGATAGTAGACAAAGTGCGAGTGATACTTCTGGTAGAGGAGGCCATTTTCTATCAAGTTTAACGTGAGTCTATTTGCGTCTTAGTTTCGTTATAAGAGAATTGAAAACCTAAATATTATACGATTTTATTATGAGATCCAAATCTTTTTTTATAATTCTAGTTCTAATTCACTTATCAGCGGTCTTCTTATTAATAATACAAACATAAAGTTGCTAGATTGCATAAGAAAATCAATACATTCTTCAATATATTTGTTATGTGCCGAAAACCAGGTCAAGCGCAAGTTCATTGCCGCCGCCGCACCACCTGCCGGCGCTGGTGACGACGGTCATATAATGCATAGTTCACACGAGCACAGAACAATGCGTTAAGTAGATATAGGATTTATTGAAAGAAGCAAGGCCACAGTCTTTCCTACCTGCACTTGGGTCGGTGCTTTTGATTCCCATGGGAAGCATACTTTTAGGACCTGCTTTGATTATGGCTTTTAGGACTTGAAATATTATTTTGTGCTTCGAAAGTCAAGTTTAACTGTTGGTCTTGGCTGAAGCTGGTGTTCGTCAAAAAAACCACATCTAAGGTAACCATTTGCTATTGCTATCAGACGAGCCTAGTACCTGTTTGTCTATAAATTCATCTATCAAATTAATCAAGTATGTGTCAGAAAAAAAATTGAATTGGAAATGTGAATCAATACATATAATAAGACACTAAAATGCGAGTGTCTGTACATTTAATATTTTTCAAAAAAACTGATTGAGTGCGATATAAAAAGAGTAACAGAAACCAAAAAGACAGTTTTTGGAATTTTTGTCTGTCTGTATGTATGTATGTCTGTCTGGTACGTTATAACTTCGAAAATACTCAACGGATTTAAACGCGGTTTTTACAGTTGGATTACATATAATTAGGAGCGTTGTAAAATCTTTGTTTCATCAAAATCGGTTAAGGGAAATAGAAGTTATGGTCATTTAAAGTTTACTACAAGCACTGCTTCAAAACTTTTAAACAGTTGAATGCGATTTACATAAACGTATTTAATTTAGATAAAGCTAGAATTTCTACTTATATCAATAAAGACAAAAACACACTGCAGTCTCTATTAAATTTTAATAAAATAACACATTGAATGTTTGTGGGCGTAAGATTTAGTTACATAAAATATCAATAGATGGCGCTGACTTTATTTTAATAGCAGATTGAAATTTTTCCTTACGGCAGCAATTAATTGTAATTATTTAAAAAAAATTTGGCTGTTGATTTAGTACTATTGGTTGGTTTGTTTATCGTTCGTTTGTTGTGTTGTATTGTAAGCTATTTGAATTGATTGGTTGGTTTGGTTTGGCTTTGGTTTAAAAAATAATAAATCAGTGTTTGACGGAACATACGGTCGTGTCGTAAGGACTAATTTATCTGACTTATCACTATTTATTGAGATTTTCTCTACTTTTCACGCCCACTAAAACATTGGGAGTGGATTTTAGGTCCTAATGACTCTGTAATAGGCTGCGTCTACTCTTTTAGAGACAAAGATTGATAGTATGAATGTTAAGGGCTCCTTCTTCTGAAGGTACGTTGTTCGTAAGCTGCGTAGTCGCAGCGCTCACTCATTTTGTAGGCATTTAGACATCATATTTGGGAAAATAACACTACAACATCTACTTCAGCGATTTTCACTATATAAATACTTTATCTAAAGGCTGGTATAAAAAGCAGGACAATAAGTTTATTATTTTAGGCATAGTATTGAAAATAAACTTCCAAAGGAGGCAACTTTGATTTTTCTATCGAGCGAATTTTGTCTGATATTGTTACTGTTACTGTAAGCGAATTTCACTCTGCTAGATCCTCAACTAAAAACATATATTTTTTTCAGAATTTTACGACTGTTTAATACTGATTCCTATTGATTTTAAAAACGGTATTTGAGAAAGAAGTGGCCCTAATATTTAATGATATCGTAGCAATGTAATGGCTTTATAAAATTGGCACGGGAAAAGGATACAATAGAATTAACTATAGGTCTGGATAGTTGTAGTTTCCACAGGTTACGCGAAAAGCGACCTACACGCGGGCGGAGCCGCGGGTAACAGCTAGTCATTAATATTAGCAATGTAAAAGAAAATTTACTTATAACATCATAAATCTGTCACTTAGTAAATTTCCTATATTAGAGCGTATATTAAAATGTATCATTTAGTGTCTAATTTAAAATCTTTAAATAGAAATATTGAAATACCTAAAAAAAAATTTTAAAAAATACATTCTAAAGAATTTTATATTATGAACTACCGTGTGTTACAATGATACCATACCAGACAAGTAGTGTATTGTTATTTACAAAAAGTTAAGCTTATTTTAATTGTAATCAATACATATAATAAGACACTAAAATGCGAGTGTCTGTACATTTAATATTTTTCAAAAAAACTGATTGAGTGCGATTAAAAAAGAGTAACAGAAACCAAAAAGACAGTTTTTGGAATTTTTGTCTGTCTGTATGTATGTATGTATGTCTGTCTGGTACGTTATAACTTCGAAAATACTCAACGGATTTGAACGCGGTTTTCACAGTTGGATTACATATAATTAGGAGCGTTGTCAAAACTTTGTTTCGTCAAAATCGGTTAAGGGAAAAAGAAGTTATGGTCGATTGAAAATTTACTTCAAACACTGCTTCAAAACTTTTAATGCGTTTACTTACGTTTAATTTAATTTAGATAAGGCTAGGATTTCTACTTTATATTATCCATATCAATAAAGACGAAAACACGCACTGCAGCTATTAATTTTAATAAAATAACACATTGAATTTGATCGTAAATTTAGTAACATAAAATCTCAATAGATGGCGCTGACTTACTTTACAACTCGCTATGGTTACGTTTTCGCATTATGGTATAGCAGATTGAAATTAACCCTAGCAAATTAAAAAATTTGATGGTCTTTGTTTTTGTGGTTCTTTTGGTTTGATTCTTTGGTTGTTGTCTATTGTTTGGTTTGGTAAATGGACGGTTCGGTTCGCTATTGTTAGTTGTCTTGCTTGAATTGAAAATTGACTTTGTTGTTTGACGGAACATACGATAGTGTCGTATATAAGGTGGACACAAATCAATTGCAAATATTTTAAGGGCAGATACAGACCACTATACTGAACAACTTTTCCAAATAAACTTACATCGAAATACGAAATTTTATTTTTCACTCTCCATACTAAACTAGATCAGCTGATTCTCTATTTGTATGGGAGGTCAAAAAATTTTTTTCGTATTTCGACATAAGTTTATTTAGGAAAGTTGTTCAGTTGAGTGGTCTGAATCTGCCCTTAAAATATTTGCAGTTGATTTAAATTCACCTTATATAAAGAATTTTAATTATTTTAAATAATGCCTAGGAGGAAACGATCTAATCTGTCGCATCATTCCAGAATAGCTAAAAGCAGAAGGTTAGGTTAGGACGGATAGACAGATGCGACTCGATGAAGATACGCCATGCATTGTCTCGGTCTTAAGAAACTTCTTCTGACAGAGAGTCTCGGTTGTCCGCTGACCGCGAGCGTCATGCCGATCTCGGGCTTCGGAAACGTTTACCGAAACTCAAGGTTTTGGCGGAAATTGTCGGGGATGAAGTGATTTACACGTCATATAACAGTGTTGTGCATCAGGATGATGCTACCACCTACCCTATCGAGTTTTTGAGTTAATTGGCTGCAAGTGGTCTTCCTGCTCATAACATTACCCTTAAAGTCGGCGTTCCCATTATGCTCCTAAGAAATCTTTCTCCGCCTAAACTATGCAACGGGACCCGACTCAAAGTAACGGTTTTGCAGCGCAACTTAATACAGGCCGAAATTCTCACAGGGTGTGGTTCAGGCGAAACGGTGTACATACCTCGAATACCACTCACCCCCAACAATTACCCCTTTCAATTTAAACGCACCCAGTTGCCAGTTGCTGTATGCTTTGCCATGACGATAAATATGTCGCAGGGACAAACCCTAAAAGCAGCTGGCATCGACCTAAGAACAAGTCAACAAGATGTTTCTCGCATGGACAACTGTATGTGGCTTGCTCGCGGGTCAGTAGCGCCGAAAATCTATTTTTATTAGCCTCTGAGGGAAGAACTGCTAATGTTGTCTACAAAGAGATTCTTAGAACTTAACTCTGAAACATGATATTTGTTTATATTTGAATAATGTCCTGGCTACTTCGATTGCGTCATTTCATTTCAATGTAACACAGGTTACGCAAAAAGCGACCTACACGCGGGCGGAGCCGCGGGTAACAGCTAGTACTAAATAAAATCACACCTTCAATAAAATCTCGGCCAACCAAACGGAACTCTGTTTTATTCTCATAAGTTGACCCAGCAATACCCAATGTAGCACTTAGTTCCTTAACTCGTGTGAATCAAACGTAATGATAATAAGTTTTTTCAAGATCGGAACTTCCGATTAGCGGCTGATAAAATTTTAATCTATTAATAGCATTTGTTAAGTTATCACAACACAACTATAAATTCAAAACCTTGGTGTTGACAAAATTAAACCTGTAATACTTTCTATGTATGTTTTTGTATAAAATATAATTTTATTGGTTGTGAATACCTTTTACCATTAAGTCCACCATAGTTCAATTAGGTTTTTATAAAAGTTAAAATTAATAAATAAAATAAAAATATATAAAAATAGTTCAAGTTCAATCCGCCTGTCGATATCGCTCCCGTGCTACGAATGACTGCTACGGGTTACGACTTAAGGGTTCTACAGCTACGAGGTGCTACGCCGAGAGAAAAAGCGTGCAACACACAAATGTATATGAAATCTAAAATTAGGCTCAGGACAATCTTATAGAATAATTTTTCATATTGACCTGAATGGTAGTCGAGCTAGGGAATTTAGTTTCGAGAATAATTAGCAATCATAATGATAGCTGCGATAAGTACATGTCTACGCATGTAAAAAATAAAAGTAGCAAATTAAAATCGAATAATTCAGTAACATAATGTGACAGACAGACAAAAATAATTGTGTTGGTAATGAATAGCTAGTGCAGCAGCGGAAGTATTTCCGCAATGCGCTGACGGCGCATGCGCATTTGTAAATGCATAAGATGCATTATGGCTTTATTTTTGTAATATAGCACGTACTTACGTATGTCATTTTAATTAAATAAAATTAGCTCGGTACCTATACAAATATTTAATGGTCTTGAGCGATATTCAAAGTTTGTGGTGTATAAATTCCTTGGCCCAAAATAAGATTAAAAACAAATTTAAATTTACACCTAATTCTAACAAGTTAATTTTCCAAAATCAACTGATTACATAACATTAAATTTTAACTAAAATTTTTGATTTACCCTTGAGCTAAAAGACTGACAGAATATAATGAATACATGTAATTAAGCTTAACAAAATTATACACGATAAAGTCGGTGTCGAAATCATTTTGCATTGTCTGTCTTATGTCTAGGAATTATGAAATCGAACCCGGGACCACGAATATGACATCCGCTGTCACTACACTACATGGTCATTCATCATCATCATGAATATTTGCTTTTATATTATTAAAAAACATATCGACTTAACTTTTCTATTACTTGTTGGTTTTAAAGTTTTAGTTATTTAGTTTTTATTTGTCTGATTATTTATTAGGTAAAGTTATTTGAATCTAATTTAACCAAGATAGTAAAATTTTCTTTTCAAAGAAAATAAATATTGTTTTAAAATTGAATTTAAGATTGATTGATTTAAAAATTGCATGAAAGAAATATTTTTAAGCTTGTGTTGTGGCTTCTCTCTCTATCGGATTTGTCTAACGCTGCGAATTTAACGAAAAATCCTTTACAACTTCAACTGTAGTATGTATGTTTTTCTGGCAGTAAACTTATTATGGATTGAACTTTTCCGCCAAATATATCAAAAATATAAAAGTATTTTAATTCTCAAATTACTCTTCAAACAAAATTATGCACAAAAAACTAGATTAGCTGATTAAGACAATTTCAACACACACTGAAATAGGAAGCACCTGTATCACAACACATTACCATTTACAAATTTTTCATAATTTTCTTATTAAAAAAAAACACCAAATACACACAACTAGCGGCAGCCGTTTTCACAAGTTCCTCAAAATTGTTGGCCAGGAACGGCGGCAGGCCTGCTGCCAGTGGGCCCAGGGTCTCGGCTCCCGTGGGCCGGATTAAGGCAATGACCGCCAGGGCCTGAAGAAGGCCCGTCGAGCCGACCGGCACGGTGCGCGCGCGCATCGCATATACCACCCATCGCTTACGTAACTGTATTATAAACAATAAGATTTGTAGTACCCTTGATACGGCGCTCGGCATTTTTGTGGTTTGCTCTCCGTCTCCCAGTAGGATCGTATCGTATAGCTAGTAGACATTTTAAATCCTATTCCATTGTGATAGGTGCTAAATTGCATTGCAATTGGGTGATTGGTAAGTTGTGGTCTACGGAGTAATTTTGGTGGAATTTGTCAAAGAACGCAAAATTGTCTCCGATTATAATCATGATCACGATCTGTCATGACATCATCGAAACCTTATTTTAAAAAAAAAGTTAAACTTCTTCTATCCTGTTATGTTACTACTAGTGCTACTACCAGTAGAAGGAGAAAGACTGATCTTTTACTAGGTTTCTTGAGGAATTTTCAAGCATATAGCTTGAAGCGAAATAAATAAATAGGATTAAATACATACATAGGGACAAATAAACTCTGGAAATGGAACCCAAATAGGAGACCAATCTTAAGAATTGTTCATCTGCTAGATTCGATATTTCAATAAACGCAGTAAAGTGTTCCCCGGCCTTACTGCGGCCTTCACCAGCTCTTGTCATGAACAGCCTCAATTTCGTCGTTAGCGTGTCCACAGCGTGAATCAAATACGATTGGGTATCTGAATTTTAAAATAGCTAGATCTAAACAACGAACTAAAGGCTGATTTTACATTGTAGCAGATTAAGAATGGTTTGTATTATAGGACTAATGCCTGTCGAATACATGTTCTGTCGAAGCAATGAGTAGTCGAACTAAAGGTTTTAGAAGTTGTGATCGTGTCATAAATCAGAATAGTGGAAATTCGAATAATAATAATGCATTAATGTTTGCTATATCGTTTTAGTAGAAAGTGAGGATTCGGAAGGGGTGAACCCATAAATGCTTGTGGGTTGATATGTGCAAATGACATTAAAATATCCCTTGATAAGCTTCTTACCTTAAGGAAAGCTTAGGGAAAGATCTGTGTCTCCTTTTACATCTCATTCACCACAGGAGTATTTTTATAGCTGTAATGATAAAGTTAAAACCTGTACTAATGTGTTTTATATTACTAGCTATTGCCCGGGGCTCCGCTCCCGTGGTAATAAAATATAGCCTATGTGTTGTTTCAGGATCTAAGCAATCTCTATTCCAAATTTCAGCCAAATTGGTTCAGCCGATTTCCTGTAAAAGAGTAACAAACATCCATACGTTCTTACAAACTTTCGTGTTTATAATATTAGTAGGAAGTAGGATAGAATTTGATATAGTTACATCAAATTAAGAAGACAAAATCAAATTTCCATAACGGTCTAAATGACGGAAAAACACGGCAAGGTGACATGCCGGAACCAAAATATAAATTGTGGAAATTGTGTAGCCGGCCTATATATACTCGTATTTGAGAGACAGTGTTTGTCATTGATGATTTGATGACTTGCGTTTACAACATGTATTTATGCAACGTGTTTTTTTGTATTCTTCAATAGATGATTCATTAGCGTCGATTATCATAAATTTTGCAGCCATTTTAACAGTAAAATATAACCATGATATTTACCAAAGCCAGTCGTGACTGTGACCAAGGATGCGAATTTGAAGTGCATATCAAATGTAATATGACTATTGACATGGTGATTGACCTTTGAACTATCTCTTCCTCATCTTAACCTATTCCTCATTTGCAACTAGTGATGTACCGACGAAAATTTACATTGTTTACGGTAATTACGGGTTTTCCCTCTGTAAATTTACGGAATATTCCGAAAGTTAATAAAAGACTAGTCACTATACTGCAAACCTTGCTATATACTGCTTTATAATCATTTAATTCTTCTAAAGGTGGTGTTACCAATCATGTATAACTTAGGAACTAACATGCTTAGGGTAACGTCATACTACAAACTAAGAAACTACTTAGGGCTTCAAGTTTTAAATATATATTTATACTAAAATAACAAATCTAAAGACTGTTTGTTTGTTTGAATGCTTATAGCTTTAAAACTAACTACTGGTCGAACATAAAAAAATATATTTCGCGATATCATGTACACCACACCGCAGGGAACAGCTCTTATACAGATAAACCAAGCGCTGTTTTTATAGAAATTTAGGGTACCTATCCATAAAAGCTGCCCCCAGTTAGTATGAAGTAATCGGTACGCAACCCTAGGTATGAATGCGACTCACGCTTTACCGGTTATGTAAAATCAAAATCAAGAGTGGAAGTGTTGTCAAATTATGTCATTATATGCCATTGTATTAATTGACATATAAATAAAAATCTGTTTGTCATCTATTTGGAGTTAGCGTGTGGAATTAATAAGCATGTATGGAAAAGCCAATGCCACCAGCGCTTCCGGCCACTTTGTTAGCTTTATTTTAATGTAAATGTCGGATATTCCCACACTTGATTCAAAAATAAATGTTAACAATGGAAGCAGAAATGTCAAAGTATCAGATTATATTACAATACCTAATACGTTCACTTAGCATTTAATTTTATAACGTAATAGCAGTAAAGCGGACCTTGAGCTTGTCATCGTCATTATCATCATTTCAGTCTGTCCACTACTGGATAAAAACCTAGATATTCAGAATGGCCGGTTAGAAGCAGCCTGTATCCAGCGCTTGCCTGCAACCTTCTTCAGGTGATACAATACAACCATCTGCTCGGTAGGTGTCCATTCAAGAACCATCGGTTTGTCGCGCTATGTGCCACTTCAAAGAACTAATCTGCTGGGCTATGGGATTCAATTCAATTAATTTGTTGCAATTTACATTCCGAAGCAAACAGCTGAGGAATAATCAGATAGAGAGATGTAAAGAGAGAGGAGAGACTTAACTTTCAATATTTTGATTAGGTAGGTATCTAATAAAAATGCTTATATGGTTCAAATACATCATCATTCCCTGTTCATCAGTGACCACAGCACCGCTAGCCCGCAGACGTGGTCTCTCAGCTAAATCGGTAATTTTGCCTTGTAGGCTGCGCGCGCGCAGGACGCATACCAATCGCTTTCTTTTGCCCATACGCTTACTGAAGTTCGGTCGATGATCCTACGCATGGGTATTTGGGCGGAACTTGTATTTCTTTAGTCTTATTATTACATTGATTGATATGTCTTAGAAGCAAAAAATACAATTGAGATCGATGACTTCTGTTTGTTGCTTGGAATCTTACCAGTAAAATATTTTGTTGTTTTTCTTGACCATTCGTTTTATATTTTAAATAAATTGTAACGGTAAATCATAAAATAAATATTGATCATCTTTCTTCTTTGATTTGAAGTAAGTATAGTCAATGTTTCTGTACTGCGTTCTGATTCATCATAACTGAGATTAGTAAGTACTTAGTTATGTTATTTAATAAAATAAAATTATGTAACTACTACTTACACGTATTTTGTTACTTTTTGTGCCGTTTTAATTTTATTTTTTATAACTAACTAGCGACCCGCCCGGCTTTGCATGGGCATAAAAACCTTCCTCTTGAATCACTTTGTACATTAAAAAAAACCGCATCAAAATCCGTTGCGTAGTTTTAAAGATTTAAGCATACAAAGGGACATAGGGACAGAGAAAACGACTTTGTTTTATATTATGTAGTGAGAGCGAATTGAAGTTCAGTATTTAAAAAGAATGTGTGTGAAATTCTAATAAAATTTTTGCTTTTGTTTTGACCTGTGGCTTTGACCTTCTCATGTTAAACTCCATGCCGTGCACCATTGTCATTGACCGATCCCCAACATAATATCTTCATATCACGATCGTTACGACACTATTGGTATAAGCATCTATCGCCACTTATGCTGCTTAGTAGCCGAGTACCCGCGACCTCAGGCTTTATTGCCTTATTAGGCTGTTGTTAGCACTCTACCAACGAATGCAACTGTGTATTCATTCTCTTTCCTCCCAATTTTCCTTGTAGCCAGTTTATACATAGACAGTTTGACTGTCGCGACAAATTCGTAACATTGCTTAGAGTTCCATTTATTTAAAACTAGCTGTTCCCCGCGGCTTCGCCCTGCGTAGGACTCGGTTATATCGCGCCCAAAAGTAGCCTATGTTTGACCTCGGGTCGTTAACTACATCCCTACCATATTTCATCACAATCGGTCCAGCAGTTTAGCCGTGAAGAGGTAACAGACAGACAGACAGACAGACAGACAGACAGACTTTCGCATTTATAATATTAGTATGGATTTAAGAACTGAGCTCTTTTGGGTAGAATCTTACTAGAACATCTATCTTCCGCCAGCCTTTTTAAATCCAAATTTTACTACTTACTACTTTATTTGTTGGCAGACGTTAAAGAAATCATGTCACAGGCCGAGAGGAGGTTTCGATGAACTCTAACACCAAGGTGTGTATGTTCGATTGACCGTGACACCTACACGAAATGATGGTGACTATTTACCTTTCTGGTATTCCTCTTTCATGACCATGAGGGTTAGACTTAGTAACTTTTTCGCACACGTATTAAATTATAGTGGATGTAATTTTGGTTAGTCTTTGATCATGAAGTCAACTGCTGAACTGAACCAAAATTTTGCATCGCCCATTTGGATGACGGGTAGAAAAAGTCACACTTTAATTCTAGCATTACCGATTCTGTAATAGACCAGAATAAATAAACAGGTCCCTCAAAAGGAGACGCAAACAACTACCAACTGAGAATTTAATTGCCCTTCGCCGTCAAGTAAGTAGTAGGCTTTGGGAATGTTTTAGACTTGGAAATTCTTCACAAACATCACTATAGATTCGATTTTGCAAACATAGTTTCTTAATAATTTCAAATTATGATTACGTTGTGTCTCAAAAAAATCAGTCCATTAATCTTACTACATTTAGAATTCAGATCTTCTCAAATTGGAATGTAATCTAATGTTTTGTCTCAAAATTTCAGTCCATTGGTCTTGCAACCTCGGAAGTTCATTGTTCTAAATAAAATGTCAATTAAATTTTATTTTGTGACAAAAGAGTACTTACATATTATTCTGTTTGTGAAAACTACCCAAATATGACTCACAAGGTGTTTCCACCTTTGAAATTGTTTTTACATATGACAGTTATATAACAGAACTTTTCCGGGTCTTTACTCCTAATTTCGTGGGACTTCCGATAAATTGGTTTGTAGCTGTCTCCTACCTATAAACTCTCAACTTCTTTAGTTGTTCCTTGACGATCTTTTGCCCGTGGATTGCGTTAGATATTGAGTCGTTTTGTTGATCATTTTGGTCAGACCATCGTATCGGACTACGTCTTCTGGATCTCTTATTGGTGATATAAAACTACTAGAGATAGACGCGATTATTTTATGGTCCAGTGGTTATAAACCAAGAGTAAACCAGCAAATTACTGTCCGCTTAGTTTCAATTAACATCCCAACAAAGGTAATCGGTACTTATAGTTAAACAACTTAGTATACTTTTATTTCATGTCAAAATCCCAAGGCACCAAGACTTAAGATAAAAACTAAGTAGTTATTATTTGACCCATGCTTTGAACTATTACAGTTATCACAAAACAAATAATTAATTAATTAGGTAATCAGTTAATTTAAGACATTAAATATAATTATCCTGCATAAATCTTTAAATTGCCAATAATCAAAGTACCTACATAGTTCTACGCTTGTTCTACGTAATTGAATAATATGAGTATATTTTATAGTGTCGTAAACCCACTTTAGTTTTCATATTTTGATATTATATTTAAGATAAATCACAGAGATGCAAGATAATCTTAAAGGAATAAGTACTTCTTGAATTCATATTTTATTATCTAACCGTTAACCTTTGATTACAAAGCCGTTAACTTGGTAGATTCGTAGGCCGTATGATTTCGGAGCTCAGCGTTCGCTAAATGGAAACATTTTAAATTTTACCCTTCTTAAATGAATGGAGAAAACATTAAATATTAGTTTTCACACATATGAAATTATTAATGTTTGGTTTCGTAATCCTCACTACTAATCGAGGATTATATAAAGGATAAAAAACTACATGCAAAAAACAATTCCTGGGTTTGAATACAACCAGTCAAAGACACAGATAGTAAAACGATGAGAGATAAAAAACTAAATATTTTATCTATTTTTATATATTTAAAATTTATTCCCTGAGCTACCCGCTTACACTTAAGAATACCCAAGCATTAGTGGCTATTTATTTATTTATTTATGTTCACATGGAATGCAAAATAAAACGGTCTTTTACAATAAAATATAAATAATAATTCTCTTAGTAAAAAAAAGAAAATCAATAAATAATTAAATCCCACAAAACACCGCCCTATCTACACGTCTATTGTATTTTATCTCGAACCCTATCATATCGTGACATTGTATCCATTTCTCCAGAATCGTGCTGAGATACCTTTTGTTCTCTTATCTCCACATCTGTTATCATGTGCATCACGTACTGCGACGGCCAGGTTAGGTAATAGTCCGCGATGCGCGGGCGCATGCTAACTCTTGGCAATGGCAGTGGGCGACCATAGGAATTGATAAGTTGAATACGTTTTTCGAAGCTTTGTATCTCGTTGATTTGGCGTTATTATAATTATTATCAACCGGCCTGCCTGACTTCAAGATTGCTGTGTCACTACGTCCTCTCTTCTATTGGTTGACGTATAAGAAAACTAAGGTTGAAACTCCCATATACTTGACACTTCTAACGTCTAAAGCTTTCTTAAGGAAGGTTCCTCATTGGGAGGCAGTCGGGCAATAAAACTTGAGGACCTCATGTTTCGAAACCTTTTTCTCCAAAATTTCGAATATGTGCTTTGGATGTTACCGGAAAAAAGCTGTAAGTAATAGTCACGAGTAATGATGGTGATGACTGCCGTCTGACCTACATAACCTATTTTACAGGAAACCACACCAACAGGAACATGAAATGGTTAAAAGCAAAATTTGCCTAAGTATCTTACCGATAAATAATAAATACCAAAAAATCTTTCGTTACTTTTGAACTTAAACTATACTAGCTGTTGCTCGGGATCCCTCTTTCGTGGGAATTTCGGGGTAAAGCCATATAAACCAAATCCGTTTCTAGCCGTTTTCTTGTAAAAGAGTAACAAAGATTCTAACAGACTTTCGCGTTTAAAAAATTAGTTATATAGTAATACTAGCTGTTGCCCGCGGCTCCGCCCGCGTGTAGGGCGCTCTTCGCGTAACCTGTGGAAACTACAACTATCCAGACCTATAGTTTAAATCTATAGTATCCTATTCCCGTGTCAATTTTATAAAGCCATTACATTGCTACGATATCAAACTGAAAATATTAACATTCATACTATCACATCTTTGTCTCTAAAAGAGTAGACGCAGCCTATTACAGAAAATATAAAAAATCTCAATAAAAAGTGATAAGTTAGTTAAATTAAACCTTACGACACGACCGTATGTTCCGTCAAACAATAACTGAACTGACTTGCCGATTTGATTATTTTTTAAACCAAAGCCAAACCAAACCAACCAATCAATTCAAATAGCTTACAATACAACACGACCGATAAACAAACCAACCAATAGAACTAAATCAACAACCAAAATTTTTTTTTAGTAATTCAAATTAATTGCCGTAAGGTAAATTTTCAACCTGCTATACCATATGCGAAAAAATAATTAAAATAAAGTCAGCGCCATCTAGGTATTGATATTTTAACTAAATTATACGCCCACACACATTCAATGTGTTATTTTATTAAAATTTAATAGAGGCTGCAGTGTGTTTCTCTCTTTATTGATATCGATAAAACAAAGTAGAAATTCTAGCTTTATCTAAATTAAATACGTTTATGTAAACCGCATTCAACTCTGTTTAAAAGTTTTGAAGCAGTGCTAGAAGTAAACTTCAACTGACCATAACTTATTTTTCCCTTAACCGATTTTGACGAAACAATGAAAAGGCTCCTAATTATATGTAATCCACCTGTGAAAACCGCGTTCAAATCTGTTGAGTAGTTTTGAAGTTATAACGTATAGAGTATAGATACAAAAAATCCAAAAATTCCAAAAATGTTTTTTTTTTTTTTTTGGTTTCTGTTACTCTTCTTTAATCACTCCGTATCAGTTTTTTAGAAAAATATTTAATGTATAGACACTCGATTGTTACTGTCCTTTTATTTGTATACCTCTAGATAGATAAGTACAAAATACTGATATATTAACGGACTTAACGCTAAGAGCGTTCTCTACCAGTCAACCATTTGATTAATCTTCTTCTTCAATGTCGTCAAAGACAAACTATTAGATTTGATTGGGGTTGTGATATCTTTTATCCGGAAATAAATTTGCAAATGAATTTATTCTTTCCTTTTCAAAATTAAAATAAAAGTAAGAAAATAATTCTAGAAAACAAATAAAAAACAAAAACAATTGTTTGTGGCAGGATTCGATCCAGCTACTTCCAGCTATTTCTTGAAACATTTCTTTACTAAAATATTAAAAGCAAAAATATGGAATTCTAAAAAACTAATACAAAACGAAAAAAAAGTAAATAAAAAAAAGTTATGTTTAGCAAGTTTCAAACTCTCTACTCAAAAAAATTATCCGCGACCTCTACCGATAGGCCAACATGCGTTGTTAGTAATTGGCGAAATTTCAAATGGAATTTGTCTATAGGTACGCAAATTCACCCCTTTTTTTAGTGTAAGAGTTGGAATTGGGAACAACCCTTTCTTATGTAAGCAGTATATAGTATAATGATGACACTAACCAAATTTCACGCTTATGGCTTTTACAGTTTCGGTTATCAAATCAAATCAAATATGTTTTATTTCAGATAATTTAAAATCCATATGGTTAAAATTATAATAATATTAGATAAAAGAAAACAATAATTACATTAAATTATGATACTAAATAACTCTTCTCATTAGGCACTTCCATAATGAGGAGGTCATATCATCAGCTAATGTTTTCAGGACGCTGTTGTGACTACCTCTCACTCTGTTGATCAGGGATGCAGTTTTTTTGCGGATTATAGCGTGAAAACCGTCGGTATGATAATTTGTAAACATCCCTGAGGCACTACAGAAACGAGGCAATCCCAACAGCATTCTGAAAACATTGTTGTACTGTACACGCAGAGTATCTATAGTTCTTTTGGTATATGCAACCCATAGATTTCCCGAGTAGAATGTCTGACAGTAGGCTTTAAACAGAGTTACTTTGACCTCATCAGAACACATGGAAAATCTACGGGTTAGCATATTACCTCTTACCGAAAGGGCTCTGCGTTCTCTTTCGATGTCGACATCATCTTTAAGGTCGTCAGTAAGGAAATGCCCAAGATATTTAAACTGATGTACTCGCTTAATACACATCCCGTTTAATTTAATATCGGGTATGGTTTCTGGGTATTTACCGGCGGCCTTAAAGACCATGTACTCACATTTGTTCACATTATATTTCAAACCATGTTTGGCTGCATATTTCTCACATATAGCGATTAATTGTCTAATCCCCTCTACCGTTGGGCTGAGCAACGCCATATCATCTGCGTAGCTAAGGTTATTCACACTTACTCCTCCTATACTACAGCCCACACGGGTGCTACTCAGCTCAGTGATAAGGTCATTTATATATATGTTGAAAAGTGTAGGCGAGGTCAACCCACCTTGTCTCACCCCATCTATGTGATGATAAATTAGTTAACCTCCCCCTTTTTACCCCTTTAGAGGTTGAATTTCAAAAAACGCTGAATTAGTTATTTTTGTTGAGAAGCATTCTTGCCAAGTTTCAAGTACATCAGTGAAGATTTTAATTTTTTTCATACAAACTTTGCCCTCAATTTTAACCCTTTTAGGGGTCTAATTTTGAAAAATCCTTTCTTATCTGAGCACTACATTATTAACATAAAACTTCGGTCAAAATTTCAAGTTTAAAGCTTTTATGGTTTAGGCTGGGCGTTGATTTATCAATTGCCCTTGTTCTTTTATATATATAGAAATTATATTAATCTACTAACTAATTTGAAATGAATACAAATATACTTAAAGACCTACAATTTATTTGAGAAACCAGAATAACACAAAGATTTACCTATTTTCAAACTACTATTCGAAATCCAGAATCCGGAATCCGGAATCCGGAAAAATACTTTTCAAACTTAAATTAAACGAATCAATGAGAAGCCCAAAACGCAGACATTAAACTATACATACAATATAATGCCGCAATTACCACTCCATCCATACTCCAATCAATTCCAAATTAATTTTATTATTTTATATTTAGCAGGTACCAAATCGTCTAAACACAATCAAATCGTTAGAAAATCAAAAAAAAAAACATTTTTTTATTTATTTTGAAATCTCAATTACTACACATGATGATTAAATGCGAACGACAAACCATATCGACTTTTAAAATGTATGGTGGCGCCATCTATTGACACATTACTGAACTCATAATATTAACAAATAAATAAAGCCTTTGCACTCTATCTTCAATTATGTATATCCTATTCCAATATGTTGTGTACATACAATACAAATATTATACCAAAAGACATTTTCAATTTTAATTCCATGTATCTCACTTCAAAAAATGACAAAGTTTCATACAAACTGGCAACCCCTATTTTACCCCTATAGGGATGTAATTTTCAAAATCAGATTGATGCATTATTATTTTTTACCAATTGCAAATTCAAATTCAAAACTTCATGTGTCTCACTTCAATAATGACAAAGTTTCATACAAAATGGCAACCCCTATTTCACCCCTTTAGGGATGTAATTTTCAAAATCTGATTGGTGCATTATTATTTTTTACCAACTTCAAATGTACATTAATAATTTCATGTATCTCACTTCAAAAATGACGAAGTTTCATACAAACTGGCAACCCCCTTTTCACCCCTTTAGGGATAAAATTCCCAAAAGTCCTTTCTTAGCGGACGTCTCTTAGTCACAATCTACCTTCCTGCCAAATTTCATTTTCATCGGCTCAGCAGTTTTGGAGATTTCGTGATGAGTGAGTGAGTGTTTTTCGCTTTTATATATATATATATATATATATATATATATATATATACTAGCTATTGCCCGCGGCTCCGCCCGCGTGTAGGTCGCTTTTCGCGTAACCTGTGGAAACTACAACTATCCAGACCTATAGTTAAATCTATAGTATCCTATTCCCGTGCCAATTTTATAAAACCATTACATTGCTACGATATCAAACTGAAAATATTAACATTCATACTATTACATCTTTGTCTCTAAAAGAGTAGACGCAGCCTATTACAGGGTCATTTGGAACTAAAAGCCACTTTTAAAGTTATAGTGGGCGTGAAAAGTGGAGAAAATCTCAATAAAAAGTGATAAGTTAGTTAAATTAAACCTAACGACACGACCGTATGTTCCGTCAAACAATAACTGAACTGACTTGCCGATTTGATTATTTTTTAAACCAAAGCCAAACAAAACCAACCAATCAATTCAAATAGCTTACAATACAACACGACCGATAAACAAACCAACCATTAGAACTAAATCAACAACCAAATTTTTTTTTAAATAATTTAAATTATTTGCCGTAAGGAAATTTTCGATCTGCTATACCATATGCGAAAAAATAATTAAAATAAAGTCAGCGCCATCTATTGATATTTTATATAACTAAATTATACGCCCACACACATCCAATGTGTTATTTTATTAAAATTTAATAGAGACTGCAGTGTGTTTTTCTCTTTATTGATATCGATAAAACGAAGTAGAAATTCTAGCTTTATCTAAATTAAATACGTTTATGTAAACCGCATTCAACTCTGTTTAAACGTTTTGAAGCAGTGCTAGAAGTAAACTTCAACTGACCATAACTTCTTTTTCCCTTAACAGATTTTGACGAAACAAACGTATTAAAATGTTTTGACAACGCTCCTAATTATATGTAATCCATCTGTGAAAACCGCGTTCAAATCTGTTGAGTAGTTTTGAAGTTATAACGTACCAGAGAGACAAAAATTCCAAAATTGTTTTTTTTTTTTTTGGTTTCTGTTACTCTTCTTTAATCGCTCCGTATCAGTTTTTTAGAAAAATATTTAATGTATAGACACTCGATTTTTACTTTCCTATTATTTGTATAGATAGATAAGTACAAAATACTGATATATTAACGGACTTAACGCTAAGAGCGTTCTCTACCAGTCAACCATTTGATTAATCTTCTTCTTCAAAGTCGTCAATGACAAACTATTAGATTTGATTTGATTGGTGTTGCGATATCGTTTATCCGGAAATAAATTTGCAAATGAATTTATTCGTTCCTTTTCAAAATTAAAATAAAAGTAAGAAAATAATTCTAGAAAACAAATAAAAAAAAAATCAGAAAATTATTGTTTGTGGCAGGATTCGATCCAGCTACTTCCAGCTATTTCTTGAAACATTTCTTTACTAAAATATTAAAAGCAAAAATATAGAATTTTAAAAAACTAATACAGAACGAAAAAAAAGTAAGTAAAAAAAAAGTCATGTTTAGCAGGATTAGAACCCTCTACTCAAAAAAATAATCCTAACTTATGGAAAATAACACAAAGATTTACCTATTTTCAAACTACTATTCGAAATCCGGAATCCGAAATCCGGAAAAATACTTTTCAAACTTAAATTAAACGAATCAATGAGTTGAGTAGCCCAAAACGCAGACATTCAACTATACATACAATATAATGCCGCAATTACCACTCCATACTCCAATCAATTCCAATTTAATTTTATTATTTTATATTAAGCAGGTACCAAATCGTCTAAACACACAATCAAACCGTTAGAAAAGCAACATAAAAAATATATTTTATTTATTTTGAAATCTCAATTACTACACAATGACATGATGATTAAATGCAAACGACAAACCATATCGACTTTTAAAATGTATGGTGGCGTCATCTATTGACACATTACTGAACTCATAATATTAACAAATAAATAAAACCTTTGCACTCTATCTTCTATTATGTATTTTATCCTATTACAATATGTTGTGTACATACAATACAATTCAATACAAAATATTATACCAAAAGACATTTTCAATTTTAATTCCATGTATCTCACTTCAAAAATGACAAAGTTTCATACAAACTGGCAACCCCTATTTCACCCCTATAGGGATGTTATTTTCAAAATCAGATTGATGCATTATTATTTTTTACCAATTACAAATTCAAATTTAAAATTTCATGTGTCTCACTTCAATAATGACAAAGTTTCATACAAAATGGCAACCCCTATTTCACCCCTTTAGGGATGTAATTTTCAAAATCTGATTGGTGCATTATTATTTTTTACCAACTTCAAATGTATGTTAATAATTCCATGTATCTCACTTCAAAAATGACGAAGTTTCATACAAACTGGCAACCCCTATTTCACCCCTATAGGGATGTAATTTTCAAAATTAGATTGATGCATTATTATTTTTCACCAATTACAAATTCAAATTAAAAATTTCGTGTGTCTCACTTCAATAATGACAAAGTTTCATTCAAAATGGCAACCCCTATTTCACCCCTTTAGGGATGTAATTTTTAAAATCTGATTGGTGCATTATTATTTTTTACCAACTTTAAATGTATGTTAATAATTTCATGTATCTCACTTCAAAAATGACGAAGTTTCATACAAACTGGCAACCCCTTTTTCACCCCTTTAGGGATAAAATTCCCAAAAGTCCTTTCTTAGCGGACGTCTCTTAGTCACAATCTACCTTCCTGCCAAATTTCATCTTCATCGGCTCAGCAGTTTTGGAGATTTCGTGATGAGTGAGTGAGTGTTTTTCGCTTTTATATATATAGATAGATATATAATATATATATATATATATATATATATAGATAGATATAGATAGATTTTCTTGGCATTTAAGGTTAAGTACTTAACACCTTGTTCTCACTTAACGCATTTGTACTCAATGTAACCTCTAAGAAGGAAAGCCACTTAGTTACTCACAACTACTAGAATTTACAATGACAGAAACAAATCTCTTATATCATGAATAATAATGTGATGTGACTAATCATAATTCCGGCGTTTTCAAGATTGCGTCTCAGAACGCGATGTCTTACATGTGGTTGTACATGGTCAATTGACCCTGTAATTACCAAAAAATATGATGATGACTGAAAGTGTAGATCTGATAGTATAGCTGATATTGTTACAATATCAGCTAGTGTGTGTGTACACTTTGTGAGTAGATCACTGAGTATCTTAGCCAAAGTCAAAATCTCAAAATGTTAACGAAGAAAATAATGTATGGGATTGACATAAGATTTTGACCACGTGATTTACCGCAGCTTATGTCAATCCCATACATTTTGTTCTTGTCGCCATTTGTCAACGGGTTGAAATTGTGGCTACTCTATTCGCTTCGCATCAATCAGAAAATTAAAAAAATATAACATTCCGTCGAACTGTACAATACAACCTTGTACTAATGTTCTTTATTCTATGTTCTTTTCTTTTGTATATTTTTTGTGTACATGAATTTGGAAATAAATAAATAAATACAATACAATACAAATTCTTTGTATTGCACCACAAAATAATAAAATTACATAAAACAGCTTAACTTAAAACAATGAGGCAGAAAGGCGGACTTATCGCTAAAACAATCTCTTCCAGTCAACCTTAGGGTGGATGGAAAATCCCGATCAACCATCCGTGATGGTCCCTCCAACAACGGATTACTCGCCTTCCACTTCATGCACGACAAAAAAGGGAAACAATCAAGCAGGAGTCGCCACGACGTCCATTAGCTTTTAAAGAATTATGATTGAGAAAATGTATAAGCAAATAGGTCCGGAATATTGCAACAAATTGCAAGAGTCGACTCGTAACCGATACTGCCTTGAGGAGCAAATTGCGAAGAAATTGGTCTATTACAGGCAGGTTATATGAGCTGGTCGGTTCTTACAGCCTCATATCTTCAAGATGTCGAAGGTGAGCGCTTGGGTGCTGCTGTTTGGAGTCCTACTAGCCGGGGTCTTGGCTGATCCTGTCGTGAGTTATTTCCTTCATTAAAAGCGCATTAATCGACTTTAAACTCTGACTAGCTTTTACTCGCTGCTTCGCCCACGTGAATTTCCCACGGGAACAGAACTTTTTCCTAGGACGACAGGTATCATATGTCCTTCTCAAAACTTCTATTTATGTGTATTCGAAATTTCAGAAAGATTAAGGATGTAGATAGGGCGTGAAAGCGTAACAAACAAACATACTTTCGCATTTAGAATATTTAGTTAGGATTAGGATGATAATGAGTAGCCTGTTATTATGCAAAAGTAAAATATAATTTAGGGCTAGCTCAATCAATAATTTTTCTGTATAAAAAAAGAATAATTCATATAACTGGTGTGAGGTGGAAGTGTTAAACTCTATGGTCTATTCACGATGATTGCTTACCATCAAGCAGCTGTATACATATTTTTTTAAAAGGCATTACTTTATCTACTTTAACCAAAAACAGATTAGATTGGACTTAGAATTTTATACTTTATGTACTATATGTCGAACTAAATTTAAAAAAAAGACAACTAAAAAAAAAATTAAACGTGGACTTTACAATAAACAATTAGTAGACATATATTATTATCTAATAAAGGAAGCCTAGCTCTAAAATTTATGATGATGAGACCTATATTAGAAGGAAAAGGAGAAGCGGACCTTGCTTGTGCTACCAGCTAGCAGCTATCCTACCAGGATAGCGCTCAGATAAGAAAGAGAGAGAGAGAGGGAGTACACTTATGATAATTAAGATATTTGATATCTATCCTGTTCCTCTCTTTCAAAGACCACCGCCGTGGCCATGCGAGCTTTACACCGCATGACTGACTGGTCTCCATTTCTGCAGCCCCGCCCCGAGAGCCGGCTTCCTCTAGCAGCCGCCTCCGAGCTGAGCTCCCGACTGGCAGCCCATTCACAACACGTGCAAAACCAGGATCCAAGGCTGCCCATACCGACCCCACAAGATATTGAGGCTATTAAGAAAGTTGCACAGATTCTTATTACTCTCGGTCAACAGGTTAGTCATCATTAGTCATTTCGTGTAGGCGACACGGTCAATCGACCATGTTTACCCTTGTCAGAGTTCACGCTTTACACTAATAAGTTAAGCCGTTGGTCCCGGCTGCTGTCTGAGATTTGTTAACGGATGTCAGAGGCCGATAGGTAGTTTCGAAAAACTTTGACGCCAGGATGCCCATAGTAGATTAGCGTGTGACTTAAGCGAAATGAAGAAGTTGAAGATAGACCCAGGACTACCCATGCCAACTGCTTATATATGATATTCATGGTTTGGTTTCGTGGTAAGTCTTGTGAATGTTTAAGTCAATTTACTTTTATCTCAGCTATCTAGACTTCTAGACTTGTTTTATATTGTTTTCTTGACAATAGAGACTTATAATAAGACAACCCAGCAGACAATAGGAACATATACTGCTGTCATGATTTAAGCCATGCCATTCTGATATGGCTTCTACTATTGATGAAAGCAATTCAAGTAACAGCTATGCCAATAATGGTGCTTTACGTGCATTACATCAAAATTGAAACAGCAATTAATTATTCAGGTACTTACCTGTTTACCTAAATACACAATTGTCGAAATAACACAAATCACAGACATTTCCTGACTAAGCCGTTTGTTTGCATGTCATATCGTGAGTCACGAATGTGGTTCGGTTTGCTGCCGTGTACCGAGTAAATATAGGAAGGATATGCCGCTGTGAAATTGATGGCGATTTGAACCGGACATGATGCCAAATATGCAAGTGCACAATATGCAGCTTATTTATAGGACACCTACTGCCTTACTCATGTAATTTAACAATCATATATGTTTTGTTTGAGCCACGTTTGTATTACTTATGCTATTTAATAGTGAGGAAAATAATATCACTTCACTACATAGTATAAAACAAAGTAGCTTTCTCTGTCCCAATATCCCTATGTATGCTTAAATGTTTAAAACTATGCAACGGAATTTGATGCGGTTTTTTTGATAGATAGAGTGATTCATGAGGAAGGTTTTTACGCCCATGCGAAGCCGGGGCGGGTCGCTAGTAAAATATAATGCCGAAGTATATTGGGAACCTTTGGTCCAGGTGCGATACAGATGCAGTACCTATAGTATGAGATTTTATAACTGCAGATGCTAGCGACTGCGTTAGCTATTTTGCTCTGGCGGATAATAAGGTGACTAAGAAATTCCAAACAAAATCCTTACAGTCTCTAGCTTTTGCGTTAATGAAATCTTATACTAGGGTTACAGGGCGGTCTTTTCGACAAAGCTTTAAGATTAATACTTTGACGAAGCATTTAATGGAGAATATATTTATAAGCATATTGTGGATACGAATTTGTAATACCTATTGTGACCAAGCATTTTGCTGATAAATCAACGTATTTTTATTTTCTCGTAACCTAATGAAGTGTGTAAATACAAAATTGTTCCAGTCAGTCAACTAAGAGGCACCGTTAGAAGGTAGTCTCGGATTTAGTATCCCGATTGCTTAAACACAAACTCTCAACACAATAATGACGACATTGAGACAATCTTTTTCTTCTTGTAATCAGGTGATTCCAGCCATCGTTGGAGAGCCGACAGCACCAACACCGATGACCATATGCGACACGCCTGAGGATGCCGTCAGTGATGATAATCCTTAACTCAGGACTACTCTGACCTACCTGTGATCGGTGACCTTGGCAATGCACGACACCTTTTCAATGATATTGACCCAGATATCCAACATGTCAATATTTTCGTCTTAGTTTTACTAGGTCTAAGAAACTACTATTTAATGATAGTTGAAAGCATTCGTTCCGCTACCTAGTGCAACTTTAGAAAAATATATTTTACAATATCAGCTATCGAACTTTACTACTGTAATTCGGATTTGCATTTATTTCTCTTTAAATTTTAATTATTTTGGATATCTAGTACGATACTAAAGGAATCCTTTTTAGAGAGTAACAAAATGTTTTAGGATCCTTGCTCTTTGTAGCAAAACAAATTGATTTAGTTATTCGGTCTCATGACCACAATCTTTCGGCAATTAATTACTGGACTGCAGGGGCAGCATAAAAAAATATGATTACTGTTTTCATATAAATCAATTCAATGTTTTTAGATTTGTCTTCATTCATTGTAAATGTGTCATTACTTATAACAATGTTACAGTAAAAAGGTATTTTGTTTAAATGCTAGCAACTTCCATGTGTAAATGTTTGTGTGTATATTAAAATGTTTGAAAACCATGCACGTGTCCACTTTGTTGGTTTACCTTACCTATATTGTTTTAAGGTCTTCGATGTCACATAGTTAAATAATCATAAAATTAAAAGCGTGAAGTCAAATAGCACCATAAAACACAAGATAAAGAAAACACAGAAAAAAAGAATATCAAGGTTTTGAGAAATTTATTAATAGCATAGAATTGATTAGAAGACATATATTAAAAAAGAAAAATTTGCCTGAGACCGTGCGCGATTCCAAATTCTTTGGAAATAAAGTATCACGGCAAAATGTCAAAATACTGGCGAGTAATAAAAAAATATTCATACCCCTATTTATTGCTTATAAGGGATCGCTTTAGCAAAAAGTCCGCCTTCTCTACCTTTGCCTTGCCTTGCTTTATATTATTGGTTTTGAAATCTTAGCGCTTAACTATCGAATGCTAAAACACCTTATACTTAAACATAATGGCTTGATTTACCTGATTGTCTAATAATAAAGACGCACCTTACGCCGCCGTTGGCTTGGTTGCCATCTGGTAGTCGTTAAACCACGTCAGAGGCCGAGAGGCAGGTCCGAAAAACTGTGACATCGGATGTGCACGGTGATTGACAGTGTCACCTACATGCAATTATGATCTTAGCGCTCTCCCGATAATTCTTTCAGTTATTTGTAGTGGTACGGAACCCTTGGTATGTGAGTCCGACTCGCACTTGCCATAGACTCGCAATTTCTAGAACTTACTGCAAATACCTATAGATGTCGTAAAAGGCGATTAAATTTTTGAGGTTATATATGATGTAACTTGCCTAAAACGTTAGTACTATAAGGCCTGCCCGTATCTGTTAAATTTTGAAATGGCTAAATAATAAAATTAAATAATGTAGATTACTAATTCTATTAAGTACCTTCACCGAGAACTCATAAAAATTCAGTGTTGATATAAGGTTTCGAAATCAATGGTTCCTCTGTTATTTATTTAAATCGCATCAAGTACCGGACAAGGCTTCACCGACTAAGGTTGTGGCCCTTTGAAGGCTCTTAGTAAAGTTCTATAAAGTTCGATCGATCAATAACTTACTTAGTTTAATTAATTTTATAGCGTCATTTACAATAATTTCGACTGCCATAAAAAAATATGGATGTTAAATTTAAATAATTCACATTTATCATAGATTTAAAAATTTTTTTTTAAATTTGATATTTATGAACTTATGCAGTCTACAGCTATGAAGATGTTTGACAAGATGATTTCCGAAGTACCTAATACACAATTTTGATGCGAAATGGAGAAGAAAAATCAAAAAGGTAGTGTAATCGGAAATGTGCTTTGATAAAAGATAGAGAGAGACAGACCTTAGGTTATTTAAAGAAAAATGAAACATGTTGCTTAATCTAACTGGCATTTGAGACCTTATAGTTCGAAGATAAGGACTTTTCCACCGCAACACAGATGACATTTAAATTAATTCAAAATCTAAAAACTACATTCTCAACTGGCATAAGATTGCAAGGCCCTAATGTAAGTAGTGTGCGACCGGAAGCTACATAACCTAGTCAAATATAAAAAATGCCATCACAAATAATGTTTAAAACGTAACCACAGCTGCCTGCCAACTGTCGTGGGAAATAAATAAAAGATTTTCGCACGGCTTGGCTCCGTAACCGGAGATAACGGATAACGTATGCTTTGATAGCATACTGTATCAATTGGTTTTTTTTTAAATCATATCATCGGCTTCCTGCTTCTTGGATCTTCACCTTAACTTAGTCATAACTTAGTATAAATTATTTTTGAACAAAACTTGACCTAACTTTCTCTAAAAGACACGAAGAGTAAACTGCAACATTTTGCAATTAAGTACCTTATTATAAACAAATTTCCTTGGTCGGTTTTTATGATCTCCTTAGGTACTAATACACATGCTAATATTTTTTTTCTGTTTAAGTCGAATTTAAATCATGTTATAATTTGCTATGGAATTAATCGTATTTATGATTATTTGAAGAGGTTATCAAATCCATAACTAACGCCATCTGTTTGATAACTTTGTACCTACTTGCTTATTCTTTCAAGTTGTTTTGTTCTGCTTTTAAAACAAAAAACACACGTAATAGTTGCGTCGTGCGCTGCTAGATGTCACCATTAGAATAGTATATTTGGAATACTTCATACATAGGAAGTGTCGTAACGTAGCACGCTATGGTATTATCAATACCACCACTAAGCAGGAATTGTTTTGTTTGGCTCGCCTGTGAGTTTCCTTGCTCTGTGAATGTTACTGTTGATTGGTAGAGTTCCGAGAGCTATACTGCGACATACGAAAATTCGCCACGGATTCGAAAAACAAACAGTTCAGATTTTTTGCATTTAATAGAACGAATCTTTATAAAGCCTACATAGTTCATATAAGTACAATGCAGTCCAAATAACACTAGTATGACGTCAGAGTAGTATAGAGGATATGCATATATTTTCGTAGTATAAAAAAATCTGTGTGCATGTGGCATCAGATCTCACTAACAAAAATGCTAAGCAAAAATGTTAAAAATCGTTCGAAAACAAGCAAAGAGAACATATCTCTTCGATTTTAGGATTATCTCAGTAAAAATTGTAGAGATTGGTATTAGAAGGCCATTTTTAAAATCCGTCGAAACAACATACGTCCCCACTAACAGTCCCTATTCCATCTGTCGTCACCCGACTTACTCCGATTTCTGTTTTTTTACAGCATGAAACGAAATAAAAATATAACAACCGATACTAAAGCAAAAAATGTATGTTTAATAACGGAGATACAGTAAATTTTATCGCGTCGTAAAAAGAACATTGTAACAGGATATTTTTTGCCGTCGCACCGATGGGTGTTCTGGGATATCACGTTGCTTTCAGATTGATGGATTTCGCAGGTAATTGTGCTTTGGTTTGGGAAAATATCGGGTTATTATGAGTTGATGAAGCGGCGCCATGGGGTAAACATAAATAGGACGGGGACAAAGGACTTGTGTATGTAAACGTCTAGTTTTTGCAGTGATTGGTATTTCTTATAGGATGTTTAATTATTTACTATCGCGTTATCCAAATTGCATCTAAAAGCATTAATATATAGCTGGAAATAAGCTAACAACATAATTCTACTGTGCTTAGGTCACCAATATATACAAAAAGATCATTCATTTCCATATTTTCATTAAAATTACCAATATTGCGACAATCTGAATGATTTTCTCGAAGTAGGTTTAAAAAGTAGGAAGACATTGTATATATTTGGTTTTCATATTTAACCTAATTTAGAAAGCAAGAAAGAAAGAATAATATCAGATTTTAAATCATCTTTAAAATTTTGTGAATTGATCTTTGTTTTCTTGCTTAGGTACAATATGATGTTCAGGATCAATCTATGCAGCAGAGAAAAAATATACCTATACCTCATCGTGCGATCGTCGAAATAGCTACAAATAAATATAGATGGACAATCGGACGAAGATCTTTAGAGTACGATAAATTGAACCAACAGCAAATAAAAACTCTTCGTTATCCGATGATCGACAAGATGGGAAAATTTCGCTTATTATCCGTATATTTATTCCACCTGAAGAGCCAAATAATTCCGTATCCATGGCATTTCTTAAGAGATATTTTGAGAGCAAAGAAACTATATTGAATCAATACAATATCGTTCCCCTATCCCCTACAAGTGCGGCGGCAATCATAAAAGAAAATAACTCTGTTATCGAGTGGGGACAGGCGGAGCGGGGGACGCTGGAAGTAGGTGTCTCAGACACGCAGATATTATTTATCTGGATGAGACAATGCAGTTGTTTATTGTCTGTGTACTTGGCTTAAGCCTCCAGCAAGATGGGTGGATAGCGTGAGGAGAGATGCTGGAGGCAGCATATGTAATGCGGTCCGTAGTGCTGCCGATCGCGCACTCTGGAAACACATAATGTGGTCACGATCCCCAGCATTGATGGACCGATGAAGAAGAAGACTTGTTTTAAACAAATGATCACATCATTGAAAAAAATATTTTACCTTACTACTTCGGCTATTTGAGAAATAACCTAAGTTTGGCAAGATACTAATGATAACTTCATTAGTAGATATCTCAAACGCAGGTTATTTCGATACTAATGATAAGTTCATTAGTAGGTATCTCAAACGCAGGTTATTTCGATACTAATGATAAGTTCATTAGTAGGTATCTCAAACGCAGGTTATTTCTTGACTTGATTTAACAAAAGTGATTTAAAAAAACAAGACAAAAGGTTTGGTTACACATTGCAAAGAGTTATGTGGTCATTAAATTAAACTATTTTATACGGTTTTCTATCGCGTTTATTGCTTACTTATTAAAAAAAAAAGAAAAAACATAAGCAATCATTATGTGGTCATATTTTTGTGCTAATGATTGACGAAAGTTTGGATGTGTATAAGTATGTATTTATTTCAGTGATTAGAAAATAAACCCAGATGGGAACAATAGAACCCATAAAGTTACGCGACCGTCTATGACGGCTTAGGTGCTGAGACAGTTGAACAATTTCATTAGTTTCCACACTATAGTAGTTTTTTCAAGACGATGGAATATGACATATTTATTATATATTTTGACATCTATGGAATGGAACATGGCAGGAAGAGCTTGCCAACACGCAATAGTCAGCGTGGCGTTTAAAAAAGTTTTTTAAAACTTTTAAGAAACTCGTTTTTGAAATTGTTAACATCACGTGAGAGGTATCTTCCTCCCTACTATAGGTAGGTGGTAGGTCCCTCTTGGCGATGGGTGGGAGTATCGGGGTCGGCGTCGGTGTTACACTCTTTTACTTACATCGATCAAGCAGTGCGGACGTGTTTTAACTCTAGTGTTTTGACATTGCCTAGATTATTATTTGATATTGTTGTTGGTGTAAATAATATGTGCTCATAGTATCACTGCAGGTAGCATAGGTAGACACGGACGAGGAAATGGTATGCTTATGGCTGGATCACAGTGATAGGGATTTGTGATTTTATCTTTCCCGTAATCAGTGCCAAAATCTTAGATGCGAACATGTAAATTAGTTTGTCGTGGATAAAAAAAAGCGTATCAATTTGGCATACATGAAGGTTGCTTAGTTTAGTAGTAGTAGCATTCTATAATCTGTGGTACTGGGCAAAAGTTAGGCTTTATAATCCGTAAATATGATTCATCAAAATATCTATGTAATAATTTATTAAATACTCATTCTGTCGTCATGTATCTTGGTTGCAGCGTAATCTCCCCACGCCCGCTCATATTATTAATGTTATGTTGGCGTAATTAACTTGGTGAATTATTTGCGCGCTCCAAACTTCAGCTGTAATAACCTTCCTTCAAGTAGCCTTAGCGAATTCAACAAACGTTGCTCTAGATGGCTCTAGATTTAACTACTGTTGAAGACGGTGTGTAGGTATATGTGTGTGGACTGTAATTTAAGGCGCTAATTTAGGGAAACGGATTTATTAGTTTGGCAAAAGGTAAAAAGTGAAATCCGAATGAGGATAATGGCCACCGGAGGACGTCTGTCGGTCGCTGCCCCTCCTTCTCGCCATGTCCGGTAGTGTTGCCAGGCTGCGGCCGTAACAACTACTTTTATTTCCGACGACATTAATTATTCTTAATATCCGTTGTTAAGACCTTGGTTACAAACGAAGAGGAGCTAAATTAAAATAAGAAAGATAAATAACATTTTTTAAGTGATTGAGAACAGGGAGCTTAGCCAAAGTCACAGTCTCAAAAAAGTACGGCAAGAACAAAATGTATGGGATTGACATACGATTGACCACGTAATTTGGCACGGCTTATGTCAATCCCATACATTTTTTTTCTTGTCGACGTTCATTAGCTTATTGAAATAAAATTGTAACTTTGGCTAAAGCCCCCAGAGGAGAAAATTTTAGGACACTTAGAAAGACTTTTTAATCGGGTTACAGTACAACGGGCCCGAATTTACACGTCGCGTCGATTATTTTTTAATTTGGTCAAGTTGTTTTCATTTAATCACATTGGCAATTAAAATAATCAAAAATTCAGAATAAAATAAAATATTTGATAACCTAGTTTTTAATTAACCTGAATATTGTAATGAAATCATGCGACCACCCAATATCAACAAGAAATAGGTATTTCAAACCGTAACATAAAGTGAACTGGAAAGTATACCAACCGACAACGTAATTTTACTGGTCAGTGTTGCCAACTCAATTAGGTTGTATTAAAAATAATGAATTAAAACAAATTTTAGAAATGTAACTATTAAATATAAATATAGCATAATATTCAAAGACTTCAAATATATTTATTAGTTACTAGCCCGCCAGATAGTGATCATGTTCTACCCAGCTAGCTATCAAATAAAATAAAATAGCGCAACGTTAAAAGATTGATTAAGTGTTAAAGTTGTCGTTAAGCTTTCTAAATTTCCAACGTATTTTTGTAGGCTTACTCAAATCACTCATTTTTAAGGGATTATATTTAATTCCGATATATTCAGGATCAAGAATAGTCCGGGATCTTGAATCAAATCCTCTAGTTATTTTCGATTAACCTCAGAATGAATTATGTTTATTGTAGAGTTGGTAACACTGAAATGGTAGAGTGCAAGTAATTCCAATAAAGAAAATAATTAATACCCCTGTTGTATTATCAATTAAAACACGTTTAAGATCGGTATATATAATTTTATAGGCGGTTACTAAAACTTTTTGCTTTACTTATTTGACGTTTATTGCTTGTTAAGATAAAACGTGGCTAAAAGACGTTTTTGTTTTTATTTTTATTTTACTTTTTTATTTGTGTGATGTTTGCTAATACTGGCCTTTTTGTTGATTTGGCGCACTTAGTTCATGGAAGTAACAAGTTGAACTAGATCTTCTAGTTCGTTAGCTGAGATACCGGAAAGCCGTATTGCTCGTAGCACTAAGCAAGGTTTATTTAGCTATTTTTAACAGATTGCAAAAAGGAGGTAATCCACATAAACTTGGCCATGAAACGCGTACCATCTACACAGACTAATTTAACTTACACTTAACCCTTTCTTTTTATTCGCTGGAATTCGATGATATTAAGACTGATGTTTTATTTTTATTTTTTGTGTACTGACGACTCATCCATGGAAGTAGCTTCTACGATGATAGGACTATTCTCATCTGACAAAGGCTATATGCTTAATTGTTTTGAACCTGAATCGTATAAAAATGTCATGAGCAGCTTGATATCTGATATGATTATAAACCATCAATCATTATGTCCACTGCTGGACATAGGTCTCCCCTATGGATTTCCAAAATGACCGGTTGTCGCGACCTGCATCCAGCGCTTCCCTGCATCTTCTTCAGGTCATCTGACCATCTAGTCGGTGGGTGTCCGATGCTGCGCATACCATATAAACCAAAGATGGGATAAAATCTTAGAAATCTTCCATCAGCTTAGTTCCCAGAACCACAACTTACCTTAAACCAGGCCGTATTTACTGTCATACAATTATGACCGCTTTTCTGTAGCGTTAGGGCTGCAAATTGTTTCACCTGACCTGTGGCCCGCTGTTCGACACGAATACACGCATATCGGATGGCGATAGTTTACAAAAACAACTCAGTTTGAATTTCTCGTGTGGTTTGGTTTGACTGTAAGTGAAGTCATTTGAGTATTGTTTGATATCGGGGGAGAGAGAAAGAACATCGTTTCGTCTCACTCACACCTCTACATGTAGAGTCAAAGATAAATTGCAATGGAAATAATATTCAGTGTGAGTCCATCGAGGAATTAACTGAACAAAACAAGTCCCATCTATCTGTTTTCCTGAACTGTCTGAAAAGATGCAGAATATGTTCTCACAACAAATAATTAGGAGTAAGGAGGAAGTGCTAAAACAAAAAAGATGTTTTTGAGACTACTTACACTGTTAAACTTCAAATGATATTATGTGTTGGTGGCATCAAGAATTATGTACGATTTTTGACCAATTGAAAATTCGAAATATAAAGTCTCTCTCTCCTTTGATTTTTGTTATAACATACAATAAGTATTACGCGCGATTAATTCTGTATTTTATAACTGTACAGTCGGGGGTATATACATCTTACCCCCGGTCACTAACACAGTCACTTTTATCTGACCCGACTGTACCTTGTAAAGTATTTTCACCTCTATAAAAAAACTTTACCTATAGCTCGAATCGAGTAAATTTTATCTTATAAACTCTCCAACAACTGCCAGTTCCCCAAGTTAATATTTTTGTAATAAGCATGAAGATGGTATTATAAATAAACAGCTGTTTAAGCGCATCCAACCCTTTCCAGTTAAGTCCATAAAACCACCCACGTAGCTCTAGTTTCCTGTGTTGTGGTTTTTGTTGATTCATAAAAAAATCAGCTTTTGAAAGTAATTTTGCTCATAACCACAGAATACAATAATACGAATAGATACTACAAAATTGTGCGGAAATTGTGTTTAGTTATGTTTGACCCCCGGTTTTTTACTATAACCATACTAAATGTCATCAAAGTCGGTCTAGTGGTTAGTAGAAGTGGAAGAAGTGAAAGCATTATAGACAGATAGACAGACTATCGTATATATAAAAAAAATGTTTATTGTTAACATAGGTAAAAGAGGTATATATTATGGATATGGATTTAAATAAGAATATTCGTAGTTTCAATGAGTCAGTACACTAAAAAGTTTACAAATAATGGCCAACTGTCTACAAATGTCCTTATCAATTTCACATTAGATAGACCTGGTGTGTAATTTGTGTAGTTGTTGTAGGAAACGAAAAAGATATCAAAAGTCCATTATGGTCTACAGGAAGGAACGGAGAGAGGAGTGAGTGTAATAATAGGGTAAGAACGAACAGGACCTTTAACAAGAGTTCCGTATAGATGGATCACAGATAGATTGATACACTTTATAATACCAACAACAAACAAAAAAAATTGGCAAATTTTTTCAAAATAAATATTAATATCTAGCTTGGCTATTGAAAATACAAAGTTTGTTTTTTGTAGCCTGAAACGAGATTCCGAGATCGAGATCCATGTGGCAAGCAAAATATGTATGCACATTTAATTTATGTTATTAATAAATTTTGAGAAAAGGTTTCTCCGCCATTTTCCCACGGAACCCGAAAACCCGCCACTTTAGCGAACAACCACTAGCGCTCAACAAAACACATCCATCAGAGCTATGTATAACTACGGCAACATGACCAGCTCTCTCCAACTTTTAAATGGCTCCACCGCAACTAGACAGCTATTGAGTTGGTTTGAACAACTCTGAAATAGGGTAGGACCTACACTGTAGCTATTTTGTTTGAGATAGAACATTTACCTACCTGAAATAATGAAATATAAAGACAACGGACACGCGGCGGTAACACGGTAAAAATAACCCCGTGTACTAGTAATTAGACTTGTAGTAAAACTAAGGGACGGAACACATATTATAGCTCAATTTGTGATTCCTTTTGTTATCTATTCTGTGCTCTAAGATTTTCTTTAAGAATTATAGGACTTATTTATTTTTACTCGTAATTCATAATTTATTTAAATGTGGAGCTGGCCGGGAATCGAACAGACTATTGACGGTGAGAACGTTGAACTTATAAGTTAAAATAATTGAAAGAGTTGTTTTCAGCTATTATGGCCAACTCGGATTTTGAAAAATACGTAGGCCAGTATAGTATTTTACGTAGAATCAGCACAAATAAGAAAACAACTTGCGAAATAGGTAGGTATGTTCTGGAGGGAAGTTGAAAGTTTTGCAGTTTGCAATTTTAGATCTACGTAAACGATATATCATTAAATACGAAGATTTACGCAAGAACACGAAAAGTTATCTACACAGCTCGCAGCGAGAAATTCGCGCGACAAAGATCTATTGTATCATCGTTTTGTTCCTCAATACGTCCCATGGCGGCCCTGATCGCAAGGACATGATATTCAATGGTTCTCATCGGATATTCAATATCGGATCTTAGACGATAAATATAAGGATACAAAAGGCGCCATCCGGGCCAGCCCTCCCATCGCCTATACATATTCATCTAAAGAATATTAATGGATAAGCTAATGTCGTAGTAATGGACGGGAAAGGTTTCCGGAATTCTGATAATGAGCTGGTTGCGATGAAAAAGGCGACTTGTCTGCATCGGTTGAAAAATCACTTTGTAAACATGCTCGGAATGGGGAACTAGTTCGGAGAATAGTTCACTTGCCGGATACTTCTGAGCTATAGGAGGCAGTTCGACGTATAGTCTAGTATAGGGTGGGCCAATTAATGCTCAAAAGAAATGTATATATTTGATTATTTATAACAAATGGGCCTTAGTTGCCAGAAATATATGTAATCACCAGTTTTATGCAAAGAATGGTTGATAGCGATGAAAAAAATAATCTTGCAGACAAAAAAAAAATATCAGTAATAAGAAGTTGTTATAAATAATTTATAAATTTTGTAAGATGATTGAAATAGAAATAAAAATTTGGAACATTGGAATTTGTATTAATAAAGTATCATCAATATTTTTTTTCAAGATATGGAGGGCCGACCCCAATTAAAATGAGAAACGTTTGATGAAGAAGATATGAACATGAGCTGAGAACCGATAATTTTTAGATAATTTTCTAATGCTTGATATAAAGCGGTTATTAAAGCCTATGCACAGCAGGAGTACCACGTGTCTGTTGCCGATGCTGGAAGAATATTTTCACACTGTTCTTGTAGGCTCTGTTGTGTTACTTGGGAACTACATGATACCCCTGTGTTTGATTCTTGAATGACGTCCGTAAGCCTATTTGCCTACTAAATAGTATAAAGAAACCTTCTACCGTTCAAGAATTTCATAATAATAGTTTATGAACTTCGTAATCCCTTACATAAAAAGCACTTATGGCCGACATTGAACTAAATATTCCCCTGCCTGATGTACAAAAGTGTACCCTAGTCATATGACACGTCGAAATTCCATTAAAATCTTCACAAATCCAGATAAATTTACTACAATAACATTGCTGAATAAGCTACTCTTGAACTATTTTTTTAAATATTATTTTTATTCTTACGATGTTTTTATTGAACAGATGGTGTATCTAAATTATTTTATGTCGGAATAAGCCGACATTGAAATAAGGCCGATGTTGACAGGTCCTACCGTGGTCATACCCGATCCTGTTCAATACAATATTAATGCGACGTGTACCGTGTTCAATACAATGTCATGTGTTATTGAAGATGGAGAATAATAATTATTAATAAAAAAAAATACAACAATTCTGGTTTTATTTTTCGATGAAATTTTTTATACACTGTGTATAATATAATTGGTTACTCTAAATAATTAATGAAACAATCTGTGGTACTGAACATCCTCTGTAAAAGTGTATGGAATAAAATAGGAACTCTACTTAAATAAAACAATCGACAAAAAATACCTTACGACCAGAAAAGACTAATCTCTCTAAAACATGCTTTAAAATTTTCATTTTCATAGAGTAAATTTGTACTCCGATTTGTATTTGAATACTGTTGTACCTTTAATAGAAAAATATGGGTAAATTTTCATATTCTATTTATATAGTAGCATCGCGTATAGGGCATACCCCTACGGGAGACAGGCGTGATGGTATGAATTTATGTATGTACCGCGTATACTACACTTAATAGATGATCCACATACCTGATACCCACACACCCATCATATGTATAATTTAATTCACCCCGTTATCAGCCATTATCACTGAAAGTGAGGCGACTGTCACCAGATAACGCCATTCATTGTGGTGTCATTATAATGGTCCACTTTGCGACGCCAGCGCCACGGATCGGTGGACAGGAGACAATTAACAAGATAACAGATAAACGACAGAGATGACTGTGTTTTAAGAGTATTGCACGTGCTTCAGGTAGGGGTGACCGCTTACTATCTGTCTCTATGACTCGACAAAGTATATGGTGTAATATATATAATAACCATAATAACATTTTTTTACCATTTTGTCCGTCTGTCTGTTAGTTCCGGCTAATCTCTGGAAGGGCTGAACCTATTTCGACGGGACTTTCTCTGGTTATAGCTGATGTAATATGGACTAACTAAAGACTATACTTTGATTTTAGAAAATTTTGCGAACTGAACTTTTTTGTTTTATTCCACGCAGATAAAGTCGCGGAGGCATCTAGTTTCTTTGAATATAAGGTTGCACCCAAGTAGCAGTTATCGTCAAATATAATAGTAACATTACTGCTAATTATAACCGTTGAAGCGACATAGGTTGCACCATCGTATTTTGTAGCATAGTTAGTTACCAGGGTTGCAAGTATAATGACGTCCGTGGAGGTTTTTTGACCCGTCTGACAGATAAGTTGACAATAACAATAGCGCTAACCGGTCAAGTTTGGGCGGTTACGATTAGTGTAAAAGTTATGACGTATTTTGACGATTGACAAAATGGTGCAACCCATTTTTCACCTAACCGGTACTTTGACTACACAGTTATTGTTATAGTAAGTTTGTGCAACCCAGCCTAAAACTTGTGTTCATTTAAATATCAATATACAATATATTCATATAAATAAACGCAATTTTCTATACCACAGTACATGTGACTTATCCGTCAAGCCATGGACGAGACGGTATGGAAATTCGAGATCCGGTTCACCATTACATTACCATCTTTTATGGAATCAGATCTTATTCAGCATCGAATGTTCAATCCAGTCGAAATTATAACAAGCTATTGAAACGAACCCTTTAGTGTGCGGCGTTATAAGGGCCTAGGGGCCTGGGGGCAGCGGAACGACGACCCTGGTTCCAATGACCTTTATAAAAATATCTGCTGGAGAGAATTTCTTGTTTGAATTTTTTTTAAGTCGAATGTGACAAGGGCTGCTGCTGCGTTCTGTTCGCTGAATTAATATAAATATAAAAATTACAGAAGCTCTAAGGTATTCTCTGTCAGTGAAACTTTGAAACCAAAATACATATCCATACTTCCATATTGTTACTGTTAGTTTAACGGCTAAACCGCTGGACCATATTCGGTGAAATTAGATATGGATATAGTTATAGAGTCGGGGTCAAAAATAGGCTTCTTTTTGGCGTGACATAATTTATTAAGCGGGCGGAACCACGAGCAATAGCTAGTAGAAAAATAACCCCTGTATTAGCACCTACCTTGGTGCTATGAAAAATAAAGGTTAAGGTAAATCTATAAAATTGTTAAAATTATTTACCAGGTGGAACCGCTTGGAGGTGTGGACTCCGTATTAGTATCACAATTACCAATACTAACAACAGTGTCAATAACAAAATTTTAGATGACATTTTTTTTTTTATTAGAATTTATTAAATTTTCTTTCAGACTGTCCAGCAATAAATACTTTATATGTCAGTGCGCGGATACCACTCAGAATTAAATCAGTTCGGATTGAATGGCCCTGTTATGGCTCTACACGATAAAAACACCTTTACAATCGGCCAGTGAATAGAACTCTTTAGGAAAACTCGAAAGGATTATTCATTGGTTTTTTTTTTTGCTCTATAGATAGTACTCGTAGGTACCTACTTCGGCTATGCATGATCTTGTTCGATGGGATTGTAATTTATAATGCATGAATTTGTAAGGTTTATGTAAATAGCCTGTTATTATTTTAACGTTTATCTACTTGTTTTGAGCTAAATTTTATTAAACACTAGCTTTGGTAGCTGTGGCCCGCGCTCCCGGGATCCGCGTGGTCTTCCGAGGTAAAATATAACCTATGTGTTGTTTCATTGCTTAGACCTAGCAATGTCTATTCCAAATTTCAGCTAAATCGGTTTAGCCATTTTCCTGTGAAAGAGTAACAGAAAGTACAGAAGGTTTGTCAGATAGGAAATTATCTGGACAAACTAACGGTCGAAACTTTTAATAAATAAAAAACTAAGCTCATACAAATCCTGCCAAATAGTACTATAGGGAATTTAGAGCTGAATACTGTTTTTAACAGCCCGTTTGCCGGTTCTATTGTTCTTTTTGGGAAACAACGATATTCGAACTAGACTTTTTATTATTTTACTGGACACTTTTTTCTCGAAACTGGACATGTGAAATATCGGAACAATCCCGCTGCACCCGAATACCCATTTATCTGGCAACCCTGCATACATATAGGTATACAAACACTCAAACATAACCCTCCTTCGGCCAGTCGGGTAATAAAGAGATAGTAAAAATAGAAGTGTAGACTATCACGTTCGCAACATGGAACCCAGTAAACTGACACTGCACTTAGCGTATGTATAGTATAGTGTGTGGTGTCAGAGTGTCAGCAATTGGGTTAATGGCCGATTTGAGCATGGTTGAAGAGAAGGGAGACGAAGACGTTCGGCCACCAGGGTTGACACCTATTAGATTTGATTTTGTGAGCACACGAAAGTATCTTATATATAACACCAATTATCTTATGTATGGGTCTTTAAAGGGCTATTATGAGCCTACTAATAACAAAAGTACCACCTGACGGTGATTCACGCCTGCAATGTCCTAACCAAACTGGAAATAACTACCAAAGTATGCGTTCCGTGGGAATCGAACCCACGTCTCCTGTATCTCGTAGTATTGTTACATAATATCGCATAATTCTCTTGCCAATCGCGTCTGACCACCATTCGTTCGGTAGCTACCACGATGCCATTCAAGCTCACATGAAAGTGACTGCAGAAGCGGTGACAGGCTCGGCGAATGTTCCTGTCGGTGCCAACCCTAATAGCTTCGATTTGAGGTCGTCCAGTGACAGCTACCTACAACCAAAGCCTTGGGTTTGATAGCCCTCGATGTTAATGTATATATGTAAGTATGTCATAGAACTAGGAATCGCGAGCGGCTCAAGCCAATTTTTTTTTTTTTATCTATGAAGTATGTATTGTAGAGTCAGGTCAGGGGCGCGCGTTTTCGTAACGAAACCGTGCGTCAAGCGACTGCGAGTGCGGTTCATGCTAGGAGTGGTCGCATTTCTTTCTTGAGCTCCTTTGGAAGGCACGTTAAGCCGTTGGTCCCGGCAAGCGTAGGGCTATGTCAGATGCCTTTAGCCTAAAATTATGACAGTGTTGGCCACTAACACACTCGGATCATGTATTGACCTGGTTTTACTGTAAAAAGGGTAACAGAGGTCAGACGGCAGTTGCTCCAATAGTACCGCCAAAATCAGGACCATGATTACAATGGGCTGAAGAAGCTGAAGATGCAACCAGGAAACACGCTCGGACGAAGAAGAGTATTTACAGTCAGCTAAAAAGTTAGGTATGTTAATCTATTAAAGCACAGCTATAAATTTCGATACATATTCGATATTCTTAAGCGTCAGCTAAGTGAACCCTATTTAGATACCTCTGGAATGCTATATTTTGAAATGTATGTCATTATTCGTTTGTTCAATTGTTCGTTTCGTAATGTGCTCCGAATATAGGTCCACAGATTATAGAATGCTATACGTTAAACCGAATACGAAAACATTAAACTGAATTTTTTGTGCAAAATGTACTAAACCGAATACTCGACCTGCTGACGACTCGGACACGATATTATTGGGACACACTGTCCGAATTGACACTTTTTAATTTTCATATTTTTTCACTGACAATTCGGACAGCAGTAAGTACAGTAGTACAGTCAGAAAGAAATTTCCGACGATACTTTAAAAGATAAAAGCTGTAAAAAACAGTTTTTCAACGTATATTTTTGGTCATCATGAGTTTTAACATTTTTATCGTATGATGACCGATTCAATATTTTGGTGTATTTTTTAGCCTGGCAGTAGTGATGTGGATTTCCATTAAGTGCAGACCAATCAAAAACGTGCTAATGAAATGCTTACAAATCTTACAATAGACACTCTTTCTATCTCTTTTACTCGTACATATGTCTCTCTCGCTTCGTTTTCTCTGATGCACCGACGGACGGCTGACAAACAGGTACAGTGACTCGTCCTAAATTTTCACATAATTAAAACATTTTCTATTTGACTGTACTAAATTTAATGGTATCCAAATTGTCAGTGTCAGTGTCAGAAAAAATATTAAAATTAAAAAGTGTCAATTCGGACAGTGTATCCGAATAATATCGTGTCCGAGTCGTCAGCAAGCCGAATACTCGGTCTTATATTCGGTTAATTCTAAGAATGTATCGAATACAAATATTCCGACAACCATTCGGCGCATCTCTTTAAACCAGCATATAATAGAAACCTTCGTTTCGTAAATGCCCATGGCTCACAAAATCAAAACAGATTAAATGCCCCTGCCCACTGCGCAGGGGACCAAAGGGCTATTTCATAATGTGCTTATGCTTATTACCTCCGCATGGACCCATTTCTCTTTAACAGATACTCACTACTCCCGACTGTGGTTAGATAAGATATGAATATATCTCAGCTTTGATCAAATGGCTTGAATTTGCTTCGTCTAATTGCTTATAAGTTAAATGTTTTTGTATGAATTAATCAGTAAAAAAAGTCTTTAAATCTAGCTGTTACTTGCGACTTTGGTTTTAGGTTTTTGTACCCAAAGGGAGAAAGGCTATTAGTAAGACTCCGCTGTCCGTTCGTCCGTCCGTCTGTCACCAGGCTGTGATAGTTAGACTGTTGAAATTTTTACAATTGATGTATTTCTGTTGCCGCTAAAACAACATATATCTACTAAAAACAATAAAATTAATATTTCAGTGGGTCTCCCACATAACAAACGTGATTTTTTTGCCGCTTTATATGTATATATAATATATATGTATGGTAATGGTATGGAATCCTTCGTGTGTCCAATTCACACTTGGCTGGTTTTATTACATTCCATTTCCATCAAATTACTGGGTGTCTCTTTAAACCTTTGCTTCGTAGGCAGTATATCCTCATAGTCCATGTTATGATGTCTAAAATTAGCTCGCCTTTGTTTTAACTATTTGTGGTTCTTATAAGTTATTTGTTTTAACTTTATTGCACCTAATAAATACAATAGTTGGACTGGCATTATTTACCAGATAAACCTTAGAGCAAAAAAAACAACAGCTACCAGACAAAAAACCAAAGTCATAGCCGAAACATCCCTGTCGGAATCCTTAAGGACATTTTCAACCCTCTGTATCTTTGATGTTTATGAGGCCCACTCTCAACATAGAAAAACCCTTGAACGATATAATTGTACCATTTGTCCCTTCCACAGATGATTTTACTTAGACAGTGTCCTATCGGAATTATTACTAGTTCAATGACACATCACTATAATATTTTGTAAAATTATGGTGCAATAAAGTTTTTTGTATTGTATTGTATTGTATTACTTTAACTTCGTTCAAGCCAATTTGTACCCGAATTTTATAAACTACATATTTCGAAGTGAAAGTTCCTTAGCTTTGTGGCCGTCTCATCGATTTTCCAAATTTAATTCTATAACAATGATAAACAACAATTTTTGAAGTGGCGATCGCCGCTCTAGCTTGTGTATGGTTCTGAGGATTGCCTTAGTAATTCAACGTGGAAATGTTGCTAGTGTTCTGGGCACCTTTTCACCAGAAATGCTGATGAGTAGGTGATCAGTTTCTTTTTTCTTTTATATTTAATTGTTGAGTATTGGAATTATTTTTATTTAGTAATATTTTTTATGTAAGTTTAGTTTTATTTTAGATAGGTATTAAGTTTGTTATCATAATTCCTTAGTTTAGGTAACGAAGCAAATAATAGTTTTATGTATTGTAACAATAAATTAATTTAGTTATGAAAAATTGAAATAAATTAATCGCATCGAATTTCGATTCGTCGGACCATCTGGTAGGGAGGATGTCTCAGGCTATGTTTGCCAGTAAGTGGTGACCATTTCATAACCTTTTTGCCCAACAGCCATCAGTTCTACGCGTTATATATCCCGCTCATTGCCACTACCGAGCTGATCTGCTGGGATATGTCTGTGACTTGTATTCTTCTACAGATATTATGATTTCCAGTCGAATTTCTCTCAGGATCACCGAGCAAAGCGTGTAGAGAACCCTTGAGCATTCTTATGAGGCCCATAGTAAGGGACCACTTGTGAGGCCCACGGAAAAGCGTTTAAGAGCAGTACACCCCTCATAAAGTGGAACGGCAGCAATCAATAGAGTTCACAGTAAGAATTTCTCAACAAAAAGAAACTTTTTTTTGGGGCCATTTCAATCTGTGCGACTTGTCCCTTTATATTTGTTCACAAATACAAAAGGTCGAAAATCCACTCGACCGAAACGACAAAATCGAGAAACCCTAACTCCTTTGAAACTATGATCTAAACAAGCATGAATACAGACGAGATACGAAGCCCTTGGTATGTATCAGATGACGTGGAGAGGCGTGGGGTAATCCTATATCGGAGCTCGACTGACGTGGGTACGGGTGCCGGCTTAATTAGTGAATCGTGCGCGATGGTATTTTCCACGTGTTAGAGATTTGATTCTTAATGAACTTTTAATATTTCGCAGAATTATATGTTCTCATTATGAAATATTTATCGCACATGAAGAAATAAAAATACTTACATAACAAAGGAGCTCTTAGACAACCTATGAATTGAATGACTAAAGCAATATAAAAATAACCTAATGGCCGCAGTCGGGTAAAAAGTAGCAGTTAAACTTAGGTTGAAGTGGCAAAATCATTACCCTTTCTTTCGGCTTCGCCGTAGTCGGGTAAAAATACAGTCCACAGACATATACCTACATACCATCTTCAACAAATGGTCCTTCGTGCCTTGAAAATGACAGCTACTTATCTCCAAAATTGATAAAACACTGCAAGCACTGCGAGCTAGTAATAACTATATCTCTGAAGATAACATGGCTAAGATGGGATGTAAGATCCAACTTATTTCAAATTACAAAAATATTGAAGTAGGTATTCCACAAATCCTACGTACTCTTGGCTCAGGTTCTCGTTCGAAGCAGCCTCACCTACCCCACGTATCATATTACTTATCTAATCCACAGGTCACGGAAACAAGGAGATATAAATTCGTATTTTGACGAGGATCAATATTTTTGTTGTATGTAAAATGCTATGGTGTTTCTTTGCATTCTTGTGCAGTTAAAAAAAATTACGTCTACTGCTCTTCTGATGAAAAGTGGTTTTAAGTTTTAAGCTTTTTAAGCCTTTAGCTTACAGAACAGCTCTAGATTTAGATAATAATGAACATATGTGTGTCTGTTTACTGTTGGCGAAAGTGTTATATGAGATAAGTATCAATAGAGCAATTAATTACTCAATTTTGCATCTGATCTTCTTTATTTATTTATAACATTTCTATTTATTTCAATAGAAATCTCATCCAGTAGGCTCGTGAGAGAAGAGGTATTTTTTTTTGTTTATCCACAAGGTCAGATTTTGTTAATCCGACCATAATAACTCAGATTAAAAGGATGTGAGTAGAAACTTCAATTTAAGATTATATCTGCCATATTTTCCCACTTCTCTGAGCTGGCGCACCCTCGCAGATCTGCTGTTTACTACAAATTGAATAAGTTGAGACATCCCCCACCTGCGATGCGAGAACTATTTTAATTTATTTATCTGCTTGGGTTCCCGTGGGCATCATCCGCCGACAGCCGAGGGTGGGCTGTTTGAAGATTGCAGAATGTTTTGATAATATCAGGATATTAATATTTGTTGTGTAATCTGCTCCAATAGTCTAGTGGTTAAGATGTTTGACTGAAGATCTGGTCGTGGGTTCGATTCTCATGGAAAGCATACTTTTGTTGTTTTCATTTGCACAGTTTTATTTTTTTTTTAAATTCTCCATTGTAAAATATAATAAACGAACTTAATATTGTCAATTCATCTTTATCAATGTATTTTACTCAAAAATGAAGGATTAAAAACCGGTTTCTGTTTGAAAATAGCAAAAAAAACTTGTCTATTCGTCTGTTAGGTAAAGGTTGGCGAATAATATAACAAGATGATAGGTAGAACATTTATTTTATAAAATAGAAAAGCCGAAAAGTTTACCAAACAAAGTCATCTTAAATTTTGGGTTGCTAACTGTTTGTCTGTATTTTTGTTCTGTATAACATTAGATACGGTTGTCACAGTTCCTGGACTCTGTAAATAAATAAAGGAGTTTTTGAATTCTCTTAAATCTTACTGAATAGATCCACAGGGATCTCAACGGGATCTTATCTGCTTTGGAAAGGTCTACGGACGTTCTGATACCAGATTATAAGTAGCTTATGAAGTAAAGAGCTTAGTAACAACCCTGCATGTCTTGTGGTGTTTTATTCACGTTTAGAATTTATTTTTTCATTTTAGTTAGATGCAGCGGTGAAAGCCATGAAAGGGTTACCGTTTTATCTATTGGAAAGGTACTTACCACAGATCTGGATAATTATGTGGTACTTACAGATATGGTTTGTATTGTAATATATTTCTTTTCTTTTTCTATCCAAATTCAAATATTGTTATTATTAAGTAGACAGATGCTGCCCCATGCAGCTCCATCTTTTTTGAGTATCTACTTACATTATGCTTCGTTTTATCTAGTTTACTAGCATATTAGAAGGGTTCTCTTCCCGAAGTGACTAAGGGATAAATAGAGGTTTTGATAATCGATTTGTGGAGGATATCAACAATATCGTTCCTAAGGACGTTTCTGCCCTTATATAATGCTCTTTTTCTACCTGAAACGATGACGTAAAATATTCCAGGGTAAGTAATAATTTGATTAAAAATTTAAATAACGACTTTCCGAAAGGTATACTTCCACCTGTCCGACCGAAGCCGGGAGCGCTGCTAGTTAATTATAAATCAAAGCATGTCGGCTCCGCCCACGTGAACCGTACTTTGTTATAATTAGTTCCGCCATAGTTATCAGTCGTGCGTGCGTCGTGTGTCGTGTCGTGTTACTGCACCGCCCACTGCCCTAGCTGTAGAAAATACAACGGAATACAGGAAAATACCATATACCAGTTAATTAATGCTTACATAAAACCCCCGACACGTCCGGAGCGGATAAACACGCAGATCTGTTTGTCAAAAAACTGTAGACTTCCTTATACTGAAGCTTAGGTCAGTGACGACTATCTTATCTATATTACTCACCAAGTTTCTCTGCAATCTCCCTAAAAATTCAGCCCCCATCCCATGGTTTTCGTGGATTATTTCTAGATCATTAAGTATCCATTGTCTGTCCGTTTATCTATAAGCGTGTTATAAATCGTAACAGTAAGAGACTTGAAATTTTCACAGATAATGTATTTCTATTTAAATTTAAAAAAGTTCACATAAACCCGTTTTTTTTCAAAAATTCTTTGTTATATCTGAAATACCGCCAATAACACTGAATGGATTATCTATCAATCGAGTGAATAGTTTTTGTAAATTCATAGATTCTTTCTGGTATGGAACCCTTGGTGTGCCCTATTCGTCCTTTACCGTTTTTTTTTTTGTTGTCGACCCCAAACCATCGTCGTCTGTTTAGTTTTATGTTGTTTGTGTTTTTACTCTCTTTTCATCCGTTTGTCTAAAAGAGATTTTTTAGAACGTAAGTGCAAAATTTAATCTTTTTGGGACCAATTTCTCTTTTTACACAACTAAGCGAAGCCAAAACTAAGGGTAATGATTCTGTATAGCTTTGTATTAAATGCTGGTTTGTCTGGTTAAAATTACTATAGCAATAAGCCTTTGTAGCATGCTTACCTTGTTTATATTGATGTTTTTGTTGTAGTTTGGTACAATATATAGTATTGTATTTATTGTAAGAGTAAATACTTTATATTACACCATTGAACATAGATACAAGGAATTTATTTCTCTGAGGATTGTATTGTACTAGTAAGAAGTGCCGCTTGTATTGTTTCATGTTGTGGTTAACTACCTCAGTGGTTAGGGCGTTTGCCTGTAGACCCGGGGGTCGTGGGTTCGATTCCCACGGGAAGCATACTTTGTTGTTTCCAGTTTGGTTAGGACATTGCAGGCTTGAATCACCTGATTGTCTGATAATAAAGATGATTCCGTGCTTCGAAGGCACGTTTAGCCGTTGGTCCCGGCTGCCATCTGGTAGACGTTAAAAGAACTACGTTAGAGGCCGAATGGGGCTTCCGAAGAACTCTGACACCAGGGTGAGCATGGTTGGTTGACCGTGAAAACTACACGAAATGATGATGATGATGTTTTGGTTTCGAGTTCATAAAAGACAATGTCAATGTATATATTCTCTATCTCTACTAATTATAAATAGGGTTTATTCATAAATAATAACCAACGTTAAGTTCACTGTGTTTAGTCTCGTTCTTTTAGGAAGGGCAAACAACATTTAAGTTTAAAATAAAAAAAAACATTCCGACGAATCGAGAACCTCCTCCCTTTTTTGAAGTCGGTTAAAATGGCTTTAATATTTTTTTAAATAAGTGGGAAGGGGGTGAGGTACTAGCTGGAGTTTACCTCATGAGCAAGGTAAGGTAAGCCTGATCGATAAAAGCTTGGCAGAGCATCGTAATGGTCGATCCATGTCGTTTTCACGACTCGCCAAATGGGAACAGATAACAATGGTTGCCAAGAGCTGTGGCCCCTGGGGGCTCAATTTTAATGGGCCTCGCTTTACTAAGGGGTCCAAGGCACATAAGTATTGTTGTTAGAATATTGGATCAAATAAATTGGCGATAATTTAATAATTGTAATTCTAAAGATGTGAATTATGCAGGATTATGGGGAGCTATTATGGAATATGTCGGGGGATAAGTTTATTGAACTTACTAGTTAAATAATATAATTTTTCTAAAAGAATAGACATAGTGCTGTGCTAGGATGGATAAATATAATTGCAAATACACAGCTCAAAGACGAAAATATTGTTAAGTATGTGACAATATTGTGCGCAAACCGAAAGAAAATTTTTATTCAACGTTTTGTGTATGGTATTGGAAAATGGCAAGAGAACAGAGTTAGATAAAGTTTTCAACTGACAGCCTGCCTGGTGAGATTGCGGTGCTGTCCAGTCTATGGCTCACCGACTGATATGCCCCAATTGCCCAGTCTCCTGTATGGCTGAGGATATGGAGGAGTCAAACGACAGAGCGTTGGACGCGGCTATGTACTTGTCGAAACATATTAAAAAATTAAAAAAAAAAAAAAAAAACTTTTATTGTCTTAAACATTACAATTTTAGAACTAAGGTTGGGCCTTTCTTTTAAGTAATATAAACCTGTGTTAGAAAGACCCGCTCTTAAATAATTAAATGTGTGTTACTTGCAGACAATTAAGTAAATATATTGAAAGTATATATTGTATAGCAGAGCCATTTCAAGAAGAAAAATAATAAAAAAAAATCATAACTGTTCGCTTACTCCTAACATCAATAAAGCAATATTTCGATGGTTCAACTCTCTGACATTCTCACAGGCGCTTATGATTCATAGATCGGAAAATACGAAAAAAAAATCTTTGTATTTTTTGACAAAGCCAAGTTCGTACCGTGAAAAATCATTTACGGACAATACCTAAAACGAAATTTGTGAGGTGAACTAAAGGAGCTCAATACTTTATATCTACCAACAAATCTATTTTTTCTTTCAGTGCGCTGTTTAATTAACCAACGTTTGTAAGGCATATTTTACCTGAAACATCACTATATTCTGTCACATAAAATATCAAAAGAGGAATAAGACAAAACATGATTTATTCAATTGTTATTTTTTATGAAACAGAATAGGAATAGTGTTGTCATAAATCAACAAAATCTTATGCGTTTGTTTGTTCTCTCAAGTCTTTTATCTGGATTTATTCAGCTAAATATTTCTCCCAACAAAATCACAGAAGTTATAACGACTTTCTCGCCATCAAAGTTAGCAAATAAATCGTGTTTACATCGGCGAAATGTTTTGACCGTCTATAAATCGTCAATCGTCCAATCGTAATGCGATTCGTTTATAAAAATAACAATAAAAAACATTGACATATAAACTATGGAATAGTCAACGCAACGATTTATAACAACTAAGGATGCCGAAGACCGGGAGAAATGGAGGAGAAAAAGCAGGAAAGTGGACAATCGGCTGAGGAAGCGACCGGGAAAGCGCTAAGATGAGAGAGAGAGCGAGTTAATGGAACGATTTACACTATGGCTCGACTTATCAATGTGAAGGAAAATACGTCCTGAATTTAAAATTTTTAGATATGACTTTTTAGTGCTATCTTTCTATTCGTATACATATGTGTCAGATTACAAAAATATTCTGAAATTTTTGATGACCAGAATTATACCCCTTCTGCCCCTTAAGTCTACCTTAACGTAGACCTAGAGACAGATAAGGAGACCTTTTCCCAGAAGAGGGTCAAATGAGGCTCAAAATTTTAATGAATGGAATTTTCTAACTTAATCAGGTCAAATCAAGTGTGGTTCAATGGCTTTTTTTACCAAAAGAAGAACGCTAGCAATACCTAATTTGCCAATCCTTTTCTACCCATCACAAAGTCGCCTGAAAATAATTGATCTCCTTCTAACCTCTTTAATTCAGTGATTCTTTATAACAACAATACCAGCCGCGTTCCCTGTGGGCAGTGAAGGATGTTTGGATCCATCATTATCTAAATATAAAAAAGGCAACACCCCCCATGGCCCCGAGCAATCTTATCTGTTCACTGTCTTCTCACCATTAGAGTATTCACACTGCCGGCAGTGCACGTACTGTGAAAAAAATTTCAACTTTATCTACATATTTTTCTAAATCAGTAATAGCTTAAAATGAGGTTGCGAGGTTGCCTGATACGCCTCGATTGGTCTCGCGATCAAGCTATTACTGGTATTATGTAGATGTAAATTAAAATCACGGATTAATACAAGCTTTCTATCAAATTCTTCACACTAAGTGATCTGACGGCCGATATCATCCCAGTATGGTTCCATCCTTACGGTAGAGACATACAATTACGTGCCTGCCGAAAACTATGATTCGCTTTTTTTTTAAATCTACACGGAAAATAAATGCTAAGATTGACTTTTAGGTTTGACAACTTGAGGCTCTATCTATTTAGGAGTTACACCCTTATTTCAAAATGGTTAGAGCTATTTACTTTTTTTCTGTCTGCTATAACACAAGTCTATAATTCCATTAAAACAATACTGAAATCTCCTGAGAGTTATTGGAGTGGATGAAGTTGGAAAGGACCTAAAAGCCATCCAAAAAGACGTCTAGCAAGATGAGGCACTGAGCACGAAACGGTGGTGAGTTTTGGTGTCGGGGGCCAAAGAATGGTCCTCTTTGGGTCGCTGAGCCATTTCAGTAAGTAAGTATTGGAGTATATCATACGTATGTGTCTCCCAGCCTAGTCTATCATCTTTACAAGTCTATGGTTCGTTTAAAAACAACAATACCACCCACATCCCCTAGCAGGGAGGGCTGTTTGCTAGCTGTCAGAATGTTAGGTAATCTTTGGCAACCCCGGCGGACGAAACTCGTGATTTCCGTTGTACAAATATTTCGAGGCAGAAAAATAATACTAAAATCCAGTTATTTTTTTATCCTTTCGTATATATTTTGTTATTTAGTTAGCTGGCACCAGCTTACGATCCTGCTTTGCCTATTATATATAGCGGTAACATTGCATCACCATACTTTTAGTATCAGTATCTAAATCTAAGTTATTATTTTATTATCACAAAAATCTAAAAAGTAAATAATGTATTGCTGACACCATGTAAATATGTATTTACTACTTTACATGTACTAATATTAATATACATACTTAGTTTGGCTTCAAAAATCGGATTGGCGAGAGGTAGAGCTGAACAGGGAAGAATGGAGAGCTTTCGTGCTTTTTTGGGGTTGCTGTGCGATCGTAATAACTAAGTCTATTTATCATATTGCCTTCTTACGTCTGTTTCTCAGAAATAGGTTTTGTAGTAGGAACATTGTTTATTGGGACGCCTTGGTAGTCGAGGTCAGCAACATAAGATAATTAAAACTTGTTAGAAGACCGGCAGGCATTCAAAGTAAAGCTGTAAGATAACTGGATTAAAATTCCGGAGTTGCGACTAGAGAATGGGCAAACGAGCTGATTGTATCTATACAACCAGATTTCTTACTCGATTTTAGCCTTTGAACAGTTATTATGTAAACTTCTTCTTTAAAAAGTTAAAATTGTGACTCCTTTGATCATTTCTGGTTGCGATCCACAATCCAATTTCTCTAGAAAAGGTTATTAATATCTTGTTTCTAAGAAGTTTTAATGTTACGAAAATTTTCGTTTCTTATATCCTCTATTCCATTACAGTTATATTTTCCGTCAGAAAGAAGATGTTTCCACAAGAAAGTCACTCGAGCGATGAATTTTGGCGGCGCGCCTCCCCTGACAACGACACACCTGGGCGTCGATTCTACTAACGTTTAGTCACAATCGTGTCAAAATAGTGTTTCAATTGTATTGCTTTTTTACACACTAGTTACAAGAAATTTATATTTTTTTTATGTCACTTCTTATGGTCACACCCCACACTACATTTGCATCACATCATACTGTCATAATTCTTGTAAATAATGAGTAAAAAGCAGTACAATTGAAACACTATTTTGAGACGATTTTGAGTTAACGTTAGCAGAATCGACGCCCTGCAGGCTTGCCCAACAGGGTTTCAGTTGTCTCAGACCTATGCGATGGAGGGCTTTATGCAATCTCTTTTTTAAATGCAGTAAAAGTAGCCCAATTTTTGAAATCTTGGAATAACTTAACCATGTGCCTTTACCATAAAATCGCTAGAAAAAGACAAGGTTTTATATAATGCCAAATCTTCGTAAATAAGGTATTTAGATCCTATTTGTCACTTTTCCAAAAGGAATAAATTAGGTTTAACGTCAGTGGACTGAGAACCGTGTCAAAATTTTAATTAAAGATAAAACATCAATGTATTCTATTGTAGACATCCAACCCTTCCGAGATACAATGAAACCAAACCTACAGCAATGAATAGAGCTACAAACTTCACAATTCCATTCCCAACACAGGATTACCATTTAATCAAAATTCGTATCGCGTGTCTATCTCCACGTACACAAAGCGCCAAACATGAAATAAATCGCAAAAATTATTCCCATAAAATCTTCGCGAACGCTAACCCAAAGGTACAAGTCTTTATGTGAGTTTTATACGTATTGTGAGAAGGTTTGTGAGAGATAAAGCGGGGTTCAACTAAATACCTTTCAGAGGAGACAGGTGACATTTCTCACGAACTCCCCACCCGGCCAGTCCGACACAGGGGCGACGCACCCCGCATTGTAATTTTAGTTACGTACTTGAACGTAAATAATTGCTTTTGGTATATTTTTTTAAGGCTTCAGCTATTTTTTGACATGAAAAAGGGAACTCTTTGTGCCGGAGCCCCGGGCTCTAAACGAAATGCTAAATGGAAGAATAATAATGGCAGCGATAATATATTATGCTTTAAAAATCGAGCACAGCTGGCTATTGGCTATTGGCGAAACTATTAATAAAATTTTGTTTATTCGTCTGTGCTCTACGGTCCGCAACGATTCTAACATACATCCCTTTTTTTGGGGTTCTTGCATAAATTTAAAAAAGGTATACCTATTACGTAGCATTCGCCGTACGTCGGTCCGTCCGTCTTATCAGCGGGCTGTATCTCGTGCACTGTAATAGCTAAGTTTGACTGTTTGTTTGTAGTTTAATTACTTTGTTGTACAAAAAAAAACAAAAGTTGATAAACTAGTTAAGATAGATACTAAAATTCATCTTATAGATGAATACAACGGTGGACTTGTACCATGAAGAGATCTCTTCCAGAGGGTTAAACATAAAGGGTTCCACAGATTTTTATACTTTTTCGTTGTATTTATACAATCATTATTTAGTATTATTATTTAATATTATTTAGATTAGTTTCAATATTTCTTTGTGTTTAAGTATTTAATGTAAGTAGATATATTGTAGTGCCCTTGCAGGGTTCCATGCTGTACATAACTATTTATAGTGATTTTGTAAACCTTAACCACACATGGAAACAATAAACGAATTGAATTGAATTGAAATCAATGTAGGTATAAGGTGTACAAAGAGTTCCTCTTTATGCGTGATTCCGAGTCGTACTAGGCCGATTTTATTTGTTGTGCTATTAGAAACATATTTACATAATTGATTCTGACTAAGCTTAACGATTGCCCATTTACGATAGCAGTCGGGATCAAAGATTTAAAGAAGAATCTCGACATGTCAGTCATTGTAATCCTTTGAATGTATGTTTATGTCACAATCGCCTTCGCAGTAGGAAGGAACTCATGAGACAGTCTTCTAAGAATTTAACTCCTAAACAAGCAACTTTTCATCGATAGATGTCCCGTCTTTAAAAAATCGTCCAAGTGCGAATTGGACTCACGCCTTGAGGGTTCTGTATACACAATATCACTACACTACTAAATAACAACAGGGTATGTTAACATTTTTGCTTTCCTTTAATGAGTTGATTAAATTTAATTAAAGTGCTTTATTAAAAATTTAACAGCAAATTTACAGTTTTTAGATTAATTCCTAATTAAGTAAGGTATGACATTGCTTCTTACCAAATAACATGATTCTAGTTCATAAGTCGTTGAAATAGCAGAATTTGTGATTTGCAACATTTACGGTCACAGCCGATATGTTATAAATTTCAATTTACTACGTTAATGCATTCCTCAGAAAAAAATATGGGGCAGATAGACGGACGTACAACAAAGTGTTCCATTTTTGCCTTTTGAGGTAAGGAACCCTAAAAATGCTTGCGTCCTTATAAATTATAAAATGCTTTCTAACAAAGTATGTACTTTTTCAGCTTATCGTAAACTCTGACCCTAGGGTATGAAATGTCAATTGAAAATGTAGTGTTATTTTACGAACGTGGTCTTTTGAGAATATGATATTTAGCGACGGAGTGGTATGAATATATCTTTAGGCTTGCTATTTGTTCATTAAATACCTAAATTTTCCTTTGTTTGTTGAACACTTACCTCTAAGTTCCACATCAGCACTCGTGTTTGTCGCAGGCTGTCGGAATTATCCAGTTATTAATTTATCGTCTGCTTCCGTGGGGTCGCCAGACTTGGCACCGAGTACGAGGTTTAATATTAACGGATATTTAGAACAGGGGCTTATAGTTATGTTCCTGTTTATGGAGACTTTATGTGGCCATAACTAAGCTATAAATGCTGATAGAGTTGATGGAATCCTCTTCGTTGGAAACAGTTTTTTTTAAATCCGTGGTAAGTATTTAAGTACTCAAATAGCCTTTAACATTCCTTAGCGCTGCTACCACACTCGGTTATTCGCGTATTTGCCAAAATATTCGACGAATAGGCAAATAGCGCAAATAACGCTAAAGTTTTGGCAAATATACCATCCCCCTTTTTGGGGTTTAGGTTATTTGGCAAATATTATACAAAAAACCAAGTGTGGTAGCAGCATAAGAATCAGACTATCCGGTATGTAAAAATGTAAATGAAAAGTATGTAATATGTAAAAGATTATTTTTTAATCGGACCTTTAGCGTTAGTACTATGATATATTCTGAGCCTCTAGTTCAAAACCCTATTCAATGAAACTAGAGACTTATCGATACTTTCTTTTATCTTTACTGTCTTCAATATCAAGCAAAGACTTAGTAAGGAAAAGGTATAAGTGTTGAATAACAGTAGGAACATATATGGCTACCGCAGCAATATGGTTACAGCCTATAGACGTCTACAAGACGGAGAGTGTCACGTGCGTGTGAGGGAATATTTCAAACACTTAAGGTACATACAAGGAAATGTAAGCCTTATTGACTCACGGTCTCCTTTAACAAAAGCCATTGAAAGAAAGGGAGTAGACCACTCCCTTTCTTTCCATGGCTTTTGTTATGCCATGGAATTTGCATACCATTCGACCTGGGCTACCTTGTAAACGAAGGCACTGTTATCACATTTGGCAACGTTTAACCATTTTAATTGATCGTTAGTTTGGCCTAATGGATTGGAAAGCCAATTTGCATGTGAACAGCGATGTCGTTAACTAACAACTACTTTTGAACCTAACTATATTAGTTAACCAAAACCATTTCATGACAAATTGGCTGTTAAGGTTGCATGCTTATAATATTTTTACAATAGTTATACTTACTTACTCAGCAACCTGAAGTGGATCTCCGAAGTTTGCCAGTTTAAGTACAGCGCCCATCTCACGCAGGTCAGCCTGCACAGCATCGCAACAGTAATTATAACTATATCTCACAGCCAAGGCTGTTTGCTATGCTGTTAAAGAATAGACTACACCCTGTCTTCACATTGATATCTGTAAAACACCTAAACAAATTGCGTAAACTTCGTGTTTGAGTGGACTCCTGGCTACTAAAAAACTAATTCTTATTAAGTATACGTAACGATAGTTTGAACAGGGTGCAAAACTTACAACATAATTTATAACATCGATTTTTTTACAAAATGTTTTGCCCTAAAAAGGAGATTCCATTTTAAAAAAATCCTTTCAACTGGGTATTGAAATTTTGTCGGCATTGGAGCGTCTACTTTGTAAGGAAATAAAGTCGCACTTCTCTAAATTCGGTATTCAACCTTCTTGTATATAACACACTATAAGCTCCATTATATCCCACTACATTTACTAACTCGCAAGTACAGTGGGCCACATATAAAAGTATACACATTAGACTTAAGGTGATACCTCGATGAACACTAGCGCCGTCATTTAAAAATCATTACTCACTGAAAACATAAGTTATCAAAAATCCCTCTGCTGTAATTAAGGTTCTGGATCTAAAGTTAATTTAAACATATAAAATTATTAAATTATAACTCTCTATAGTTACAAATTGCATTATTGCTTAAAACGGCCACTTTTAGCAGTTTTGCAATTTGTAACTATATGGAACTATAATTTAACAATTGAATATGATTAAAATTAACTTCAGATCCAGAATCATAATTACAGCAGAGGGATTTTTGATAACTTGTGTTTTCAGTGAGTAATGATTTTTAAATGACGGTGGCGCTAGTGTTCACCGAGGTATCACCTTAAGTTTAAGGGTAACATGGAATACTTTTCTATGTGGCATACTGTACAGTACATGCATGAAAGGATGATCGGCTCCAAAGCATCTAAAGGTCTGAAAGCCCGCTTGAAAAGCTTTTATGTGAAATAATTGCGGGGCCCAAGGGCTGCACGTGTATAAAATGTAATTAAAAGTGCAGTGGAGTTGGATTTGGAGCGGCCATTATTGGGAATGCCCTATAAAAAATAACAAAGGCTAGGGCGCGGCGCCAAGTTGGTGGGTTCCCTTTGGAGCTGTAGGAACAGCGACTCACAAGGTCGTGTTAGTGATATCAAAAAGTTTTTAATCAATGTATTGTAGAATAAGTACATGGCGATGGCGTTAGTTCGTTTATTCATAACGATTTTCTTGTAAGGATCAGTTAATCTGCGTTATTAACTAAACCGTCTTCACAATGTTGCCTAGGGTGTGACGGACGTATTTGGAACTCTGTTTATCACACGGGGAGGCTCTCTTTCCTCTTCCGTTCTGCCCTCGTTCTCCCCTTTCTTACATCCCAAATAACCATTAATCAAGATATAAATTCCTCTAGTTGCTGGTGGTTTCATATGGTCTTATAGACATTAGTGATAACTAATAACACGCACAACGGACATAATATATACGTGTATATTTTTATATATTACAAAAAATAATAAAAGCAGTCAAATACAAGTCGGATTCGTATTCCTATTATGCGTCTTGGATTCCAAAAGATTTTGTACAAACGTCGTACGTGGCGACTTTTACTTACTTTAATTATTAGATATATTTTTTTTCTTTTACTTTTTTTAAATTTAAAATGTATATCCTATTTAATAGTTGGCTCCAAGAGGCACCTTCCTTCAAACAGTGGTTGATAGAAGCCGGTGCCGTTTAGCCGTATCGATTCAGTCTTCTGTCGCAGCCAGCTGACGGCGGCTGACGGCTTGACGTCGAGCCAATAAAGCTAATAACTCATGGTAAAGCTACGCCTGTCAAGATTGGAATGAATTTGTACATACAATTGTTGAACTGAACAAAAGCGTCCATGTTAATAATTTTTTATATACATAAATATAATATTATAAAATACACTATTAAAATTATATGAATAACAAATAAATTTAAAATAAAAAGCGATGAATAAAATTCCGAATTTAACTGGAAACAACAAAGTGTGCTTGGATCGAATCCACAACCTTCGGGTTTTCAGACAAAATATATAGCTATATCTTTTATAGCTTTCTCTGCTCTGTTGTTCAGTGAATAAGCCATTTGTCTTCACATTGTTATACATAAGCTTATATACCACTGTATGAGTAACTTCTTATAATTGTTAGTTTAACAGCCAATACGCATCCTCTTAATCATAGCGCCTTTCTGATTGTACCCACGGATGGTTGTTTTGGATCCGCTAACCTTTTTATTAAGTCAGTCTATGAACTGGCTATTACAACTTATTTATTTCAGGCAACAAAATTAATATTATTGGAAAATATTAATAAATACCTTAAAGTCATACATGTAAAAAACAATTTCGAACTAATACACGTTATAATGTCGACGACGTGTGGCGCAGTTTCGGCAGGCAGCCGTCCTCCCAACTACCTAAACACGACTATATATGTGGTATGGTAATACGGTTAAGTCGAATAACAACCGATTCTTAAAATGACTACGTAGTCTAAAATTTACCGATTCTCTAAAATCAAATTCTATAAACGACCTATTCTTTAAATGTAGTTATAATTTGTGATAAATAAAATTCCAAATGCGTTCAATTGCTTCGATTGTCTATTGTTGGAGATTTGCATATAACCCCAGTTGGGGAGACGCCAAAACAAATAGAACTAATAACGCAAAAATGAGATAGAGCATATAAATCAGACGTGGGATAAAAGAAATTTAAAGGGATCAAAAACTTTGTTCGCACATCCTTTTAAACTTTTACTTTGTTATCTGTGAGATTTTTTTAAGATGTATTTTTTTTAAACCAATTGCAATATGCACATTGACTAGTAATACATTTAATATGCTATAAGATTCAGAGATTTGATATGAAATTTTGAACGGAAGTACTGAATAGATTTTCGATACTTTTCTTTTACTTCTTTATCATTACATCTGTATATTTATCTTTACATAGTTTAAAACAAAGTCGCTTCCCGCTGTCTGTCCCTGTGTATGCTTAGATCTTTGAAATTAACCAACGGATTTTGATGCGGATTTTTAATAGCTAGAGTGATTATTTGATTAGAATGATTTAAAAACCTTCTTCTGGAGAAGGTTTTTATAGCCGTGCGGGGCCGGGGCGGGTCGCTAGTATATAATAAAGCTGAAAGTTTGTACATTGAACTTTTATATTTTCTGGAAAAACCAGACGGATTCATAATTTTTTGAAGTCAAAAATAATCAAAATATCCAGTCAATTCGTTCGTCACGCATTTACTTAAGTTGGATATTTAAAATCGACACGAATCAACACTGTGATTTCAGGGTAACTGACGAACGTCGCAAAAACGTGAAATTATGTATGTATTCAGTTTGAAGGCCTGTTTTTTAAATATCAAAGAGAAGTTCAGCAATAGCAGACATGTACAAAGAATGGCAAGTATATAAAGGGGCCGAAACTTTTCGATGCGACATCCGGGCGGCCGGGCGTTCCCGCCAAAGGGGACGAAAGAGGTTTCTTGTTGAATTTTTTCCCGACTAGCTTTGTACGGATCTGTCGAGAACAGACTTTGATATGGCTGTTAGGCACGGACGTTGACGTTGGTGTAGCTCCCCTCTGGTTCAGATTACATAGTTGATAGGTCCTCTCTTTATTCTCTTTTACATTTTTTTATATATTAATGTTTTTTTTATTAAAACTTTGTTGTTTCATAAGTACAAAATACTTACACAATTGGAGGATTTAATGCTAAAAGCAATTTTTTGTGCTTTATAAACTTTGAAAGTTTCTGATTTGTATTATAATATAAACTGAGAACTGAGGGCCAATAGACAGATTTTCAGTTTATAACTGAAATTTACTTCAATTGAAGTACCTAAAGAAAAGAAGTCAAACTCAAAAAATGGTCAAACTCAGAAATAGTAGATTTACAAAATATTCGTAGTCAAAAATAGTCAATCCCAGAATTAGACAAATCTTGAAAAGGTAATCTTAATAAGAAATGACCGCTAGAGCCGATTAAATGTTTCTAATAAAAAAATCTTGATCATTATGAAAGTAATCAAAGTAAATTAATGGAAATAACAATAATAATGGTCTGCTGGTGGAAATATCTATGGAAATTATACTTAATTGCTATATAAATTTCTACCAGCAGCAGTAGTACAATTGTTCTTAAATTCTTATTTTAAGTTTCCTATTTTTGTATTCAAGTGTACATGAATCCAATCCAACTAATATTATAAATGCGAAAGTGAGTTTGTTTGTTTATTTGTTTGTTGCGCTTTCACGCCCTATCTACTGAACCGATCTTCCTGAAATTTCACATACACACAGTTAGAAGTATTGAGAAGGACATAGGGTACCTTTCATTCCGGGAAAAAGCATTGTTCCCGAGGGAAATTTACGCGGTCAAAACCGCAGGGAAACCTAGTTTACTTAAAAAAAAAAATGAAAAAAAATCCTTTCCAAAATTATATCAATACTTTTGCTGAGATAGGGTGGAATCAAAAACTGTAAGATAACGGGATAAAATTAAATTTAATATGGATTAAAAATCCCGTGGCGAGGGGAATGCCTCGAAGGACGAGGGTACACGTATATTAAGTTAAAGATGTGCTTTGAATTTTAAAATTTGGGATTCAACAAAGGGATTAAATGAGGGCATGGTACATGAATTGCAACTTTGTAACCGTGTATAATTTGACCCTATTTCATTCTTTAAACTTCCCAACTTAATAATAATAAGTTAATGGGAAAATAAATTAAAAAGGAGTAGTATGTATAAAATTTCTTGTTCATAGTTCGTAATCATGAAGTCATATGTAATCTAAAAATTAATAATTTAAATTTAATTTCTAATCCTGCAGTTGTTTAGTACACAATGCTACTTTGTTGTGCTTATTAAGTTTTCTCTTTGTATTAAATATTTAAATAAATAAATCCACAAGATATTATTTATAAAAGTGTTTCGACATATCCAAAGAAAATCAGTAGTTTACCAACGCCGAAACTCATTATGATATTAGTACTAAAATTGGATGAGACTAAAAGAGTATTTTAAATCTATATATATAAAAGAAAGTATATCTATATATATATATCTTCTTATATCTATATATATAAAAGAAAGTCGTGTTAGTTACTCCACTTATAACTCAAGATCGGCTGAACCGATTTAGCTAAAAATTGTCAGGGAGGTAGTTTAGAGCCAGGAGAAGGACATAGGGTACCTTTCATCCCGGGAAAAGCACTGATCCCGAGAAAAGTACACGCAAAAACTAGTAGATTATAAAAAATGACATATTGACGTTCTGTAATAATATAGTATATCCCTACTTCCCTATTTCCCTACTAATCCCAACTAATATTATAAATGCGAAAGTCTGTCTGTCTGTCTGTCTGTCTGTCACTCTTCAGGGCTAAACTTCTGGACCGGTTTTGATGAAATTTGGTAGGGACGTTGTTAACAACCTGAGGTCAAACATAGGCTACTTTTGGGCGCGATATAACCGAGTCCCACGCGGGGCGAAGCCGCGTATCGTAATTGTAAACAATCGCTGGACATTGTGAATATAAAAAAAAATATGTGTAGCCTACAGAAATATTTCTAAATTCTGTTATGTAGCCGCTGTAGCCGTTATTAAAGTAGTGTTTACATAAATATTCGGCATTAAGGCTAAAAATACATAATCATCGTCAATTCAACAACAAACCACTACAGTTAACTAACCAGTCGATAACTCTCCGTGAGTGACTCGACGGCGGCATTAAAATAAACAGACAGACACACAGACACGCAATGGGCGTCGTGTCAGAACTATTTGCATAGATAAACCTTTGGACTGGCGACCCGTGGGATGTGCTAGCTATCCCCGGGAACACGATTCTGAAAATTAGGGTGTAAAATAGATTTGTTACTTACGTATTTATTTATATATTTAATGTTTGTTGCCTTTTTAAATAATAACTGAAAACTTACCTATAAAATTCTACGGCATCAATAAACTTATTATGTTAACTAAATTAAAAAAAAAATGGCGCTTTCTCGTTTTGGAGGCCAAGAGCCATATAAGCTCAATGAGTAGTGGAGTAACTTATTATAAATTATACAACACTAACTACATGCGTTGAGAATGTCTATTATCGTGACAAATCTTCCATTCTTCGGAATTGACGGAGCATCAGATTTACAGCCGGCACCAATTGATCCGGGATTAAATCTGAGACCCAACAGTCGTTGTAGTCTTACAAAGTACAAAATCAGTTAGTTCAATTTGTCTACTTTTTTACAATCATTTTATATTCATAACAACACCAAAATAAATCTTATTTACAGAAACCGAGCCTCGAAAACTTCGTAGGGTTAATCTGGAGTCCGGTAAATCGTTATATATACATTTGCTTCGGAAATAATTTCTAAGTTGGTATTTAAATATGTACTGTATTGTTTAAAACTTAGGAGCTTGTCGGTGGAGTCCCTTCCAAGTTCATTTATCTTCCGCTATCCATTTCACATCCTAAGAGCAAACGAGCACTAGTGGCGGTCCGGGATTTTGCCGGATAGAGAGAGGGCAAATTTTAACGTAACGATACTTTTGTTACCAGGTAGCGTTAATATCTCAGATCACATGAAACAAGGGTTAATATTAACGTTAATTTGGGTGAAAGGTAACGTTACCCGAGTTGACGATACCTTGACAAGGAGCGATACCGATATTTGCTGGAGGTAACATTAAAACAAGCCCTGTCTCAAACTGGCTGCAGCGCACCTTGGCTCTAACACAACTTCCACTTTTTTGTTATTAATTATACTAATTCAGATTAAAAAAAAAAAACAATTTAGAAAGGTGTGTTCTCCACGAGAATCGAACCTTCTTAATCATTAGGCAAACATCTAAACCACGGAGAGTTACCAATGTCTCAGTACTATCATTTTGTGTGTCACTTTACTGGACAACGAAGCTTATCGGCCATCTTTCAAGTCACTCCTCATACTCTAATATAAAACTAACGAGCCTTCACTTATCGTGATGGGCAGTGAATGTCAGCTTTAGCTAAGCCTCGTCAGAGGCGGTCGGTGGTCACCGTCACCGTCGCTGTTTGTTTATCTGTAACGTCAGTCTGGCTGGCGGCTCGTGTAGGGTTTACAAACGTTCGAACAAGTCCAGAAAATATGATCTAAAATACGAATCACGCAAGTGCGACACACGAACTTGCGAATAACTAAAGAGCGACACCAAGAGCATGCTGCTCATGATGGGTTCAGATGTGACCTGACCGAGGCAATGATGAGATAAAAAAATAAAACCTCTTGGTAGTAAGATAATTCATTTATATTCTTAAACGATTTAAAACCAAAGAGCCGGTGCTCTTATGTATGGGTGAAATCCCTTTCAAGATTTATCACCATCATGTGAAGGGATATTCCAAAATTTTATAAAAATCGAGCTATAGACAATATTTTCTTTATGAGTATAATAGTAAAAACTAAAAAAGCTAAGACTTTTGGAAAAAGAATTTGGAATCGCGAGGCTATTTTTTTTTAATCAATGCCTTTATATGTTGAACACATGTCCAATTGGCCACCCTACACTCGTTCGCTGTAACTTGAGCGCAAACAAACGTACGTAAAGATAATATTTATATGAAGAGTCGGCGAACAAATACTTCAAATTAAGGTTCAGGATACTGGCTAACACAAAATTCCAAGAGCTTGTTCTGGCAAGGTTTATTTTGGACAGCAGGGCTCAACAGGGACAGACGGACGGACAACAAAGTGATCATATAAGTGTTCTTTTTAGCTTTTTGAGGTACAGAACCCTAAAAATGATATTTTTCTGATTGGCCTGGGTCTTTGATGTTTATCTATATATGTATTTGTTGTAGAGTTACTTCGCGGCTAACTCAATCTGTGCGATTTGTCCCTATAAATTTATTTGTTTTTATTATTTTATTTATTAAAAGTCATATATACATTATATTATAGGTTTTTATGTTTATTTTAAAGACCAATTATGTTAATACTGTTGCCTGAAATAAATTAATACAAATTGCAATTTTTAATTTTATCTTACAATCGTTATTAATTAATTATACATTAATTAAAAGAATTGTGTTATATGTACATGTAGATTATAAACATGAAATGATTAATATGAACCAGTATTAGAAAACATCAATATGTATATCCGTACACTCTCTCTCTTTAATCTCCACATACGAGCCACGGCGAACCAGATAATTCAAAAATGTTTTATTAATTGTGCGAGGGTAACAAAATTTATGATTCTTATTTACATATCATAATCTCGTGCGTGACAAATCGTCTGTCATAATCAAAATGCCATTTGTTTTAAATACTATTTGCTGAGATAGCTGAAATACGTGATACAGAGCCTATGGTTGAAATGCACAGATTAAAAAAGAACAATTTGCCTCGCGCTTGCGATTCCAAATTCTTTGTTGAACTGAGTAATACTTTTAGTATATTCTGTGCTAATACTAATATTTTCATCATGAGCTCCTCCGTGATTAGAAGACACGTAGTCTTGGCATTCTCAGCTACTATCGCTACATATTATAAAGTTATTATGAAACGAATAAGACACTGATAATGTTTATTAAATAACACACGTGTGCCAAAAAGTAAAGATTCTTTTTTGGTCCTTTCTAAGCCCTCTTAATTCTAATCCATACTAATATCATAAATGCGAAAGTCTATCTGTCTGTCTGTTTGTTACTTGATGGTTTTGATGCAATTTAGTATGAATTTGGTTAAAAACCAGGTTTCAAACATAGGCTCCTATTTGGTCTTTGAGTTACACGCGGGCGAAGCCTCAGGAAACAGTTAATAATATATTCTTTGTAAATATAATAACTTTTTGTAATAACCCCATTAAAGAAACTTTAATATTTTTCCACTCGTATGTTATTTTAATAAAAATACCAGTGCTTTATTTGGTTCATAATAATCGTTAAGCTAAGTCAGATACCTTATTTGCTGTTATAGCAGCAATTTTAAATACATAATGCGTCTCTCCATTTACGGTTCACGAGATACAGCCATGTCGCACACGTATGGATGAACGGACAGATAAGAGCCCGTTTTCACCCTTTCAATACGGACCCCTATAATACTCTTACAATTTTCAGATGCCACGCTCCATCGCATTTATAAGTTGGTAATCTCCAATCGAATAGATTGCCTCAACTTTTTCAACACCCAATAAATACAACCTTTTTATTTCTATTTTTCTTTTATCTGTTGCGTCCGCTATTGTATCCTTAAGCCTAAAATTTTTAGGCGAATTGCCTTGGCTGCATGGCCGAACGGTAAAAACACTTCGACCGTGCCTAACATTTTAATGTTGATTGCTTTTTGCCGACCATTAAGCAACTTAAACGTTTTTGTGGTAATTGCCAACTGGCGGCCTATTTTAACGAATTTTTTAGAATTCGATTCCCCCTTGTCACAAATTATGGATATTACAAATTGATCCCTTCTTTATTATTTTTTTATTTTTTCTAAGTCAAAAAGAAATATTTACATAATTGAAATTTTTATTTTATTAAGTTTCACTTCCTTAAAAACTTATGTTGAATATAATATAGTTTTAATGATTTGTATTTATTATCCCTCTGTTACATTATATACGAGTACATACCTAGTGGAAATAATCACGATTTACGATTGTAACTTACTAAATTTATTTTTTACTAGCGACCCGCCCCGGCTTCGCAAGGGCATAAAAACCTTCCTCTTGAATCACTATATCTATTAAAAAAACCGCATCAAAATCCGTTGCGTAGTTTTAAAGATTTAAACATACATAGGGATATAGGGACAGAGAAAGCTACTTTGTTTTATACTATGTAGTAACAGTGATATTTCATTAAATGTTTGCTCTAGCCAATTGGCCCTTTGAACTAGCGATATTTTTAGTCATGTATTTGTTTGGTGTAATAAAGAGTATTGCATTGAATTGTATAAATTAAACATGTTCTGTCCTTGAGAAATCTTCGAAATATGCATACCAGTTTTTAATTTTTTAGAATTCCGTATTATGTTCTAAATCCTAAAGAATCTACACATCTGTGTGTCACGGTGTTTTGTGCCGATGTGTCTGGTTAGCGAACAAGTTCTGACTTACATCCCTTTGTTATTTCTGTACAATGTGAGATCCGTTGGGGTGGTTGCTGTATGAACTAAATTGTTATCGATGGAGAAAGTCTATTGTTAACTGTTTGTTGTCTTGACATTCGTCACCCTAGACAGCTAGATGGAGTAAAAAAATAAATAAAGAATAGCTTTGAAGAAAACAAAAAAAATTTTTTTTTCTTTTTGAAGAACTGATAGTAAAAGAAACCTAAAAGAAATGATGAATAAATAAATAATTGGTAGAACTTTACCCTGTTCCTAGACACTATATAATGTAATCACTTCCATACAATCCATGTAAAGTACTCTAAAGTGAAGCATTTTCCTAAACTGAGCATTGGAAAAAACAGAACATGTAGTTTCACATCAAGAGTGTGCACAGAATTGATAAATATCAAAGTTTTGAAGCGGATTTAGTTTCAGTACCAGTGTGCCAAGCCTACCTCGTTAAGATTTCTGTGAGTATAAGGATTTTAGTAATTTACCGTTGGGGAACAGATTACTAAAATTCCAAAGGATTGTGTGAAGCCAATGACATAAGTTGATTAAGTATCATTTGTCTGAAAGTAAGATATGTTTCACCTCGAGGTCTTAAAAGAAAAGTACCTAATTAAAATTATATGAGCCAAACAGTCTGAGTAACATTTCATAGAAATTTAATAACATTAAGTAAATAACCTAAATTTGTAGAACCAAAAAGCAAGATTAATTTCATGGAAAAAAAATAATAATATCCTATTGCTTTGGCAAAAAATGTGCTTGTGAAATCACTCTCATTTTTTAATGTCTGTATTTTAATGAAGGTTTCTTTGCTCGAATTTAGAATATGGAATACTTGTATGGATTGGGTTATGAATTTTTTTAAGGGTAAAAATTGAGATTGCGGTGTCATTGAAGTAAAATTTTTGTAATTGAAAACGGTAAAGTTGAAAAGCTTTCATTGTATGAATTTGGGTACAAATAGAGTAATGACTTCGTCTGGCGCCAGAAGATCCCATCATAAATAGGTAACCCCTCAGTAAACAAAACTTTATTAACATTGCTTCAATTCGGGAGAAATTTTGAAAAAAAAAACCTTTAAGACCCAGGGAACAACATTTTAAGTAAAAAGCAGACAGCCCGAGGCTAAGTAATCCAATTTCTTGTTTGGCCAGTCGTATACAAACGCATGAACAGAATCGCATCAACGGATAAGTATTATAAGTACTTTTACTACTTTAGCTCGATTATTTTGGAACTCCCTAAAGCCTTTCCCATACAGTCTACAATAGCAAATCACATGGTCAAAATAAAATGGTAAGGGTTGTTCGAAATGGATGGACATCCCGTGGGAGCAGACAAATCAGGGATCGTGCGATTGAAAGAGGCGCCGGGATAATACGTAGTCGATGACGATGCAGAAAAACGCATTGATAATATAAAATATCCGTAGTAAGCATAGAGCAACGGAAAACTCCGAAAAAAGAGACGAGATACTATTACTTTGTCTCTTATCTTTTAGGAGTAGTCTGATAGAGTCTCTAAAATTTAAGAGCAGTGCGCTTGTCGGTTTAGGCGCTTCCAAGTGCATTTATCTTCCGCTAGTCTTTTTACTTACGACATATTAATACTCCTTCATCTTGGTCTTCCTTCTTGTCTCTATATCTTCTTTTCCATAATGTTATTCATAAAGTCTGATAGAGTAATAATCTCTTTTATTCTCTCTCTAAGAGTTTTTTGAGTTGGTTAGAGACCTCGAAAGTTCTGGTGACAGAATTTAAAACTATCCCAAGGTCTGTAATAATTTATTCAGTCAATGAAGTCTGAGAACATGTTAATGTGTGATTAATTTAATAATATAGCAACGTTTTTTTTAATATTATTCGTACTTTATGTCTAAGAAAAGAAATCCATGCAGGCAGACCGAGTAATCATGGAAGATCTTAAGAGATTACAAAAAACTACTTAAAGTTGGCCATGAGAAGAGAGTTGGCAGAATTTGTGGAAAACATTTTCCCAGCAGCGGCCCAAAATATTTCAAAAATCGTACCCATAAGTCTATAAAATCCTTCTAAAATCCTCAATTGTTAATAATACATTTAACATGACATAAAAATTATTATAAGACTATATAAAAAATACACAAATCGTAAAAGGGAAAAATATACAGTTCTATTGTCCGAAGTCGTATCAGAAAAGAAGAATAGAATAAAGGCGTTCTAAGAATAGACAAAAAAATCGAACAAAAGCCGACTTCACACTATCCAATTTCTTACAGGAAACCATATTCTATAATTACTTCTCGAGTGATTGAAGTTTGCCGAGAGCAAGTCTGAAGGAAACCTTATCTTGTAACGTTAACATGGAATAACAATACAGCTTTGGTTTTGACACCCATCTCTTGTCATGTGGGTTGGTATTTTATTTCACCCACCACGACATATTGGCCGTTAATTTGGAATTATGGATCTTTCTGTGTTCTTAAAATGTGTTTTACACTGAGTAAGCTCGAATTAAAATTCCATTTAATAAAATATACGGATATGTTGCAATTTCACAAACAGTCTCATTCGCAGTGTTGTAGTAAAATGTGTCTTTAGCATGAATTATCTTTCGTAGAATGAGAATCGGAGAATGTTTGTTTTTCCTATTTTCGTAGTCTACACTACATACAATAAAAATATTATATACATATTAAACATATTATTAAATGCTTGCTTATCAATTATGTTGCCAGGTAGTTAGACCTTGAAACCCTAGGCTTCAGTTTCTTAATCGTTTCGTTCTTATTAAAAACTGACATAGCTTAATTACTAATGTCAGTATTTAATAAGAATTGACTACTTCAAACACTGGTCGTTTTGATTTTGAAACGTGCAATATCAGTTTTACTGATTGCCGAGTTTTACTGATTGCCGGATCCGTAAGAAAAGATAACATAGTATAGTGATACGTGTGTGAAAACGGCCTCGTAACGCATCCAAGAATAAAGAAGACTACTTGGAATGGTGAAGAAGAAATCATAAAAGCTGACCCCATAAATTTCGGAGGCTGGCACAGTGAGAATAGGACAGAGCAACGTTAAAATGATATAGAGAAATTATAATCTTATGTCTTTCTACCATTTATTATTGTACAATACAATGTTGTTGAATGGTGGTGAAAGAATACTTTTGGAATCGCACTTCGTTTTCTTCCAATGATGTTTTATTTTACACACTTTAACTCAAAGCTAGACCAGAGATTCTCAAAGTGGGGAAACACTCTTTTCATATAGAAAAAGAGCAACCTCCCACTTCGTTATATACTCACGGTTAGTTTCTATTATATTTTCAGCTCTCTCTCATGCTACAATTTTACAGAGAAAATCGTGGATTTTAATGCTTACTAGGCTATTTGCACACTTGAGCTACACTTACGACCGATTTTTTGGTTGCAACTTTTGTCAGGCACTACAGGCAGAAATGGCCACATACTTAATATATAGTATTTGTTCTCAACAGAATGTAGCTGTAAAATTAATCACGCTTATATTTTATACATATGCAAATAGTTACTACGTATAAACTCATCATATGAATGGTGATTTGACACAGCTACACCATTCCTAATAAACGACCGGTCCAGTCAGAAAGACAAACGAAAAATCGTACAAGCTCTTTAACATAATCTCAATGAGTTTGAGAGTCTACTCTAGACCAGAGTAACAATCGTCGGCAGCTCAGCTAATGGTAACGACGTATTGTGCCCCGAATAAAAAATAACCAATTTGCCGAGGACGCGCCATTGGGGTGGCCTTTGTTCCTCCAGCTCCAGCTTTCGAGGCCATTAAAATTACAGCTTTTGTGATCGCGAGCGCATTTTATGAGAAACCATTTTTTAAGTAATCAGACAATAATGTACTGCATAGTGCATTGTGCAGCTGTCGTTGGATTGAAGAAGGTCGTTTTTGAATTGTCATTCATGATGCCAGTAATTTATGTTATATTTTATACTACACTGGCCTAGGTGTCTATTGCTTTCGACAATACTCATCCTCTAAGACTCTTCCGTACACTTCACGTCAAATTCACATTTACATTATGCCTTCTGTTTGATCAAGGAGAATTCAAGCCCTGTGTATAACGAACGAAGATGATTTTCCCCTTGAGATAACTTTGTCAGATTGAAGCCGCTTTCGTTTTAATCAAACTCAAGACCCTCAGAGGTAAACCTTTAGTTTAGTTTATACAAAGAGCGTTTGCAAATGTCTTACTCTCAATATAACTGCTGCACTGCTAACATTTATGTGTTTCGATTAAAAAGATGAAAGAAGCAGTAGATTAATTATCATTAAGCGTTTTTTCTTTGCATTTCAAGCCGTATCATAACGCGGCTCCACTAAAATTCGATGAAGCTTATTTTTTTCTCACATAGCGAGAAAACTTGATTGTTTTAAGATATTTGTAAGATTCGGCATATTTTTTTATAAACTGCCATCTGCCTTTAAAATGTGTTCGTCGGTAGAATCTGTAATCCAATAGTGTTACAGATACATGTCATGAGACCATCCTCAACGTCTGTAAATGAGTCTTCGACGTGTTACATACATTAACTCATAATAATTAATTCATTCATAAAAATTGTGGTGGTATTAGAAAAGAAGAAAATCCTAAAATTAAACCGAGTATCAAAGAAATATAGCTTAATGTTTTAAGATGATGGAGAAAGAATATCCCATTAACACGTCACCCGCTGAGCAGTCATCATACGAGTAGCCACCGTCACTGCCATTAATGTAAGTGCACTCATAGCGGATATTTTGAGGCTACTTATCGTTACGTTGAGTGCACATGTATAGGATGTTAAATGTAACTGTAGACGTGTTATGACTTGAGGTATTTACTCATGACATCATACAGAGTTTAAAGCTTAGTAATACCTTTCAAGATAGACACATTCTCAAGCGTTTGCTGCTAAATAAAAACATTACAAGAATACTCTGTCTCTACGTACTTCATCCCCATGAAGTGCAGGACGTTGCGCATATCGGAGACTGTCTCACCAAATATCACGGCAGTTTAGCAGACCGGTTATTTCTGGAAAATGACGCTAGCCAAAGATTCAGAACTTATGTAGTGAATTAACATTTTTAAATCATGAATGACTGTGAATAATCCCTAATGAATACATCCACCTGTAGCGGTAATAAAAAGGAATTGATATATTTCAAATCCTACTACAAACTACGATATAAAAATATTAAAAAAAAATAGATTCTCGCAAAACACTCATTTGTCTAAAAAACAGAACTTTATCTTTAAATATAGAATGGTTTGAAATCAAAGGGTTTGAAACTCTGATACGATACCTGATAACAAATGCCACGATTGCAGCTAGATCTATCGTCTGTATCGTGCTCGACGAAGTAGGAGCTCAGATAAACATCACTCAAGATCATGTAGTTTAATAGCTGGCTTACAGCTTAGTTATGGCCATGTAGGAATCTTACCAATCGAAGCATCTGTTTTGTTATTTTGAGACAAGAGCTTTTAACTAAATGAACGACATAAAAGGATGTACGCATTATACTGTAATTGTAACATGTCAAAAAAACGGTTGGCATTTCTTATAAGGATCGTCTTTAATTTATAGACAGTAAAAATCATGGAAGATAAATCGGTCAAAACTACAACTTAATGAAATAGCTGATATCCATAGCTATATTTATCTTTGAAAAGATATTTAATTATGCCACACACACAAGCAAACGGCCGGCCTGATTTTCGCTATAGAGCTAGTTGATTGAAGTAAAAATTACATGTACTTTGTAAATTATTCAACTGTTTGAAACTTGTAAATTTGAAAATATTGTGTTTTTCAAATCCATACTTCCATACTAATCCATACTAATATTATAAATGCGAAAGTCTGTCTGTCTGTCTGTCTTTCTGTCTGTCTGTCTGTCTGTCTGTCACCTCTTCACGGCTAAACGGATGGACCGATTGTGATGAAATTTGGTAGGGATGTAGTTGACGACCTGAGGTCAAACATAGGCTACTTTTGGGCGCGATATAACCGAGTCCCACGCGGGCGGAGCCGCGGGGAACAGCTAGTTCATGATAAATCCAAACTACGAAAGTATGTAAGTTTCTATATTTGTTTTTAACCTCTTTTCGCTTTTTATACATACTGTTTTAAATCAAATTTTGCAATAAAAGGGTAATTTTCATTCCCAAAAGTATGGGTTCCCGTGGAATTTACACGAACCAAAACTTAGTAGTTAAATATTCAGCTGTCGGAAACCCGAAATTTTAAATTGTGCTTATCAAATAATTGGAGACACAAGGCATTTGAACTAAAACAGTCTACCTGCTATTACATATACATCTGCAGTAACCTTCCGATCTTTTATCGAGACATTGGGAGCTGCACTACGTGCAACTTCAATGCATTCACTTATTCGCTGAATCGATATTTCAATTCTTTTGTGAAAGGTGAAATACTAGCGTAAAAGTACAATAGGCGGTAACTACCGCCGGTGTTGAGGAGTCGCGCCCCGCGGCTATTGCCCAGGCGGCGTATTTACAATCTTTAGAACCTGCCATGCCGGTTTGAGTATTAAGTATAGGACCTTAACAATAAAGTATTTTTGGGACAAGTTTGTTGTAAGTTGTATGAATGCAAAGTCTCAGCACAAAGGTCTTAAATCCAGCTATAATACTGAAAATTATTTCAAATAGAAGTAAAATATACCAGCTGCTTTGTCTTTTAGTGAAAAAATATCCTTATACAACTTAAAAAAGTAGGTTTAAAGAACTTTATTCTCATAAGAAATTTACATTTCATTTAAAATAACAAACATAACAAAACTTAGGTAAATTACAAGTTAAATTAAATATTATGTAATAGTCGCGTCGCGATATATAACTTAAGTTTCTTTTTTAAAACATTAATACTAGTACATGTTCGCAGCTCATTCGGTAACTTGTTGTATAGCTGTGCTCCCTCACAAAGTATAGTCCTTTTCCCGAAGTTCGTCCGTGGCACAATTAGATTGAGTTTATTTTTGGTTCGTAGGTTGTGTGTGATATTTCTTGTATTTAGCTGCATTTTAGATTTAGTAGTATTAGTAATAATTTTCTAAACCAAAAGGCATGTTTTGTATTGATAAATTTGTGTAATATTAAACAATTTAGTTTTTTCATACACTTGTTTTGTCGGTGTATGAAAGGGGTGTTTATTAAAAGTGTATTGTAAAACAAATTATGACGAACAATTTTTTATTACTAAAGGGTAGGTAATGAACTGAGTTAGTTAATAAAATTTATTGGTGCAACTGCTTAATTTATAATGCTTTATGACTAATATATAAAACTTGAAAAATTAGTAAACTTAGTTTAAGTAAACTTTAAATTGCAAAGATTAGTTCTATGATACTTTGTTATTCAAGAGATAAAAGGCTTTTTTTATTTTTTATTTATTTTATGACTCATTAATAGTTTTACTTAAAACTGTTTACCAATTGCATTTTTATGTTCATATTCATTTTTTTTCTCATCGGCGGCTGATTAAACGAAAACAAACAAAGACACAACGTATACTTCACCTGAACCCAATCAGGTAATTTTTAACGCCCCTGTAACTTCGTTATGGTAATCAATCGGACAAAAATGTAATAACCATAATGTACACTCATAAAAAAATAGCAAGTTCAAAGCTAAATTGACATTACGCCGCCAGGAGGCATGTCGGGATGGCTGGCCCACGCGCATTGTCTTCCAGCAAACTCGATACCATCGCCCACTCCTCAGATGAATGATCCCAGATAGCCCCCGCTTGGCTCTTATCTAAATTTGCGCGAAAGGGAAAAACGTTACGACACACCGGGTGAAGCCATTTAATCCTCCCATTATTCTAATCACCTTGGATTACCGAGTTTCGACCTTTTTCGACGTCGATTACCAACGCCATTGTCTCGATATATGCATACATGAAAAATAATTGCCTATTCATGAACGGGTTGCATTCAGTGAGTATGGAAAGCATAAGCGTAGCGAAGTTTTTATGAGAATGTGTGATTGCCGTGAATGTATTGTTGATGTAAGAAATGGTAGCAAGGGACGGAGATGTGAGGTATTGTGTGGACTGCACACTGAATGTAACAAAGGATAACCTACTTACATTCACACAATCGTGTTGTAAACAAACGAACAGACTCACAAGGCAAGTCGAGACTTGAAGGAGTTTTATAATAAAGGACTGAACGAAGCCATACTGGTTTGAGTTCCGTACTCGGATAAAATATTAAAACAACAATCGAAATATTAGAACGTGGTCAGTTGATAGAATTCGACTGATTTCAAAGAAATTTTCAATGATAAACGTAAATTCGGATAGTTGTCAGTCGATATCATTAAAATGGATTACAAACAAAAAACATTTTTTTATTTAATTGCATAAGATATACACCCTAGATTTAATAAAAATTTTCGGCGCGCGCGATTTCCTAATTCTATGACATACACAGAAAAACATATACATACATGCACTAAAACATAATATAATAAAACATAGAATAGAGAACATTAGTACAATTGCACTGCTTATTTTTAATTTTCTTTATCTTTTTGGTCGACATTAAGAACTAAGTATAATTTTCATTCCTTTGTCTAATATCGGTAGAACCCTGAAATGTAAGAGAAGCGGAAATGAAAAGGGTAAGCGTGATCTTGGAAAGCCCTAGGAGCCAAGAGGCCCGAACTGCAAACTAGCGAGATCACAGAAGTAGAGCTAAAGTAAATAGGATAGAACCTTGGCTCGGTCGCGTGAATGAATGAACTTTATTGAACCATTTCAATAAATAAAAAATAAAAGAATGACGTATAAATTAAGTAAATTTTAAAATTGGCGCGCTTAAAGCAATTGCGTGATTTTTGAATAAAGGTATTGATTCTAATATCTTGTGTAAATAATAGGCTATATGAGGCAAAGGCTTTATATCTTATTTTATTATGGTAATATTAATGTATCTTTTGCTTTTCCTAAAAATAAATAAAATGGATCATTCTTACTTTTTTCGAACATATAAATAAGTTCTATAGACAAAACAGAGATACATTATCTGGAAACAGGTGGCTTGATTAAGTATGATAATCTTAGCTAAGAAAAAAAATATGTCCTTTTTTTTAAGATAGGATTCTGTTTGTACTCTCATTATTTTATACCAGAATCAATAAAATAGCAGAGTTATTGTGCAGCGCAGACGGAAGGGACACGGCTATGACGACGAATTCAGAATTATTTATCGGAAAGTGAATTTTATTCTCAAAAGACGGGGAATCGATTCAATTTTACGACAAGGATGTTAAATTAGTATCTCAAGCGGAATTCCGCAGATATTTCCTTTCATACCTTAACTAGTTGTCGATCGTGGTTCTTCTTACGTGACATTTTATTACACCGTCCCAAAAGGAGCATAATAATTTATACCTTTCCCTGAGATTTATTTATTTACCCACTGCTGGACATAGGCCTTCCAAGAGGATTTCCAGAATGACCGATTGAAAGCGGTCTGAGTGTTTTCCTGGCATCGCTATCGGCCATCGGTTTTTCGGGCTATGTATCCTGCTCACTTCAAAGAGCTAATCCGTTGTCGGCATCCTTTTAATACATGCAAAACCAAATAGCTTTGATACAAATATAAAAATGATTAGACTTGAGAACGAACTCTATGGTGCTGTGCGTTCATTGTTTATGGGCTGTATGTTTGATTGCCAACTTAGTGTTTGTTATAATATGTTTCTGAATGACATTTCTCTTATGTATGTACATACAATGAGCTCTTCCAGGCTGTTTTCAAATACCATGAAACCCAAACACAGTTCGCTTGTATCGATGGGAATATAAACTTTTGTTCGACATTTTATGGCGCCGTAACTCGTAAACCGACTGATGAAATATCGACCACTCAGCATTTTCATAGCTGTTGTCGTAGTGCTTATCGTGATGGACTAACAAGTTACAATTTTTGATAGATTTTAAAAATACAAAGGTTCATTTTTCGATTGATTTTACTAAGATCATTTTGACATTTGATTGATCAAAATCTTATAAGTAAACATTTGTGGTAATTTTTGCGCTTTGCCTCACCATAAAATATTTTGTCACGATATGACAGCGTGCTAGCGACACTCTTAAGGTTGTAATACCTTGAGTGTAAAGCCTACGAAGTAAATGATACAGACGCCTATCTAGCTCGACTTCATTTACATTTTTGTCATAAACGTTGTCGCTATATTTATAGGTTTTTGTTAAATTAGGCTGGATTGCACCAACTTACTATATCAATAACTGTGTAGTTAAAGTACCGGTTAGGTGAAAAATTGGTTGCACCATTATGTCAATCGTCAAAATACGTCATAACTAACGTAACCGCCCAAACTTGACCGGTTAGCGCTAACGACGATGCAACCTATGTCGCTTCAAAGGTTATATTAAACAGTAATGTTATTGTTACGTTTCACTTTAACTATTACGATACTATGAACTGGTACTTTGGTGCAACCCTCCCTTAATATCTGGAATGATGTCTATTAACTTAATAAGTACGTACATTTATGAGTAATTAAAAAAAAAGGTGTGCATGTCTAATAAATTACAGGATATTGCAGGATTGAATTACATGATTATCTAATTATCTTTTAGTTTCATGTGCTATCACTATCTAGTCAGATACCTTCCGGCAGCTTGTTAAATCTTTGTTGAACACACGAAGCTATTTATTTATTCCAGATTGTACTTAGACCAATGCCCTTCTCAGAAAGGGATCAGCAGCATTATTAAAAGCTTTTAATATCACGTTGCGACCATCCGGTGCTTAACTTGCGTTATCGAGCGCATTATCCCGGCAGGGGGCGGCGCAGTCGCGTCATTATACTCGGCTGTGGGAGGGATTTCTCCAATTATTTTTATAACAGCAAGCACTGCCGCTGGCATGTCTATTCATCTGTTTAATCCGACACGTTTGTTGGGGTCTGAAATATTATGCAGTTTGCAATGCGAACGCCGAGCGCAGAGGGTTTAAGAACAAAGTTCAGTGAATTGTCTAACCGACAGTGTTTTTAGTAGCCTGAAGGCAAACAATGTGCCTAAATAATGTAATCTAAGCTCTTATATTGATCCATGTCTGCTAAAAAGAAAGCAAACCCCTTGATTTGTCACACATTAAGCAAAATAGCTTATTTAAATAATAAGAATTGCTTTACATTAAAACATTCAAAGAACGAAGTCAATATGATAAATCAGCTGTAAGTCACTGAAGAGCTGCGGGTTTCAAGACTTCTTCATGCTGCAGCATCAGATCGGTGGTACGTCTTAGAAACTGAAACGCATCAAAATCAGCCTATTCGTTTAGTCGATGATGCCACAGACAGAGGTCGTAGCACCATACACACAGACAATTCAGACATGTCTGATTTTTAAACACCCCTCTTTTTGGCAGGGAGTTAAACAAGAACTTGTTGTTACAACATTCACAATGTCCTTTGTAATACTACACGAAAAGTATTGAAACAGCAATCAAATATTGAATTATAAATTACGGCTTCGCCCTCGACTTCGCTTGCGTCACACAATTTTAATTGAAAAATATGAACGCGCCTTGCGCATAAAAAAAGCTACTATTAATTTAAACATTGTATTCAGTGTCACAATAGTTGCTATTATTTGTAGTTAGGATTTTGTATAGAAATCCGTAAAGTGCCCCAGAGAGCTTAGCCAAACACACAACTTCAAAACGTTAAAAAGAAGAATATGTATGATTTTTGACGATTGAGTGAGTCAATCCCATACATTTTATTCCTGTTCACATTAATTAACATTTTGAATTTGTACACTTCCTAATGCTAGAGTGAGATGTAAGTTTGTAATGACTTATTGTTGAGGCGGGGATTGTTGGTTCAAAATGCTGATGGAATTCACTATATGAATGTTTACTTCACCCATAAGTAAATTGAGAACCTTGACTCGCTTTTTACATCTCTCTCTCTCATCTAGAAATGCGTCCTCACCTTTTTTTCGCTTTAGATCCTAAATCTAACGTTTTCTGCTCCACTCCCTATGAAGACGCTTTTTATGTCAACTGCAGGAAAATAAATAGAGATAATCATTACTGGACACTAACACAAATATGTAGGTAACAATGGCCTCCGTGGCGTAATGGTTTATATGCCAGTCCGCTACTCAGGAGGTCCCGGGTTTGAGCCCCGGTCAGGTCAAGATGTAAATTGATATTTATCTGATTGTCCTAGGTCTTGGATGTTTATCTATATATGTATTTGTTATAAAATATAGTTACGTTGAGTTAGAATCCCAAAACACAAGTTTCGAACTTACTTTGGGGCTAAGTCAAGTGTGATTTGTCCCTATACATATATTTATATTTATTTATAATTAATTAAACTACTATTGCTGTCTCCTTTAGTGTCAACCAAAGGATTAAGCAGAAAAGTGCTAAAACTAATTTGTAGAATAAACCCACGTAATTACCATAATTTCAGCTGTAAGTATCCTACTGCAGAATAAGCCATTCCCATAGATTTCCCATGTAGTCTATTCGAAGCGGTCGGCACCTGGAGTGCTATTTTTGAAATGTATGACATAGCAAAATCGGTGAGTCGAATGATAATCGTTCGTTTTCGAATGATTTTCATGCGAGATAACCGGTGACTCGAACGATAATCATTTGACTCGCCGGTTTTGGGTAAGTCATACATCTCAAAAATAGCACTCCTGGCGTCTTCCTACGACCATTTGTAGGTAGATGTCCCACGCTGTGTTTGCCGGTACGCGCCATTTCAGAATCTTTCCGCCCCAACGCCTGTCGATTCAGCACGGTAACCATAAAAACCAATGTAATAAAACTGACTTTTTAGGACAGAATGGTTATCGTCACCGCAAACTCCGACATCCCAGTTTTTATCGTCCGTCCGAGTCGATAAGAGCCGATCAATCACTTTCTTCATTATTGCTTTCGATGTAAAAACGATACAAAAACCCATTGTCGTGTCTGTGGAGAATCGAACAAGTCTCCCTTGATTGCAAAATGTATAAATACTAACTGATGCCAATTATCATCAAAATTTGTTTATGAAATGAAATGAAATTATTGATTTACATGAAACATGGAACAAAAGGATGTTACAGAGTTATTTTGATACAAATTATCATCTTTTGCAAGAAAACAATAACTTTTATTAAAATGATAAATAATAATAATACATGATATTAATAATGAGAAAATATGACACAGCCAAATGGACAAGAAACAAAAATTTACTTGACAAATAACTGAAAATATTGGAAAACAAGAACCTAATAAGAGAGATAATGGTTTAGTAATTCATTACAATCCGTTTGAATATCATCAACTCATTTTAATGCATACTTGTTTTAATAATGATATACAACAAAACATATACATATATTATGATATAATAAATTATAATTATAACGTTAAGCCCATACACGTGTAAGCCAGTATATGAATAAATCAAAGTATCCTAGTGAGTGATTTATTTAATTTAAGGCCGTATTCACATGCCATTTATATCAACTATGTAATTTCATATTTGATTTCACATCGGATTGACAGGCCAAAGGCACCACGCTGGCTTAATGCTCGGTTTGGGTACAAATTCACGTGCCTGTAGCATAATCGGCCTTTAGAAGGAGCAATATATTTTTCTATGGCAGAGCGCGTGCACATGTTTTGTTTGTACCTTTTTAGTAAGTAAATAACTACTGTATTCAATACATAAATAGATATCTGAAACATTTGCTGTTTTGACTGATTATTAAAAGCATGCAAGAAAATTAATATAAGAAGGTCAATGTAAGCATTTAGCGTACACTTTTTGTAAATTAATATGAAAAAGTGAACGAAAAGATGAAGAGCTTTACGGTGGATTTTGGATATAAAAAATATTAGTTAGCAATATAAAGCCACTTACTTAATTAGTATCTATCTAGCATGTTCACTTTTTAAAACGCTTTTATTAACTTCAGCTATGTTTAAACGAATTTCGCCCTCACCCTTTGGATGAACTATAAAAGTGTCTTATATTTTTAAAAATTAACTGTAATTTAAAAAAGTATCATCTATAGAAGTGTCAATAAGATAAAATGTAAGAGTTCTATATTTTAAAATCATTTATTAACATTCACTTAGCGCACGCTCTACGATATGCTCATTCTAAGAAGCAGCCCCTGCTAGTTTAATTATATACCTGAGGTTTAATCTCGGTTTTTGTGACGCAATCGGCTGGATCTTAATCGATGTTTAAAAGTAAGAGGCCGGTTATAATTACTTGGAAATGTATTGTTTCCGCGTTTTTTGGAACTGGGTAATTAACGACCCCGATTTCATGTTACTGCTCTTTATTGTTCATTTTATTCATTAACTGTGTACCATCTGATTGAAATGCATTACCTTCTATTAAAGTTATTATAACAAAGAGTAAGTTTTTCAGTAGAATTTTTATTTTAAAATATCTATAATTAACAATTATGGCCGTTCCTACCAACGAAAACATTTTGCGGAACACTCGACTAAAATTTAACACGAAATGTTCATTCGCAGGGAAGGATTTTTAAAAGGATTTTTCTAAAGTATCATTTATATTTAAAACAATTTTCAGTCATATATAACTTCCATTTGTACAACAAACAAGTCTCTATCATTAAAATGTGGTCTTACTAGAAACTGTTATCGGTCTGAAAATCAGTTTTCAAATGACAGCTTCTACCTAAAACATTTATAGAATAACTAGCTGTTCCCCGCGGCTTCGCCCCGCGTAGAACTCGGTTATATCGCGCCCAAAAGTAGCCTATGTTTGACCTCAGGTCGTTAACTACATCCCCACCAAATTTCATCACAATCGGTCCAGCAGTTTAGCCGTGAAGAGGTGACAGACAGACAGACAGACAGACAGACAGACAGACAGACAGACTTTCGCATTTATAATATTAGTATGGATTAATAAACAAACGGATTAGTAATAGGCAGTCGATTTGAATGAAAAATATGTACTTATAATGCATCTATGAGATAGTTTTAAATTTAATATTTGTTTTATAGAAATACAAAATCTTTGTGCAATTTAAGACTGTTGCTACTGCTTTTTACGAGATACAGGTGATAAACAGACCCACAAAAGGACTTATTAATAACGTCCATTAGAACACTGTGTACGGAATCCTTAAAAAGTCCACGGTCGTCTGACCTACAATCTACAACGCAGTTTAGGCTATCGATTTTCGGATAAACCGACACTCCAAATACAGTTCGACAGCTAACTGTACCGGCTTTCACTGAGTGGACAACTCGTTCCAACGCCAACATTAATTAACTGCTGACTGTACTTGCCATTTATGTAACAGATAATTAACTAGATTGGTATTGAAAGGTTCGAAAGTTTTCAGTATTCTTTAAAGGGCAAGACTGACGAAATGATCAGTGCCATTAATGAATAAATATCTTTATTTGATTACTTAGGTCTGACTTAGGTGCAATGTTTGAGTTATTTTCTACAAGTAGTTGCTGGGACTTTAATTCAGTGGTAATTTTACCTTCGACAATATAATTGTGGGTCTAATGACGTTCCTTTTGACCATAAAAGACGTTTTGATCACAAAATACATAAAGAACTAACGAGTTAGTTTCCTTTTTTATGTACATGAAATTAACTTCATTGATCTTTTCTACGCAATTGATAAAGTAAACATCTAAGACATAGTCATCTTGGCGCCGTATACCACTGCGCCATAGAAGCTGTTATATGTTCTAAATATCAAGCGAATCACGATCCCACTGATGTTAAGTGCAGCTATGATATAAGATAGAGCTCACTGGTTCATTAATAGCCTATTCACTCTGGTCTTAAAAAGAGCCGGGTTATAAGTGTCCGGAAATATGTCAGCCGGTAAAGAATTCCACTCCTTCGCCGTACGCATTTTAAACGAAGAGGCAAAATGGCGTGTGCGATATATAATGTACCCAGAGGTAACAGCGGCACGTCTGGGACATAATTATGTTTATCTCCAGTGGCGAGTTGCGGAAACAGGAAACCGACAAAGGCACGAACCTCGCCCGCCTTTGCTGCCAACTGCAAGCTTTTAATTGGCGATGCATGACATAATTGCGATTTTGCGCCACTTTCCAGTTACCAGAAAAGTATGCTAAATTTGGCGAAGTTTCTCAAAATGATTTTTTAAACTTGTTCTTCATTAAAACTTGTGTCCTAGTTACATCCTCGGGTTGTGCTTAAGAACCCAAGGTATGCTTTAATCATGGTCTAATATTGCGGCACTGGTTATTATTAGGGTCATTATTGTATTAAAATGTAGCTACTTTCGTCTGAAGTCCTGGCTCTTTTTTACAGGAAATCCAAATAATCATGATCCAGGCATGTTAGATGACATTTGCTCTGACAGAGAACCAATTTGATGCATACTTCACTGATATGTATAAATTTGTTATGTGGTTTTGCTGGTTTTGTGATAACATATACACAATATCTTTCTTTTGCCCTTCACAGTCGAACGACTGTTTTTTCAAAATATTAACTTTCAACTCGTGTAAATACTACTTCAAGGTTAGTTAATTTTCCTACCGTCAGTGAGATATATTAAAGAGTACGAAATTTGATCGCGCACTAAAATTTTATGACCAATTAATTTTTTAGAACTTTAATAATGAGAATCAAATGTGAGTAGGCATCCGGTTCTGTGGATGTTCACGGTGATAACCACTTATCATCTGTAATCTCGTTTGCCTGCATAATGTCACGAAACTTCTCCGTTTCAACCTCTGATAAGTTATACGACCCAGATCGGAGGCATGTCTACAATTTTACGTGTGATGCTAAATATTCAACGCGTTGCCTAAACGAATATTTCTATATTGACGTGTCTACATATTCTACTAACATGCTAATCGTTGTTGGTTCGATATGCAGCATACAAGTTATTTCCAGCCAAATAGCTGTAACAACCTTTCATATTTTTATTTTTCCACTAAAATTTAAATACTTTCTCTTGTTTTTTGAGTTTCTATCAGATTTTTTTATAGTGTATTGTATATTATGTGCTCTTTTAAAACCTATAATCAAATTAAAAACCCATTCACGAGTAATTTCTAATGCCCGTTTTCTTATTAGTCAACACACAGTCCTCCATCCTCATAGGCCTCCCCCAAAGATTTCCAGAATGACCGATTAGAAGCGGCCTGCAAACAGCGCCAGCGCAACAACTCTATTCTATCGATGCGAATTCAGAAACATTTTTTACGGCTTCGTGTTTTAATATTAAGGAATCCCTTCACACTTCCTCTATGAGGCTGTCGCCTCGTGGAAGCAAATGTATGATCGGTACTATGGATCAGCATGGAAATATATACATCAAATAGTTTATAGGTTGCTAGCTTATATTCATAATAGTGTGACAAAGCTTCTTCTAAATTTAGTCAAACAAATTTTTTACCGATTGAAAGCTTTAGTAGTAGTAGTAATAGCTCACAAAAAATAGTACTTATCACTAGAAAAAAGAGAAGTTCTAAATGAAAATATTTGTATGACGCCGGACAATTCATTATCTGATATTATCTCATTATCATCATTATAACAGCCCTTTTGTGCCCAATACTGCGATTCTAATTATTTATTTTACCAAATTGGTCGTATTAAGTATACAAGCTAAATAAGTGTGGCTCCCATTACAATACATATATCTTAATTATTTACAAGTATTAATATATTATTCACTATCTATCCAACTCGAGATTCCCTTTACATCCTCGTGTGGTATTTAAAAAGGCTGCCTTCTACACATTTATCACTTTCCCAATGGGTGCCTTTTCCCCAACTTGTATAGCTTTCGCATTTCATTTGCAATCAACTGCAGCTGCACTCGAACCGCCAGGGCCGTTCCGTTGATAGGAAAGATGGACTAAGGATATTGCAAAAAATGTCTATCAGTACAAAAGCAATGTCTCGAAAATTTTAAAGCTTAACTTTCGCTTTGCTTACCAACTGAATGCGTATCACTTTTGTACACACACTATGTTTCTATTGCGATTGATTTATTTTTAAAAATGGCAACAAAATTGCACAAATTTTTGCTAAAGAAAGTAATGGCAAGGTCTTTTACGAAAAAAAAAACTAACTGCAGCATGGAGTTATATTTGGGATTTAACATTTCGGAACACTTTCAAACATATAAGTTATCAATATTTTTCTTACGCATTTTCAAATTCAAAAACCTAATTTATGTTCCTAGTTTCAAGCAAAACAAGGTAGCTAATTGCATTACAGATAAGTCCGCATTTGTACACATTGATTGAATTTATATCAACATGTATTTGAAGTTAATGGTACAATGAAGAGTATCTATCTGATGATAATTTTGTACTTTACGTATATTTAGGCGACATGCTTCTAACCAGTCAACTAGACATCAAAATTATAAATTTTTTATGCCCTTATAAATACTCTGTCTGATCCAGTTATCATTTTATCATTGATTTCATCTTTCAATATAGTAATGGGAGAGCGTGCCTCGCAAAGCCGAGATGGAATTGAGTCCGGTGCATTGATTTTTTGAGAGAACTCATATTGCAGATAGCCACGTATGCCAAGCCATGCCGCGCGCCGCAGAATATTGGCTAAATCAATATTCGATGTCTATATATATATTACAACTTCACTTACAAATATGGCTTAAATTCTGATAAGTTTAAGACAGACCGTTGATGGAAAAAAAAATTCTGTATATTTTTTTTCCATTAACGGTGACATTTTCAACATTCATAAGGCCGAAAAAAAGTAACCAAATGGATTTACGGCCTTCTATTCACCTCTAATTTCGTTGCACAAAACTAAAGAAAAAATATACAATACGCTCATAATTATATTCTCAATTTTCACACTTATATCTAAATATGGGATACGAGTATCATTTGCAGTCTGGTTTAATTTCAATCTGAATGTTGCAGATTTATGACTTAGCCCATAAAGATTAATATAATTTCTTTAGGGAAACAGTTTTATAGCTCCAGATTATTTAAGTACCTGGTATTTGTATTGACCACGGATAAGAATTCTCTACGACTATTACGATAAAGAACAATATAAATAAATAAAAGAACTTTTCTATTTATATAGGTGTTATCACAGTATAATAAAAAGTGGCGATTTTATTATAGTAGATTTATCTCAGCTTTGTCTAGAACCCCACAAAATGGAGGGGGTGCGATGCTAATTCATATTCAACAATTACACGCCATAATCCGCACACCCTTCAACCATAAAGTCTTTACTTTTGGAGAATAGGGCCTTTGACTTATGTTTTATAAGATGGCCATGCGGCCTAGTCCACCTATCACTGAAATAAAAAAGCTGTAGAGTAGAATGTGTAATATAAGATTTAATCTTACCGTCAAATCTTATATCTCATGTATTTACGAGAATGAATAATCAAAGACTTAAGTAAAGATATTCTTGCTGGGATAATTTTGTTAATTTTGTTTAATTTCTATGCTTTTGTACTCACTTTTGTTTGGTACAATAAAGTTATTACAACCAAAGAAACATTAAAATAATGTATATAATAAAAAAAAGTCTTGCTGGTTTGTATTATTATTACTTAAACATAAGGTACTATTAATTTCGAGCTCGAACCATCTTCGATAAAAGCGTCAGATTACTGCGCAAATCCCGTTTTTCACACCACCAGGTGGCATCTAGGTCCGGCGACTAATGTGCCTTTAAAAATTCGAAGCATTAGTATTCTACATCCGAACTTAAAACAATGAAACATAATAATGTTTCGATGGAGTTCAAAGCTTATGTCATATTAATATCTTATATGAGTTGAGTCTGACGCTTTAACAACTAATGGGGGATCAGTTCAATAAGCAATTTTATCTCAGAAGAAAATAAAACTTAGCTACGAAAATTTACATATACATTTTATTGTGCACCGACAATCCTTTTTTCTTGATAATAATAATTTCTATTATCCAGATAAGACCGTTCTCAGACTTATCATGACTTTCCCCTATTTCTTCATTCATAGTCTTTTCATTTAAGTGTTTGTCAGAACTTTCTGTCTCAAGTCTAGCAACCCCAATTTCATAACCATTGTTGTCCGAACCTCGTTTCGCACGATTCGCTATTTCATAGTCATCTAGGGGACTTGGGGCTTTGTCGTGAACCTCCCGGGGGCGACTCCAAGCGAAAGTAGTCCTCGTAAATTCAAGTGGTGAATATTTTCGTAATTGTCATACGTAATTATGCTGTTTACGATGCGAAACGGCAATTAAGACGTAAATTATACAGTCCGAGCGAAATTTGCAATTTTGTTTCTTTGAATTTTTCATTATTGTTTGAGAATTTGTTTTTCATTTTAAAAACCAAATTAATGTTAAAGGTGCTTTAATATAATCGTAGGCTCTGTGTAGTAGAAAGATGTAAAGCTTTTCCATAAATAGTATATGTAAGGTCCATGCACCCTAAGGATGTCTGGAAAAGATTGCTTTAGAGATAAGTCCGTCTTTGTAGGTACCTAAAACCAATGTAAGTTTCAATAGAAAATCGCACGTGGTCTCTACCCAAGCAATTTTTTTAGTCTATGCTTGTTTTTGTGAGTTATGTCAAATCTTTGATTCGGGGCAATAAAAGTGATTATATACTCTTTGGTGCAATAAGGTGTATTGTATGTATTAATTTTGTATTTATTTTTGCAAATAGTTCTATAGTCATGACGATTATAAATAATAAAATAAAATAAATAAATATATAAGGACAACTCACACAGATCAAGTTAGCCCCAAAGTAAGTTCAAGACTTGTGTTATGGGATACTAACTCAACGATACTATATTTTATAACAAATACATATATAGATAAACATCCAAGACCCAGGGCAATCAGAAAAATATCATTTTTCATCTTGACCTGACCGGGACCTCCTGAGTAGCGGTCAGGCATGTTAACCATTACGCCACGGAGGTCGTCAACAAACCTTATAAGTTTCAGTGGCAATCTTGAATTTATTTCCGCCACTTATCTTATCTACAACACAATTTAGATCAATATGGACCGTGGAGTGTAGTTGATTCAATTAAGTCAGCAGCACAATGAGTCCCCGATCATAATGTGCGGGAACAGAATCGCACGATTTCGTCACCCGATATTACAATAAAATCACAATACTTGGAGTCATGCATTGTTCATTATGTCCATACAACACAACACACCTTGCTTTCTGAGTAGCGCTGACACTTTCCGTGATAGGATTTGTCGCTTTTAAACAAAATGTGGACAAGTGTGGGTTGGTGATGGATTCTATATTCTGATGTCCCTACATCATTTATACGATAGATACATTTGACTGTATGATGGTCTTTGGCTTAAGCATAGAACGCTCCCTTTTCACATTCCTGTCTGAATGAAAACTAATTTCAATAATATCATTCTGAAGAAGGGTTACCATCAGGTGATGTTGGCCCTTGGTTCTATTAAAGATCTAAAGGCCTTCGTTTTCATAGATGTTTTCATTATCAGCTATATACGATAGTTATTCTTCATTACAAAATTATAGTTACAACCGGCTTTTCTTTCTTTCTTTCTTTCTTTAAATAAACTTATCAGCAAGTTCTCCGAAAGGTATGTACAAGTTGGATCAATTTCCACCAAGCAAGCCTCTCATTAGTCCTAGTGTGTAACCAGGTTACACAAAATGAGAAACTCTCTTTTGGTTTATTACAAGCTGCAGCATCCTTCCACCATGGTTAATTAAACAATCATGAAAAAACACCACACAATAAACTTAAAAATATCCACGTCATACTAGTTGGTAAAACAAAGACGCCGTCGCCGTCGTGCCGCGATGCCCAACATGCTGTGATAAGACCTGGGATGACATAAAGAAACCGTCACACACACAAAGGGAACCTAATCTCGCTCAATTATGATGTCCACTGACAGCCAGCTCGGGTTTCCTTGGTCATTGTCATTGATATACATTTAGCATAGATAAGTGATAAACACCTTATATCATAGAGGTAAAGCAATAATTGAATAGCTACAGGTAGGGAGAACCCATGAGAGATTGAGTGAGTCTACGACATTTCTCACCTAGATTCTGGCTTGTACTGTACTTGTAAGGCAGAGTCAGTGAGCTACCTTACATCACATTACCATGGCTTTTGAGAACATGGATTTGTCCAACAAAATCCCCATCAACCGCTGTAGTCTATCCCCCTTATACATAAAAATTAACAAAGGTTAAGCCCACTTTAACCAAAATGTGTTTTGTCTACTAAGCTAAGAAAAAAAAGGAATAGAACATATTTTACTTAAAATGGATTTTCGGAGTTGCCTGGAAAAGATTGCTTAGGCGGTATATTAAAGTCGCCTCTTGTATCTTCTTGTTTATATGTCCTTGCTCATTTGTAAAATTATGGTTCAATGTAGAGTTGTACATTGTACATTCTAAATTTTGGTCAATATAAAATAAAAAAAAATTAATGTTGAAGATGCGTGGTCTAGTAAGACGTTGGTCAATGGCCTGCTCTACTACCGTCGTCACCCGGAGAGACATGATCCGCTCCGCTGGCTCTCCTCGTGACGTGGAGTTATGCTGTATAAAGTTGTTTGGATCTCATTTATTTCGGAATACCTAGTAAAAAGACTTTTAATGAAATAGAAAAACATTGAACTCTCATTCCTATTAACAAAATTTTAACTGACTTCGAAAATATTTTTTTGTGTAATTAAGCAGTCTCTATTTATAGAGACTACAATAGTGTTATACTCGTAGATATAGATAAAGTTGTTTCTTTGCGTGTATTTCTTATTCTCATTTCTTATCCATTGTAAGCGACAAATGATATTTAAAAAGGAATCTCCATTTACAATACAAAAACTGAACGCGATAATCTCGGATTTATAAATTTCTCATTGGATGTTATTAACAACACCTTAGGTTAAAGTAACCTCGCTTTTATCTTACCAGACCGTATCATCATCATTTCGTGTAAGTGTCAATCTACCTTGCACACCCTGGTATCAGAGTTCTTCGGCCTCTCGACCCCTGACGTAGTTTCTTTAACGACTACCAGATGGCAGTCAGGACGAATGGCTTAATGAGTACTGCGAAGCACAAAATCATCTTATTATCGGACAATCAGGTGTTTCGCACCTGCAATGTTCTAACCAAACTGGAGACAACATCAACACCAATCGTCTTAACCACTAGACCACGGAGGTACTTATCATACCGTATGCAGTATATTAGACCGTATGTTTCATTGTCATCCATTAGTACAAATACTATATTCAAATATAAATCAACAGAAAAAATTATAATATCCCAAATGGGATCCCTTTCGTTGACATAATGTATTTATTCCTAAAATATTTTGGCATAACGTGTTTGGCATATTTTTTTTTTGCATAATATTATTTTGTCATATTTGATTTTTAGCACATTATTTTTAGATTAGTATTTATGATTTCAACAATCATGTTAAATTTATTACCTTATAATATTTATAGTTTAATTTTTTATGCAAATAGCTAGTGTAGTGCTTCAAATCTTTGTCCCACAAAGATTGGTGCACCTGGTGGCACTACGGCACATGTGTCATATGTCAATTGAAGCCGTCATTTTTCCACGCTATTAGAGTCTGTCAATTGGTATTGTAGCGCTTTGGATGTTTGAGAATTCCACGTACCTGGCTCGAATGTTTGTCTGTTTGCTCAAATCTCGGTTCTATTAACGGCAAAAGGCAGGAAATACCTGGCTGGAAAATATTCCTTACAATTTCGGTGCTTTGTATCCTACGTGCATTTATTAAAAGTTTATTGTTCCTAATTGGAGATGTCTGCCAGTCAACCACCACAAAAACATATTTTTCTTACTTAAAATTTTATTGTAGCCATTACTTTCTTATATTACTGGACCTAAATATTGTATTATTTTTTGATGTTATTATGTAAAGAAAAAAATGGACAAGTTATTGACCTATTTTTAGAATTTTATTGAGGCCATCACTTTCGTTTATTATTGGACCGAACTATTGTTGGTTTATGTTATATGCCTGTTATATAATTTGTAAGTAAACAAAAGTATGGTTAGGTTATTGACCGGACCCATTTTTACCCTTTTTTTCACCAAAGAAACATTTTTGCAAATTATGTAGTGCTCTACCTTCCTAATAAATAAAATAGCAGGAGATAAGAAACTCGTTACATTAATTGCAGTATTATTCACTTCAAATCATTTATTGGTGACGTCACACTACAGACTCGCTCAAATGGGGTATTTTAAATTTAAATTTAAATTTAAATTTATTTATTTCTCGCTTACATGTACATAATATGAAGAAGGTGGAATTACATAATTTGGTAAGAATGTACATAAACCCAGGCTGGGTGTTGCGAAGTCTTTGAAGTGGTGCCAAAATCTATACATTACAATTTAATTAATGTCGAAATAAAAATAAAAATAATGATAATAAAATAAGTAAGTATGTCAATAAGTAATGTTTTGAAAGATAATGACATCGCAAAAATTATATAATAACATAATCTGTAATACACACATCCCACTAAATCATTTTTATGTAATCACACTGTCAAAAAGTTGTCAGGTCTCATGTAGAGCCAAGTTTTTAACTCTACACGCCCTAACTTAGTTCCTTATTTTTATGTTTTACAATAGTAAGTTCTTGTAGTAACGATATTGCAAATATAACTATCACTATCAGTCTATCACTACATAGTATTAAACATAGTCGCTTACTCTGTCCCTATGTCCCTTTGTATACTTAAATCTTTAAAACTACGAAACGGATTTTGATGCGATTTTTTTCAATAGATTGAGTGATTCAAAAGGAAGGTTTTTATGCCCATGCGAAGCCGGGGCAAGTAGCTAGTAGATAATAAATTATTATATTTGCATGTTTATTATTATTTTTTATACTATTGAATGGTGTGATCGTAGAACAGATGGCTGTCTATAAAATATGTAGTCAATTATACATATCGACATATATCTATCTATATATTTTATTGTACGAAGTTTCGATGCTTATATGTATATAACATCATACAGTTTATTGATAATAAATCTCTATTGAAAGCAAAAAGAATGGCGTCGTAAATGACTCGGCTCTTGGTTATGTCGCCGGGATATCTCGGCAGCCCGGGGTCCGACCAAATTACAGTTTTTGTGCCTGTCCGGCATTCACACGTGGCTTCGTTATTTTTGCCATAAATAGCAGTAATCATACATCAAATCTAGGAAAAAATAATCACATTTGGACTATTTCATACGACATTCGTTTCTCAAAATGGTAATTTATGATGCTATTGAGATATGACAATTAGGATGGCCTTAAAACATTATTTTATTTGATACTTTAAGTCGTTATTTAAAGTTTTTAAGGGCCTTTTATGGCATCTTTTAATGACCAATCGTAATAATTTTTCTGGAAACAGTATTTATTCAAAACTTGAAATATCATTATTTTTTATTTGTAAAGGTGCGCTAAAAGTTTTAAATCAGCTTTTGTGTATGAGTGTTAAAAGAAACAATGCCTTAACATCACTTCGTAAAAGTGTATTGTTAGTATTGTCATAAAAATGGCTATGTTAACCTTATGTTATATGTATAACGTTATTGTGCGCGCGGTGAATGTCTTCACATGTAAGTAAGTATATGTCGGTGTGTTATTTTCTTACGTGTTTCTTATATTCTACAGTTAACACATACAAATACGGATATAACCTCGTCTTGTTTAGCGTTCCAGTGTGTCTTTGTAGTCAGCTGTTTGACATTCGCATCACACCCCCGCGCCCGCGGCTCGTAAATTCAGTGTGCGTAGTGCATTTCTGCGCAACGTCAACGTCTGCGAGCCTTCGCCATTTTTATCGATCGCATGGACGTCGCCGAAGGGGCGAGACTGTGCCAGCTGCGCGGCCGGACTCGAGCACCACCACTCCGTGTCTCACTGCCGACACGGCCACCAGGATCCGGCTGCGGCACCACCCTGACCGACTGCCACCACCGTTGTTGTTGAACACGCAGTCCTCGTCGGTAGGCGGGGCTCGGGATGAACGGTTCCTCAACAGCCGGGCACTGAGGGGTTCGGAGAGGGGCAACGCGCAGGCGCGCGGGGCTCGACCACAGTCTCGCGGCCGCCGCCACACTGCGCGCACGTCCGCGCGCTCGAAGCCCGCAAAATCAGCTGATCGGCGCGCGCCCCGCGGCGCACATGCCGTGAGGCCGCGCTCGTCGCCATGACGGGCTACGCCCGCGGCGAGGCCGATTTCGCCGCCGACCGATTTCGTCGGGACGCGCGGCCGGCCTCTCTAGCCCCCAAGGACTACTCGGTGCCTTTACACGTAGACTGCAGTATCGAATACGAGCTTCCCGACTGTGCCAAGCCGCCGCAGGGCGTCAAGATCGAGCCTCTGCTCATGATCCACCCGTCGCACTTCCGGAGGCTCGAGAGCCTGCGGCGCGTTCCGTTCGTGAACAACCTGCCGCGCGGCGACGCGGCCGCGGCGGTGACCCCGGGCAGCCGCGCGCGTGTGCCGCGAGCGCCGCGCCGCTGCTGCCGCGCCGCGCCCGCGCCGCCCGCGCCGCCGCCGCAGCCGCAGCCGGCGCAGGCTGCTCGCCAGCGCGGGCCGGCCGAGGAGCCGGCGCGGCCGCTGTGCTACCGCTTCGAGTCGTACGCGGCCGAGGCGGCCGGCGGCAAGCTGTCGCGCGCCCGCCTCAAGCCGCACCCGTACCTGCCCGACGCGCTGGACTGTGATATCGCGCGCGCCGTGCCGCCGCCCTACGAGCGCTTCGACAAGCGCGCGCTCCAGCAGCTGCCCATCTACATGTAGCCGAGCCGGGGCCCGGGCGCGGCGCGCCCGCTCTCTGTGATGTTTCGTTGTAATTAGCTAGTGATAAGCGGACGAACCTAATACCAAATAGTACCTATGTACGTTGATATTGTTTAAACGTTGATTTATGTGTTGTTGTACCGGACGTTACGATGTGTTGTGCGCCGTCGAGGACCGTATACCCACCACCGAAATATTTATTCGCAAACGCAGTAACTGACGCTTAACGACTAAATTATTGTACCGTCGCCGATTCGTTGCGTATTCTGTATAAGATATCATATCGATAAATATATGTTCAAAAATGTATTATATTAAATATGTAACTATAGAGTAAAAAAAAAATGAAAGTGAGAAAAATATTACGAATAAAACTAGGAATAGCTATGTTTTGACTAGGCGATGAGTTCTAGAGCATCCCGAGCGGTAACTAGACGTACTCTACTCTCATTTTGTAAGCGGTTATGTTTGTTAAAATTATATATGAAGAGTCCTCTGAAGAATAGTCTGATTAACGAATATTCGGCATGTAAAAGTCTTTATAAAACGCTTACTTAGCATATCATAGTATTATATTGTGTCATAGTCCAATGCCAAAAATATAACTATCTTTTTACAAAAATCCCTAACGCATCGTTTTATTTATCTCCATGCGTTTGGTCCGTAGTGAGGGTAGAATGTTACCGAGTGTGTCGATGTGCAGTGCCCTAGTGAGTGTGTATGTCGGAACATTGCTTAGCCACGTCGGTGACGTCAGGGTCTTGACGACAGTGCCAAAGGATGCCTAGGAAGCCAGTGATATGTCTTGCCAATCCCGGATTTCCTCCGACGTAAGTATAAACGATGGGACGAGTCATTAACATAAAGTCATCTAAGAACACCAACCACGGACACAGCCCGCGGGTGTACTATAATTACGTCCTACGCCTACGTCAAACGTAGGTTTAGGATATAGAGTAATATTTTACTTTAATTTTAGTTAAGCAATTTCAATTTTAACGACTGAAAAGTTATTTATGTACGTAATTTAGGTAGTTATTTTTTGTGTGTTATTAAACAGTCATCCATTTATTAGTCTTTTAATGCAAAAAACCAAGTTCAATAACGTTAAACGATAAAGTTGCAAAAACATCAAAAAACGTTCTAACTATAGCGTACCTACTGTGATAAAGTTCATTATCTGCAAGTAAGCATCCTCCATGCCAGCCATGATTCCTTATTACGCAATGTAGACAAAACACAGACAAACAAGAGATATAATAATAGGTTTATAATCTCATTGCATAACTTCTAACAAAAGTATTTTTTGTAAGAACATTTTTTGCCTAAGCCTACCTCACTTACTCTTATTACCCATTCATAAAAAGTATAAAAAAGATAATAGCTGATTGTGTAATGTTTCAAAAGCCTGTTTGTTCAGAATATTTAAAAACTGTAAAATTATCTTTTATTTAGCTCCAGGAATGTCTCTTTTTATTAGTTACAAAGAATAAAAGACATCGGAATTTTGTAAATTTTGGCAAAATCGTCTATGTATTTAAACATGAAACTTGCCATTATATTAACGTCATATTTCTATGGGGGTGTATTAGACATCCATATCTCGTATGAAATGCTCTTCACAATCAAGCATATATCTTGAGCTTATCCTTCAGAGGTCCTGGTTTATATCACATTTTTAGTGTTTTTGCAGATATTTATAACAATTTATATAAATTGATGAATCACGACAAAAGCTTTAGCTTAATTTTTGTTATTTGTTATCCCTTTGTTATAACTAATTCCAATAAGATCATTATGTAATCATAACACCGAATTGTAGCGTCCTTATTTGATAGCTACTAACTAAATTCTGTTCAAAAGACATGTATTAATAAAAGTAAAATTGTTTTATTATCACTGTATTAGTATCTATTTGACATAATCTAAGTAATAAAAAAGAAAATCTTAAATTATATATATTTTTTTCTTTAAAACATTCTGATTTTCCAATTAGATATTTTAAATATAAGCTAGAACAAGAAATAAGCAAGATAGAATTATTAAAAACAGCTTGTTTCTCCCCTCAAACATGATCTTGTGAGGAAACAATGTTTCAAACAGAAATGTTAGATTTGTTTGATTAATTTTACATAGGTACTTAATACAAAATCATAGAAAACCATACACAAAAGATCAAAATGTATATAAAATAATCGATATTGTTACAAAAACTCTAAAAAATTCTCAACGAAATCTTAACTGATTATAAAATCATTAAATTTTGTTGTTAAAAAATTAACACCGTTTTAAAAAAAAAATTATTTATATTATTACAATACAATAGAAATTATGGACGCTTTCTTAATTAATTTCTATTTGGTGGGAGTATATAATTACTACATAGCTTCCTTATTAACATCAAAACAGATAATTACTCGTAATTAGTCTACAGTGCGAATGCTTCAAGCGAATATACCGCTGATGTCATTATCTCAAGTCTTCAATTTCTACAATTATATTATTAATTTCTATTCAAAATTTTTATAATATTACATACATCTTCGTTTATTTAAACCGATCTCGATAAAAACTTTGAATTTTCAATTGCTCGTCTCAAATTTTGTTGAAAGATATGAATTCCGAATTTTTAAAATTATTAGATTGTAAAGGTTACATTCTGAAATGTTTAGTCTCTCGTTCCATTTGACAGGAATTAAATAAAAACTACCCGACGTTTACAATTAAAATCACCATAAATAGTCGACGCCGCGGGAGGCTTTTCATTAACATGTGCGCAGTGTGGGCTTTTATAATTATAGTAAAGATACTGAACTCAAATCCCAGGGTATCATTGAAATAGTTTTGATTTTTGATTTGTTTGTTCCTTTTGTGTTTAAGACAGTAACGGTCGGATTGTGGACGTTAAACAATGGGTAATTTATGACAATGCCTTTTGATAGGTTCGCTCTGATTTGCGTAGAGTTTTGATACAAAGTCGATGAAACACTTCTACGACGTTTGTTTTCTAAGACGCTTTGTGTCTGCTTTGACAATGCTTCAAAAATATCCGCCAAACAAAAGGCCGCGAGTAGCAAGTCACTCATTCAATGTTTTATTATCTATTCGAGAGGCACTTACACACAATGAGTCGTGAATAATCCACAATAGTCGTTGGGAAATATATTATTCGTGCTGAATCGCTCTTCGGGGAAATAAGACAGGCCATAAGAATGAAAGGTTGATTATTATGATTCGTTACATTCAGACAATTAGTGGTGGGTCTAATTAAGGTGCAGCGGATAGATTCGAATCGCGAGAGAATGGACTATTACCGCAGCGCACGCAGAGTCACGCAGTGTCTGCTCCATTACCGAGACGAGACGTGAGCGACGGCGTTAAATTAGCATCCAAGTAATAAACATCGAGACTAATGGATGATTGCCGACCCCTTCCCTCAGGCGGCAGACCTCCGCCTTCATATTTCTTGCGGTCTAAGCCTCTTCATGAGAGCAAGAATGATTATCCGCCGCCGTAGCGACTAAAGCTGTATTTATTTTATCTTCGCTGCGATAATAAAAAGTTTATTGTAACTTTTTATGACTTTAATATTATGCCCGCTCAGCCTTGCCATAGAGGGTGATTTCGATCTCAAACATATTTGGTTTCAGAAATAATGCCTGCTTGCTGTATAATTTGAGCTCGTATTGTTATCTGTTCAGTTAAATTCTTCAGCTTCAAATAATTACCATTTATTATATTCAATATTGTTTACAGTTAATTTAATTAATTATCATTAGTGTTGTTAAAATGAATTAATGACTTTTAATTACAGAATTACTTTAATAGGAGCATTTTGGTGTAGTCGTGTGTTAATTGCAGGATTGGCTCAGCGAGCGTGTCTCGACTTTCTGAGATAAGACTTGAGTTGAGTGCGAAACGAGCCGGTCTCGCTCTGATAACTGCACTTTACGATCAAAGTAGCAATTCCATAATTGCCTCCTTCTTCGGAACATATTACTGCAGTTACAGCTAAATGCCGCCCGTCCAATTTGTATAAAGTGGAAAACACTCCGGGTGGAATTCGATTGCCAAAATGCGAGTATAATTTATCGATAGTATTATCTCTCGTAAAACGAAAACCCAATTTATGTTCTCCCGCCACCCGCCGTCATAAAACATAATATTATCGACAACGGCCCCCTCCCTAGGCTATCACGAAACTAAGTAAGCATCGGCCATTTTAAGCACCAAAGTTGACGGGAGGCCCGCATTAGTTCTCCTATATGTATCTCTTTCTAGCACTCCCTTCCCAGACTGAAACCTGAGCGAGATGGCATCAGGGAGCGGGAATTCTTTCATCTTTATACAAAAGGAGTTTCTTTTTATAAATACGCACAATAAGTTAAGCGTGAATCGATAAGATACATAAGTATCAGGTTTTCAATCTCCAGTGATGAATGTGGCGTTCGTTACTTGATGTGGGCAGACAGGCCGGGGTTTATTCGTGGAAGTTTCAATCCATTTGGAATGAAAATGAGCGCCGATGGCGTAGATAAACGTGCCTCAGCGCACCCGCATTCGCTCCGCATTCAGCGGTGACGCTTTGTGATTCCACATGCTTTGAGTCTCTAAATCATCGTTTAGAATGAGCATTGGCAAGGCATTGTAAATCTTGACTATTCATTCTGTATGTTAGAATCTAAGCGCCAAATATCTTTGCATAGGTACTTTATATACTTCTCAGACTAATTTATGATTTGAGAGTTTATTATCAAACCACTGAAGCAATTATATGAACCGGTAAACAGAGGCTTTTAATTAAACATGCTCTTATACGGATGACGTAGGTTCCAAACGTCACACCAATCTACCTGAATACATAATGTTCCCAGTATAATGATACACTAATTTGTTATACCATAATCTAAAGTAGGTACAATAAATAACTTACATAGTTTCATATGTATATTTTAAAATTATAGGACACCCATTTGCTATTAAGTTCAATGGTTCAATCTGACAGTTACGTAGCAAGCACTGTTGATAATGTCCGAATGATATGTGCCGGCTATTTCCAGTCTCGCTGTAATGACGTCGACGTCGCGACCTACTGCGGACTGCAATCAGCTGATTGGAGGCGGGGAAGGGGGAGGGAGCGGCGCGACGGCGGCGGGAGGGGAGGTAGGGGGCCGCGCATGCCACGCTGCACACATCGGCAACACAACAGCTGATGCGACCGAGACAGAGATAAGGCGCTCTCACTCGCCTTGTAATTAAAGGACACGAAATCCGTATTTACCGTCCGACAGGATTATCTCTCGCTGACACTAATTACCCACGCTTTGTACCTAAAACTTGACGTCTTTTAGAAATAGTAAAGCCGACATTGACACTAATTTGAGACATAGTTGGCACTGTATTTCAGCCTTTGTGAAAGCATCATTTCAAAGCGCCGACAATGTAGCCGGCAGTCATAACCATAAGAAAATAATAACCTCTTATTTTGTTCGTCGTAACTGAAGATTGCCTGCCATTACTTATCTTATGCGCCATTACAGTGTAGGATGCTATACGACTTCGATAGCGGAGCGTATCGGAATAAACTTAATGTAGCATAGGTAAGTATTAAGGACGGACTACATTTTGCTGTTTACTTGCTTGAATTACATGCTCTGAGTGCGCCTTTATTAAGGTGTGTGCACCACTTTCGTCTACTTACAAAATGAATAGAAATAGAAGTTACATAGGTACATAAATGATGTAAGTCGTGTTTACATCAAATGCCACCAAAAAGGAAAATATTTAGAACTTCACGAGCTATAAAGGCTCTATCTACAAGAGTAGATATTGACGTAGTTAAAGTATAGTTGGTTTTCATTTACTTTACAGCGTCAGTTACAGTTTTACGCTAAGCTAGATTTATTTCATATCAAATAATAAAGATTAATATAACATTTCTTAGCTTTATTTAAGCGAGTTTATAAATAATAAAGAAACCTTATAAGTTAAGCTTACCTTATTATTTAAAAACCAAGATGTTTCAGCATTATACCAGTAATAATAAAGTATGCAAAACAATTTTCTATGAAATATTAAAAAAGAAATCAAAATCTAATTGGAGTTAGAAAACCAAATGACTCTGTGTCGCACTGTCCACCAATGGCGGAGAAGGGAAGTGGGTGGGAGAATCAGACAATGGATCGTCTTTTGACTAGGCAGGTTGGGACAAAAAGAAAACGCCCAACGGTAAAAAGTGAAGAATATCCTGAATATCCCATCCTAATGGTTTCCTAACCACCCACAAAAGGCACTAATCACCAATAGTAAAAAAAGGAACCCACTCAATAGTTGGGGACAATAGTAACGACCTTTTCAAGAGGCACTTGAAACAATAAAGGGCTCTACCTGGTAGCAATCTGCTATCTCTCTCTTTTTACTCGACTGTTTTAGAAGGAGGGTTATGAATTTTGAGTTCATTTACGTAGATTACTATGTTTCCTGCTACAGCCACATGAGGTATTGTTAGATTCGTCCTGATAACGTGCTAGTCATATATAAATGAAAGGACACATTTTATAGATGCTTTATTTTGAGGTTCATTTTCTGACAATTATCTATTGTACCTATACAATTAAGAAGTTTTATAAAGGGATGATTAAATTAGTTTTTTGGATGTGAAAGTTCATCTTTTGAATTCGTAGGAATATAAAAACACATAAGTAAACTTTAACCTAAAACGATTTAAAAGAAACCCAAAGGTCTTTACAATTAAAAGTGAAATCCCTTGAATTTAGTACTGCAGTCAAAGGTGATTGTAGAGCTTGTTGAAGATTGCTTGGTTTCTGATAGTTTTGTACTCAGATTTACCTTGCAATGTTTTAATAACCTTGTTTTTGTCTAGTCCCATAGATTATATTCGGAATGAGGTCACCTTAATATGACTAACAAGGAAAACGTTACTAGCCGTAATTTTTGGGTGTCATCTCATAAGGTTTCTTACGTCATATTCCTTCATTTAATTAAGTCTTTTATAGACAGAGAAAGTAAACATCCCGCAAAGAACTTGTTTATTGATAAACCACGTGTGTTTAACCGACGGAGTTACTCAGCGGCTGATTATAGTTTAAAATGAAACGTAAGGCGAGAATGTGCATTTTCTTCGCTCGGTGAGATTTTTTAAATATCAGTCACATCACGGCACAGAAACATTAAAAAGATAAGTTATTTCTTTTTATAACGGATACGCACCCACGGATGCGCTGACATTAAAATGAGCTTCAAATATAGTTGATGTTAGCTCAAATTTTAAACAGGTTTAACGTTTACGGCATCTATGTTCGTAGCCAGGGGCTCTGCCCTCGTGGTGTTTGTTGCCGCCCTAAAAACAACTTGTTAAATTTCAGCATTATGCTTTACTAGCTGTTGCCCCAGACTCCGCTCCCGAGAACAACACATTGACTATGTTTTATTTGGGAATTCCGAAATAAAACATAGTCAATGTGTTGTTCCAGGGTCTAAGCAATCTCCATTTTAAATTTCAGCCAAATCGATTCAGCCGTTTTCCTGTGAAAGAGTAACAAACATCCACACAAACTTTCGAGAATTGAGAATTGTCAGTGTATCGATAAAAAAAATCATACTTAAAGAAATTCTGTTTTATAGACACAAATGTAAAACATTGTGAAAGGCTAGATAGTGGGGAAACTGGAGAAAGAGATACCAAGAAGGAGTACGTAGAGCAAAACATGGAAAAAGTAGGTGTTGAGTCGTATCAGGATGTGAAAGCACAGATCGTAAATTTGAAATAGATTAATGGTTTCTGGTCCTTTTGAGAATTCTATTTTTGCCTACTGTAAAAAGGAGTGTTTAGTGTTATCTGTTCATTTTCGTCTTTTTAGCATCATTACGCGACGCTCGTTTTTCTGTCAACGTAGCCGTATCATTAGCACATAGATTTCATTCGTTTTCGTAAATTTTATGTTTGTTTGACCGCGTTATAGAAACTCTTGGAATTTCAATGTTGTATAATATACTAGCGATCTGTTCCAACTTTGCACGAGTTTTATTTATTTTTGTTAGCTTTTCGGAAGAATTTTTCTAAAAGTGTTCGATAAAATAGCCGTATTCTAAATCTTAATTTGCGGCAAACACAATAACTGTGTTAGAAAACAGTTTATTTTTTTAATTATTTGCCTCCCTAACTTTTTTGCACCGCGCAGATTTTCTCTTTCTTTCAATGGTTGACAGGTAGGGAATGCTCTTTGAATCAAGTTCGTTAATTATTTTGAACTTACGGGACAGTTAAGTAATAATAAAAGGAATAAAGTTACATAGGCATTCTTCTTAAATTTAATCTGTCCAAGGCCGGTGTCCGTTAAAAATGTTAGTAGACACTACCAAAAAAGGGGCAGATAGCGTGGAAAGGCTGTGCGCACTTGTCGGTAGAGTCGACTCCATGTTTTTCCGCTAGCGGAAAAAAATGGTTGTAAATAATATGTGTGTACCTATTGCTTAATATATAGGCAACTTCGACGCATTTAAAACTTGTTTACCAATAAACAAACATAAAGTGGCTGAATAGCATTATAAAACATGTATTTGCTATTTGCCTGTTAGCACTTAGCACCATGAAGACTATTGCTGTTTTATTATTTAATAGTTTAATGTTACGGAATGAGATCTTTTTATTATTTATTTATGACTAGCAACCCGCTCCGGCTTCGCATGGGCATAAAAACCTTCCTCTTGAATCACTATATCTATTAAAAAAAAAACACATCAAAATCCATTGCGTAGTTTTAAAGATTTAAGCAAACATAGGGATATAGGGACAGAAATAGCGACTTTGTTTTATACTGTGTAGTGATTTGTCTATTACTAAAATTTTGTGAATTGACGTTCTTGTAGAAAATTCTACAGCAGAGTTTGTGGTATTTCTTCTTTTCCACTTGCGCTATGGAAGTTGTAGTAAACTTAATATTAATAATAAAACGTTAATAAGTGATAAAAACATCCTATATTGAGAAATAGACAATTCATTTCATTTTATTCCCATCATGGCTGCGTTTTGCAGACGTTTTGGTAAGTGAACTAGTGTGCGATCTGCCATGAACACTTCTGCCCCTCTAAATCATGTATTTTTTTATAAAACTCATTTTTTTTTACCGCATACCGCTAGATGTAGAGCCAGGTAAAATAGTCAACATGTTTACCCTGTATGAACGATTAAGAAATATTAACAATCTACATTGAACTAGGATCAAACGTTTTATCTAAATAGGTAAGTATTTTTTATCATAAATACTTACCTAAAACTTTTATTATGGCAGTAAAAATAGTCCGTCAATAAACAATTTTGGTTCCATATTAATTTTGGTTTTGTATTTCTTGTTTACTTCGACAACGTAGGTATATTACTAAATGAGTTATTTTCCATAGCTCCATGAGACAGTATAGGGCCAACAAATGGTACCAAGTTTAGTGGTTTAAATTTTATTAACATCTAGGCAATTGATACAGTTAATGTGAGTACTTCCATTATAATTTTCCCAAGAATCGGGCTATCATATTATACGCGGAAAGAAATTTTGAAATCCGATTAGTAGTCTTAAGTTATGAGCGTTCTAACAAACAAATAGCTTCACGTGTTCCTGAGAAAAGTTCAACAAATCTCAATGTGAATTCTCTTGACGTGCGCAAAACCCCAAAAAGTTGTTACCTTGAAATTGGACCCATGCAAATGTGACTTTCTCTGTCAAACCAAATTATCAGAATAAGAAAAATTGCCTTTTAAATTAATTAAGTATGAAGCCATATCGCCTGGTCCACGTTCGAGGTAAAAGTTGTATCAACTCCAGTTAATTGAATTACTGTTTGCGGTTTCATTTCGTTAAATTGGTTTTAAATATTGGCTTAATTTATTTTTTTAATTGTTAGTTCACTCACGTTAACGGTTCGTTAACACAGCCCTTGAACTTATATAAGGTGGACTCAAATCAACTGCAAATATTTTAAGGACAGATTCAGACCACTATGCTGAACAACTTTTCCCAATAAACTTATATCGAAATAAGAAAACAATTTTTTGACCTCCCATACAAATTAAGACTCATCTGATCTAGTTAAGTATGGAGAGTGAAAAAAATATTTTCAATTTTTCATACATTATCTGTAAGGTCTGAATCTGCCCTTAAAATATTTGTAGTTGATTTGATTCCACCTTATATTATATATGTGTTAGTAACCAAACTTATGTAAGTAGTTTTTTTAGATCTATAAAGAAAAATCGCTCACCCGATTTCGTATTTATTAAAAAGGTGTTTTGATAATGCATGTTATCCTAGTAAAGAAACTCATCTCCAAAGAATGTCGCCACATGACCAAAAAAAGATTTCAAACTGATTTTAGTCCCATTTTAACGTAAGTAGGTAAATTTTATCACTTTCCTTTACGATAAATAGGTATTGATAAGAAAGAAAGGAACATAACATATTTAAGCTTAAACACAGGTATCAACCATCAACTATGATGAATGAGGCGTTAGTCTCTAACGATGCTTAGTCATATTTGGTGAGTCTAGTAGATAATGGCGCACTGCCAGGGTTGGTCATGTTTTTAGATTCATGCTAAAAATACCCAGAACAATTAGTGACTAGACTGATACAAAAATATTTACAAGCCGACAAATATTAGCAAGACATAGCCGCATATAACTGTTAATATCGATCTGTTTGCAGCGAAATAACCCGTCACTTAAAGCGAATCATCGCGATCAAATTTCACATGTATTCTCCTCAACGTGACGACCTCCGTGGCGTAATGGTTAACATGCCTGCCCGCTACTCAGAAGGTCCTGGATGCGATCCCCGGTCAGATTAAGATGAAAATGATATTTTCTGATTGGCCTGGGTCTTGGATGTTGATATATTATATATTTTTTTTATAAAATTTAGTATCGTTGAGTTAGTATCCCATTACATAAGTCTCGAACTTACTTTGGGGCTAATTCAATGTGTGATTTGTTTCTATATATATTTATTTATTCTATATGTGTGACGGAAGCTTTCAAGCGTTATCGACAAATTAATGAGAATCGCCTCCTGAGCGTTTGACACTTGGCTAAGCCTGCAGATATCGCTGGATGGACGAGGTGAAGCGGGATCTACGCGAGCTGCACGCCGACAATTGGCAAGAGGTAGCGCAAGACAGATCGAAGTGGAAATCCTTATTTAAAATTTATAAATATTAAAACAAATTTAACTAGCATCAAAATTTTCTACAAAATTTACAAAATAACCAATGCAGAGGAAGCCGTTAGTTCAACAGGATATACAAATAGAACCGCTACATTATTTATTATTATTAATGAGTGCACATGGACTAAGGACGGAGTCCTAAATCACTCATTAAGTAGATATGACATAAATATTTTAAAAGTAATGATTAGGTACATATTTTTTTTTATATAACTTCAATTTGTGTCTACTAGTAATAAATTGTGTTTCAAGCAAAAGGTTTCAGTGAGCAGAAGTTTTTGTGAAAAAAGGTGGAAATTTGGCATTTTTCGTTTTTGATTCATTATAACGTAACATGTAAAGGGCTACATTTTCATACAACAAACGTCTTTAAATCATGAACATAACATGCCTAGTTTAAACGCTTTCAATATCTATTTCCCAACAATTTGATTCTTAATAGTGTGATCATTGAATTTTTTTTCCAATAAACTGGCGTCGCCATGGAAACCGAAGCAATTTCAATCTCAACGCAATTGTTATTTCTAACCTTTATAAGTTAGACTTGAAATGCTTTTTAGTATTAGGATGAGTTAATATTTTTTCTATTTCTTTCGAAGGATTTTGCCTTAAAAGGAATACAATGTTAACACGACGTGTTACAGACAAAAGGCAGTTGTGTTTACTTGAATAATTTATGTTATGTTTAGTAAAAGCTTGTACTGGCGTGGTAAAAGTAAGGTTTCTAACTAACACAAACATGCTGTACAATGCGCTGTCTGAAACAACGTGTACTTTTAAAAACAAAGGACCACGAAGTTTATTTTGTCATGAACGCTACTCAAGTTTATCCCTAGACATATGCCTAGTCATACATTTTTTACTAATGTAATGCTTCACCTGCTGGAGTGTCCTTATACCCTGCTACATGTAGTTGACGTGACCTTATAGGGGCGACAATAATAGCGGCTGTAATAACCAGTGCCGCCAAATCAGGACCATGATTAATAGCGTACCCTGGGCTCTGAAGCGGAAGCTGAAGATGCAACCGGGAAACACGCTGGGCGAAGAAAAAAGGAGTGGTCCAAGTGACAGCATACGGGCTTGCAAAAATTTAAGTCATCACGACAAAGAAAAAGATAGGTACTTTTAGGATTAAAAAGGCAGTGAAATTACATCGCCAATACTATCCTTAAGGCGTTAGTATCCTCTATTCCATAGGACAGAGTGACCGTGCTATGCGATCATGATACGTGGACAGCATACTTGATAGGGAACCTGTGTCGTTGTATAAAAAATATTGTATGTAAGAATGCGTTTGGCAAAGAGTTCCTAACAACAGGAAATAAAAAGCATACATTCAGGATCACGTTTCTGTTCTGATAAGGCGCGGGCGGCGGGCGGCGGCGGCGGTGCGGCGCGGGACTGTTTACAAACGGTGCGGCGGATACGCCTCCGGCGCATGAGTGAATACGTTGTACATAATATAGAGAAAAAGCTAAATGTGCAATTTTATCAATATCGATCGATTTTACCAGAATCTATCAACTTCAGTTTGCAGAGCTAGCGGACTGAGATGTGATTCTGAAAAGTAAAAAAAAAGTGCCTGTTTTGTTTCAGTAGATTTTCTAGTGCTTAAACGCACACACAATCCACGGTTCATATTCAGCATGGATTTCTCTGTATTTTGTATATTTACTCATGTGCCTGCAGGCCTTTCAGAAACACGCGATAAAAAAACGCATTAAATACGACTGGAAACCAAGACTAACGATTTTTTTGAAGATTATGTTTCAAAGAACTGCCGGTCGTGATCCTCAGACATCATTTCTCTTCGCACGTTAATAATAGACTAGTTTTGACAGATATGGCGTACAATTTACTAGATTTTTGTTGAAGATTACCAAGAATAATATTTTTTTAATTACACTGGGATTGTCACTTCGCCTCGCAATTTACTGCATGACAGTTGATGGAATTATAAAATACATGCTTTTTACATCAGGTTTTCGATAAGAACTACTTTCTAAACCTCAATTAATCAGATTTTGTTTGGTAGAAAAAAATTGCTCGTTCAAACCGGGCTTATGGGATTAACCTGTACTGCCATGGTTTCAAATTTAGCATAAGCGTTTAACGGAATCACTAATTGGATTATTTAAGTATTTTCCAATAGGATTATTGTACAGTCATCTACAGGGTTCATTGTACACAGAAACCTGTAGATGAGTGTACTCTACATATACTCTACCTAGATGTATATTTTGAAATTTTAGGCCTTGTATCATAAATACAGCACTGCCCTACCCTAAGGTTGGCTGGAAGAAATTGCAATTTGCCGCCTTTGTACACAATTATTTAAGTGCATTCTTTGTACTTATTGTTTTTTTAATTGATAAAATAAAGTGTATATTTATCTATCTACAGCAATCCTGACTAACGTTTTACTATCCTCAAAAATTGCTAACGTCGTCTTTGTAATATGTAAGTTCGAGGTCAGTCGACCTTGCAAACTCTGTTACTATGTTACAAAACTCGTGGTCTCTACCTCAAGTTTCCTTTCAAGTATCTTTACATTGTATACCGAAGGCTCACCTGTGTACAGTGAATTCCAGCTGAGTTCAATAGCCGAGGTCGACATACGAGATAAAACACAATTAGTATCTTACTGAAACTGTCAAAGGTAATTAAGCAATTATTTTTTTAGTCTTAGCTCAAGTTTACGTACCTGTCTACTTTTTTTGTTTTGTAGGTTATTATTTTACTTAAAGATTATTAGGGTTAGGCTTGCAATACATTATTATATATGTAAGGAGTTGTAGCCCAGCAAAATATTAATAATTTCGCATAAATTTTTTTAGCAACTAGGTAAAGAAAAAATAATAGCATGTGCATTTGAAATCGAATTTCGAATCCCTTTGCTCAAAAATCAGCCTCGGGCATAAACTATTAACCTCAACCAGTGTTCCCCGAAACGGAACGCATTCTCAAAGTTCCTCGAAGGCCATACCATAGCTACGTTTCGTTTCATGTTAAAAACAGAACATCGTGATTAGGAACGCCGGGGGACGCCAAAACTTGGAACGTGTCTCGAGTTCTGCTCCCCTGGTACTGCGGATCAAAGAGTGGAGTTGCTGTGGTATTTCTTTGTGGCATCATCAATTAGATTCTGAACCATTTAGCTATGTAATTAAATTTGGACTTGTTTATTTGATTGAACTATTTAGAAGAAATGGGGTATACAAACTATTCAGTAGTAGTACGACTTTTTTACAAACTTGCAGAGTATATTATACATACTTTACTTTGCTGGCTTAGCGACCTGACATAGATTTTGGCCTTCGAATCGAGATATATTTTACATATTGGGAAAAACGCGTGATTTACCCGATTGGCTGATAATAAAGATGATTCCGTGCGGCATCATTATTCTGTGAAACCGGTTTATGCATGGACAATTGACCATGTACCCTATTCAAAATAAATTGATTTATTTGTGATTTTCAGGTACGGAACCCTAAAACGTGACTGTATACTTCAAGCGTCATAAACTAGGAACGTGAGCTGTAACTACGTCCAAACACCATTTATCCGCAATCCGTGATATTTGTCGTGTCATCACACGATACCACACTCACGCACTGATAATTCAATAAAAAAGAGTTATTTTATTTAGAAATTATCAGCTTCGTGTTAACATCACGTTGTACTAGATAGGGAAACAGAGCTGTGAACATAGACTATATTTCCATCTGCCATCCATACATATTAGCACACTTGTTTCTCGCTGGGGTAGCTAAAGATTAATAGTAGATTGTTATATAAGGGAGGAAATAATTAATTTCCGTGCGAGGTATTTAGACTATAGTCTATATTAGTATATAGATTTTCTCTACTCTCTCTCATCTCAGCGCGGTTGCTTCCTTAGCTGAATGCTTCGGAACCCAGAGTCCCCTTACATAGATTTTCCACACTACCGAGTAGTAGTGTGGAAAATCTATAGTAGGGGACTCTATAGTATGAGTTACTATAGAGTTCTTCTCACATAATACGCATAACGGGGTAAGCACGCGGGTAAAATACAGTGCGCTTTAAGAGGAATTTCCTCCAATGTACGCTGGTATAGTGGAATTAACTCCTTGCCACGGTTTTCTCAAAGAACTACAACATGGGGTTTTTCAAAAAGGGCGTAAAAAGATATCTTGATGGTCGCCCACGCGCACGTGAAACCCCTGGTGTTTAGGCGTCCATAGGCTACGGTAACCACTTCATATCAGGTAGATCGTATGCCTGTTTGCCTACTTAATGGAATAAAAAAGGGATTAGTAAATACCTAAGAAGATTTTAAGAAATTAATGCAATTAAGTAGAAAGAAATAACATAAGGAATTTGCAAAGAATTTATCAAAAATGCAGTTTCCTTATAAATATAGAGGTAATTTTCCCTCTTACTTTTTCGTTGGAATATCCAAGATAACAAGTCAGACAGCTCTAAGAAATCACCTATAACACATCGATCGGAATCTCCGTTGATTTAAATAAACGAGATTTCTACGTTCTTTATTTTTTAGGACATATTTGATATGTGATATGAATAAAAGATCTACATCAGATATGTATTGATTAGACACGCATGTATGCATGATACCACATTATTAATTACCGAGTCACGAAAGTTGACAGACTACTTATATTTTTACGCACACATGGATATTAAGCATATTTTTTCCCCCGGTTCCACCTGTCTTTGACGTGTATGTATCATATAACTCATTAGGATTCAGGCTAACATCATGCAAAAAATTTTTTTTTGATGAATAATGATTTTAATATTGCATGAAGATTTGTCTGGTAGTTCTAGAGAGGTTTTTATATAAATAGTGTAATATGCAGGATATCACTAATAATTCTAAGGTGATACGAAGTTCGCCGGGACCACTAGTCAAGACCTTCCTCTTCAGTCCCTCTATTAAAAAAATGCATGAAAATCCCTTATGTAGTCTAAAAGATCTAAACATATAAGTATAGGGATAGACAGCGGGAAGCCACTACTGTGAACTTATTAGTTCACAGTCAGTTCATTTGTCTTTTACTAAGGCAATATTTCTTGTAATAAACAAAATATTTTTCTTAAAATCCTGGTTCTAAGCCTATAGGTACCACAGTCCTATACGATAGTATAGGACTATTATATTCTGTGGTATAGGCTTAGAACCAGGATTTTAAGAAGAATTGATTGTTTTCCTTATAAACAAAAGGATATTTTACACCTGAACTCTAAAAGAAATTAAAAAAAAATATATACTTTTCTCCAGTTTCTCCGAACTCAGGATGTACTGGTTCAAAGAAAAGATAAACCAAATTAACCAATGCACTATAGAGGTTAAAATTGTTTTATTTTGACGCGCAAAAAATTCCAATCAACTAATCTTAATCCAATTAATACTTATAAATATTTACCTACATATTGGATGTTACGCATAACTTGCTATAATTAATGTAAACAGTTCAGCTAACTGAGTCACCATAAAAACGTGTATTAACACACTTCACAAATTCCTTGTTTCTCAACACCTTAATAAGCAAGAGACTGAGTAGCAGCTTTAAAGAAAGCTTACACTAAGGTGTGCATGGTCGATTGATCTTGTAACTTACATGAAATAATGATGAATACCTTACTATCTCATCTTAGCGCTTTTCCGGTTGCTTCCTCATCTGGCTGCTTCGATGCCCTTTACAACACAGCCCTTAACAACACGGCCTTGATTCTGTAAGCTTTCATTTTAAACTTCGAATCTGAATCCGCTGTGAGTTTCTTGATTGGCATTCTAACTCGGTTGACAAATCGAATCTATACTAGCGCTAGCAAGCGTGCGTGCAAACTTGTAATTTTGAACCTTAAGCGAAGTGTAAGTGATAGCGACGTGAGAAGCGAATTGTTGTTTGAAATTTATAGAATCGACAGGCATGATATCGAATGATTTGAAAGGCTGTTTTGTTTTGGAATTTATGCGAAAGTCTACACAATTTTAATCACTGTAAACGTAAACCTTAGCAATATTTATGCCATGCATTTTGTACAGAAAATGTAGTGTATAAGCGTCTTTTTGTTTACTATGCAAATTGTGTTTATTTCATTGCATTTAATATTAGTACAAAATTATAGTGTATTGATGAATTACCTAATGGAGTACCTAAAGTTGGTAAGTGTATGTTATATAGACTTCTGGGCCGCAATTCTTTTTATTTTATTTGTTTATAATAAAACCGCTGTTTTACGTAATTAAACGGTTGTTTTGATTTCAACATATGTTGGTAAACTCCAGTCTTAGTTTATGAAAGGTTTTCGAAAATTTTGACCGGTTCAAAAATACAATAAAGTGGATCAATCCAAAATAGTAACATATGAATGTAGTCCACACAATATTAATAGAAAAAAACATGAATTCACAAAACGTTGATGTTATACAAAAATTTATTGCTCTAGTAAAATTTAGAGAAATAAGATTACCAAACTGTATTGCGGTGTAGTTGAGAGACTTAATTCATGACACATTTTTCCGAAAATACACCTATAAGGTGAGCCGTATGATTTTTGCCTATTAAATAGTATAAAAAATATTACACTCTTATGTGGAGTGGACTAGTCGAGTAATAATAACTCATTATAATTGCAAATATTTACTTGGTACTCATAAAAATACAATTTAATTCCCTTTTTATAGGTAGTATAATTTCGATAATAATGTACAGTTTTCCTGTATCCTGGAGGTACGAAGTGCTTCGTGCTAATTAGTGTTTTAATTTGGAGCCGGTAAACACCACGCTTCCTGGGCAATTAACGAGATACGAGCCATGACACACACACGTCTGGAGATAAGTGCGTTATGTTTGTTTGTAACCACTTTAGTATAATAAAACCTAAAATGTAAGTAAACACAAAATTGTAGAACAGACAACAAATATATTTTCCTTTTGTTCTGTAATAGATCTCATCATGGGATAAGTCCGCCGTTGCATTTATCTTGTGTTCTGTAGGTACTTTTTTATATTATCTAAAAAAAAGTTACAACAAACAAAATAAAACAAATATAGTGATTGCATTGTTGAGTTACGATTTGAAAGGTATTTGAGGCAAAGGAATGCTGGATATTGTGGTAAAATCAAGTTGACAGTGCGCGATCCCACTACATATTATGTGGGGTCGGCATAGCATGGTAAGTACTACAAGATATATTCAGCAGGTTTGGAATACAGTTGGATATTAGATAAATCCAAAATTTTCAATTTTATATGTTATTACAAATTTTTCAAAAAGATATAGATATGATAGCCGAACCAAATTGAAATGGGAAAAAGGCTAGGAGTCATCTGATGATTTTTTATCCAAAATAAGAAACAATGGTGACTTTCAAATGTAGAGCCTTTTCCAGTTTTTTTTTGCCCTTAGTCGCTTTTTACGACTTCCATGTAAAGAAATGGAGAGAAAAGAAGAATAGAAGCTGAAAAGTACACCAATAGAAAACTAAATAAATATTAAACAAATGTTTGTTTTTATAGCGATGCTTTAAGTTGGTATCATATAATAAATAACTAATAATGTTGTCAGAATGTAAAATAAATATATAAACAAAACATGACTCTGTTTTTGAATTAATATTACTTATAAAGCATTCGTTATGTGCAGTAAATAATAATATTTATGAGTAATACTTACAAACGGAAATGTTTTAATTAGGTATTAAATTCCATGTAGAACCTAATATAATGACCCTTTGATTAAAATATTTATTTGATTAAATACAATCCAAATTTAATCTTTTAGTTATAGTGGAGATATATGGAGCCCCTACAATCACATAGATTTTAATTACTCAACCTTCGATCGAAAATGCAACTTATTTTCTTAGATGTAGTCTCAATAGTTTTATGTATCTACTAGATTTCGCCCGCGGCTTTGCCCGCGTGATAAAAGGTATCCTATGTCTAGGCAAGCATACAGCCAACGGTAGAGATAGGTGGTCACCACTCGCCTATGTATGTGTGTGTATCTGGCTATTCCTTGGAAACCCACTACACTGAGCCTTCAAGCAAACGCCATAACCATTTTACAAATTAAAACTGTAATTGTATCCAATGAGGGTTATTCTGTTTCATGAATGTTACAGCAGCTCTTACAACAAGTAGTGTTTATTTAGTGAAGTGCCTACATAGCACAAAGGAGGACAGCTAAATATTCAATGACGGCCACTTGAGATATCGCTTTGATGACTGGCCCTCGGTATCTGCACGGCGAGTAGTGGCGTCAATAAATTCTAACTAGGTTGAACTAATTTTTTACAAATATTTGTTAAAAGGTACCATTGTCATTCATTTTAGTCATCTCGTTACATTCAAGCCTTAAAGATTAGGGATCAGGGTCTGAAAAACGCAATACAAGATAATATTTATACTGACTCTTTATTGCACTAAGCAAGTGATTCCAAAAGATATTTCAAACTTAAACAATGTCTTGAAAGAGGAGGTAAAAACTTAGACAAAAATAAGATTTTTTTTATCCAAATTATCTTATTTTAATCTTCTACTTAATAAATATTTAAATCCATCATTTTTTTGGATCCCCGTAAAGTATATTTATTAGTTCATATGCAAGTGGTTGTTGCTGGCAATTTCTGGCGATATTTTTCTATTGACATTGTAAAGACCAATATCGGTAATATTAGTTTTTATATTACAGTACAACTTTCTGTTAAGGGTCATTAATGGTACAGTGTTTAGCTGAACTGAAAGATTTTATTTTTAAAAAAGGTTGGCCTTTTTAGTACGTGATTATCAAATTTAAGAGAACTATTCGTTTTGAGAACCTGGCAGTTTTAATACCGATTGTAAACATCTGTATGCACGTGGACTGGAGTAATTCAAGTTCAATGTAAAAACTTTGTACTCTGCATCGTACAGTCGGCTGCAGAGAAATCTGACCCCCATGCCACAAGTATCACTATTGAAAGGGGGTCATATTTCTCTGCAGCTGACTGTACCTATTCCCGTTTTAAAGGGAATCTTTTGTACTTGGTTTTAATGCTATACTGCTATTTAATCTCCGATCAATTGCGTCATCAGGATTATTGCTAACATGCAATAATGATTTTTACTTCCAACTGCTTTTTAATTTTTGTAATTTCTTGATCTAACTTTCGGCGTTGCTTTATATTCTCGTAATTCGTTTAAAAGTTTTCGTTTTCTTGGTGTTCCTGCGTGATACTTTGACTGTGTTTGCTCTTCAGTTGATTGTAATGATTCTGTTTGGGTTCCAACGGTAGAATATCCTTTAATTCGTGCAGATTTGGACTGTAATTCAGAACAACATGAGCTTTCTGCTAAATTTTTATTCGACAATATTGTCTCTTCGCCTATTACTTGTGAGGATATGGACTGTGTTTCTGAACATGGCGAGCCTTCTTGAAGTTGGTTGTGTAAAAGGATTGATGGAAGAGCATTTTGTTTGAGATGTTTAATTATTTTTATTGAAGAATCTTCAAAATGTGCAGAACAAACGAAATAGTTTCTCCTTTTCATATCTTCTATTTCTAATAAGTCTTTTCTATTAATTAATGTCAACCATTTCCGGCACCTGGAATATAGGTAAAAATAAAACATATGGTATTTTTTTTAATATCTTTCTCACAACAACGTTCAACAAGGGAAACACATACAACTATTGAAATTTAACACGTGCGAAATATCTAGGAACTTCGTTCTTCCCTGTAAGAAATGCTTTGTTCCGTCATGGTACTCATGGTTTTCACTGAAATGCCTAGATATCGCGCGTCTTGTAGGTAACCAGCTAAACAAAGTCTATAAAGAAGTAGGTCTGTATGTAGCAAATTCTGTAGGATGTACTTAGTAGACACATAGCATTTCTTAATTATTTTTCTAGCGAATACAAAAGGACCTAAGTGATATCTACTTATAACGAAACAGGAGTGCTATTTTTGAGATGTATGACTCACCCGAAATCGGTGAGTTGAATGATTATCGTTCGTTTTCGAATGATTTTCATGCGACATAACCGGTGACTCGAACGATAATCATTCGACTCACCGGTTTTGGGTGAGTCTTACATCTCAAAAATAGCACTCCAGATCTTCAACCTCAAACATCAGAAATTCGTAATAATAATGCACCAACCTAGTAATTTTTCCTACGTTCCTACTTATTTTCGTAACCTAAGTAGACACCTAGATAATAAACCTACTTAGTATACGTATCATGAACAGTAACATAATAATAATAACCACTAAAGTAGATCTTACCTTTCAGCGTCCATAGGAAGACTAAAAAAAGTTAAATTAGGATCGCAATCCTTGTTTAAACAGTTAAAAACTGCGCAGTATTTTTTAGCCTTCTTTTTTTGATTCTCCATTTTTAAAACATTTACGCTTTTGTTTAATTAGTTTACAAAACAATATTTCAACAAGCCGGTGAAGTGACGAACAAACCCGCGCGTGCGTCTCTGCTCGCTGGCGAGACCCTACTGGATTTGCCATGTTGTAGAGGCCGCCGCGCGCCGCCGCGCGCCGCCTCCGCCTATTTTCCATACCTACACTGAGTGCTATTTTTGAAATGTATGACATATTTAAATCCGGTGACTCGAACGATTATCGTTCGAGTTACCGGTTATGTCGCATGAAAATCATTTGAAAACGAACGCTAATCATTCGACTCACCAGTTTTGGGTGAGTCGTACATCTCAAGAATAGCATACCTGCCCGAATCGGTGCGTCGAATGATTTTCGAATGATTTTTATGCGACATAACCGGTGACTCGAAGTAAAATCATTTAACGAACCGGTTTTGAGAAATTTCATACATTTCCTCCAAAACGAGGGTGCCAGAGTATTAAATTCTGAGCGATGGCTTGTCACTATGTATAGTATGAGATAGCAAATATGTTAGTACTTAATAAGGCCCTCTTTGTTGTATATGTGCTGGCGTCAACGAATTCTAACTAGGTTGTGGAGGACGCTGACTCCAATCGTATTTTTTTATTTATGATTGCTGACGTAGGTACTTTCAGTAAACAAGTTCTTTCCTATTCACTTATAAATGCTGCCGATTTGTATTATTACGCAAAAATGGCGACCGTTCTATGAAATTGTATTAGAAGTTTATTTTTCATATTAACTATTTAATCGTATTAGTTATATCGAATTTAATTTTAATAGTTATATAGACACGACTCTACGAGACAATCATTTTTATCTTCAAAAAACTTCACTTCAAAATACTGTAAAAAAACAAAAAGCAATACTTATCAAATCTAAACCAATTTGAATAAAAGTAACTAAAGGATCTCTAACGGACAGACAGACAAAATAATTTAGGGCTGCGATAAGTATCAATGTCAACATTTCAACAGTGCTGATAAGTGCTAATACATTTCATATTATCATATGACACGAAAGCAACGTGATTTGACACGCCTCACACTCTACAAGTAATATGCCTTCCTTGTAAGTATAAAGCCTAGTTTACATAAGCTTAGAGCTAAATAGCTAAACAGTTTGTTTGGATGAGCTTATTGCTGAGACTCGAAATTTGAAATATTATTTTTAAGGTTTATTTCTTACTGAATGAAACCCTAAATTCCCGTTTTTACCTCTATTACTCTTTTATGTTCGTCATTTTGTATATTAATAACAATCATTAATAATCAAAACAAGTTTTAAATTAAAAGAGTTTTTCCTTTTTAATTTTAAACTTTTTTTTTTCCATTCAACCAACGTGATTTGAAGTTCACACTTCTAGCGTTGCAAGCATCCAAGCTACAGTAAACTCTATCAGGTGGGCCCTTGCATACTATATTGTATTGAAAAATAACAAATACTTTCTCTAGGTCTTACTGTAAAGATACTAATAATTTTCCGACTTCTATTCGTTTACTGGGGCCAACTTCAAACACCTTCGCAGTGATAGTTGCCAAAAAAATTGCCACATAGGTGTGCATGGTTTTCTAGTACTCCAATGGACTACAAATAAATGATAACATCTACTGGTACGGAACCTCGGTGTGCGAACCCGACTTGGGTCTAAAAAAAGTTTTATTTAAATATCATCATAATATCATCATTTCTGAGTGACGACATACTCTATAGCTATTTCCGTCGCCACTTCAACAGTATTTACTAAGCCCAGCACTATTCTTGTAAAGAGGCCTTATATTTCGCCCACAGAATTTAGAAATATTAACAAGAAGTTACATGAACGAAACGCACGAAAAGCGTGTCGCTAGTTTGGCTTGCAAGCCAACGTTTCATTCAGAAAAAATGGGCGGGGAATTTGATTGCGTCATTTATTGCCACTGTTATTGGTCGATAATATTAGGTGGCTTTGTTGTAAATAACGAAATACATTTCTAATAAGGTGTGGTGTGGTTTACATGTATGAATTGAAGGTGAAATAGCGAATACGCTAACCACACTGATCTTGGAACTAAATCCGCGTCAAAATATTTCTATTCGAATAATTTCTCTGTTCTGTGATTTCGCCTTTCCACTCACGAAGTCGTTATTGAAACAGTTGATAGTGATAGTGTCATCTTTCTGATAGGAACAGGATGTCTTGAATGGCGTCAGAGCTTGGGAGCTGACAGAAAGGTTTATGAGATTTGAATGATAAAGATAGTTATGTGAAATAGCATTGACATTTCCTTTCGCCCGTAAGGAAAGGCAGACTTTAAAGGAATGTGACCATTTATTAATTTTATCTTTTTTTTGTCATGAAGTAGGTATTTAAGCGTTAGGTACGTAAATGATGGGCGTATGATCTCGGTAGATTATTTATGGTCTTAACACCTTGAAGGTGTCACTGCTGTCACTGCCAACCCACGGCTTAGTATGTTTTGCCACAATATCCAGGAATTTATTTTTTTTGCAAAAAACTTTAAACCTGTGGAATACCAAAACTCTTTTACAGATGGCAATAGAATAAGATATATACTAAAAGTACTAGAGGGTAGTTAGGAAGGCTAGATTTAAAGAGTTCACAGCTAACCTTCAGTAATGAAGTGGCACCAAAAGAAGGAGAAGATATATACTTTACTGTTACTATAGAAGTACGAAATCGAGCGCCAATTGTTTTTAAAAGCTTTTTAATATATGACTGTTACCATATTTTAATATAAGACGTGTTATCTTCGGCCATATCCCTTTTTAATTTTTACTGTTTCACAATTTTAATTAAAATACAAGAATGCAATATTTTGCGGCAGAAATAGGCAAGAGCAAGTACCCAGACGACATTTGTACAAAGGTCTACCTCAAAATGTACCCGCTTTAACCTCTTTTTTGTTTCAAATACGTAGTTCCGTTGGCAACAAAGTGAGTACTCATCTGGGAGAGCTGAAGAGGCGACCTCGTCGGCGCTCGGCTGATGGCCGTCGACCTAAATACGCGGGACATCGGAAAACGCAACGCGCTCACATGTACAGGGGGCTGCATTGATAAGTATACTATTACCACAAAATACCTTATAGTACTGACGTACTATTTATTACCTAAGGTGTAAGGTGGTTTTTTATGTAGCTCACTGTACAGACAGCAACTGTATACGGTATGGTCATCAGTACAATATATTGGACAAATAGATATGTTCTGTCTGTTACAAACGATTTCAATTGTATCTACTTGTCTCATAACAAAATCACCTTTCCAAAAAAAAAAATTAAATCTCTTAGTATCATTAGTTAGTTGTGTATTATTTGTAGTATTAATTAAAACAAAACTTTGGTGTGTTTTCAACTTTTCTCATATTTTGACACCTACACTCTTTCTGTTTGTAATTTCCAAAGGTTGACTGGCAAAGAATGCTTATAGCATTAAGTTTACCCATTGTAGCTCTTGGCTCAATAAAGTTTTAAATAAATAAATATCGTTGAGTATTTCAAGTAAATAAAAACTTACGTTGAGGCTAGCTTGATCTGATGTGTAAATTTTCCGCATATATTTTGTTTATTAAGTTACTTATATGCTCGAACGTTATTCTATATCGGTTCATCACTGCTGAGGGTCGTGATCACATGTGTTTCTAAGTTATGCGATAATCAGTAATATAGACAGATCTTTTCATGTACCCATCCACTGGAGGCCAGCCTCTTCAATTTTCCCCAAAATTATATTTTTTCGAACAAGCGCTTGCAATGAAAGCATGATTATTCTTTAAAAAGCTGCTTTTAATCTGAAAACTATGCTTAGTGCGGAAGTTTTTAAAATCGACTTTCTGTTTCTCTTTACCCTAAGGTTAACTGGAAAATATTGCATAAGCGATAAGTTCGCCTTTGTACTAATTTAATTTTCCTGTACAGTCCAATGATATATTTATGTAATTGGTGCAATAAAGTGTTTATTCATACATTCACTAATCGATGATACATTTTGACAGTTTACTGGTGTGATGCATCAAAATCTCAAGTGCTGCAAACGCAATTCATTGACAGCGCGATGGACAGTATCTTGATGGTTTTCCGAAATTGTCACATCGAATCTATAAATAAACATTCGTTTGGTCGAAGATATTTATTCAGAACGAAACTAGTTAGTTGTATTCTCCATATCTAGAACTACGAGAAATCCTATAATTAAAAAGAATGCAACCAGAATATTGCTAAGATAAAGAAAATTAGACAAATAAGTTATTAAAACAGACTCGAAGAAATTCTTTTAAACTCGTGCCAAAATTCTCTTCTCTATCTAGATATACAACAAGAAATAACAGTAGTTCAGAGTTTTGGATTAAAATGACATGTTTTAAATTAAAATTATATCATCCAAGTAACAAACATTCAGCAATTTTCCCTCTTTTACAACTTTTCGCACATCGCCAAGGTGGTCCATAATATTCATCTGTTACGGTAATTAAACGTCTTATTATATTTAAAAATATAGTTTAACATGTCTAATTGTAGATAATTAGTTGTGTACGGTATATCACAAAGACATCTAGGCTAATAATATAAGACTTCTCCTTGTCTCGCTAATGACATCTAAGTGCTGTAATTATGTTGGAGATTAGCCTGTCTCCTCTCATCATTATGTTAAACTCAACATTGTCTTGGCCATAAACGTATAAAAACCATTCGATTTCTTTTGCATTGAAATAGTCACTCGAACGCATTTCAAGTATTTCTTTGTTAACTTCAAACTCGCGTTGTCTCTCTCTGGGTTTAGATTTCATGTTGACAATTCAGCCGATAGTCTAATTAAATGCAGTTACACACAATAAGCTACTAGCCAGTATGATTAACCACTGATTATGTCCTATGTAGAAAATATTTTTTTTTCCTCTATTTTTATCTGCAATCAGTCAGTTGACTATAAGTGGATTTGGTGCAGGCATATGTTATGGAAAAGATGCTTCCCAGTGGCAGCAATCTTTCTTATTTTCTGGAGTCAAATTCCTGGATGTGAAATCGCTTCAAGCGTTTATGGTAGTTGATATTAATCAGATCTGCTGCAAGTTCATTAGGGTGGTTTACGAGTCGATTTTTATAGCGTTCAAACAACAGTCTTATTTCCTCCTTCACTGTGTTCACTTGAAGTGTGTCATGGATTTCGGCGTTAGTAATAAACCATGGGGTGTTGGCTATGTTCCTTAGGATGCCATTTTGCAATCTTTGCATGATTGTTATGTTGGAATTGCATGCACTTCCCCATAGTTGAAGCCCATATGTCCATATGTAGAAAATATATATGGAAAACAGTGGAACCATTCGTATTTTGAAATCGTGAACTTAGATTCCCAGTAAAATCATAGTACTAAAGTTGAGTGATCTGTTGTCTTCTTACTAGTGTCTTCTAGTCTAATAGGACATTGCATTGGTATTTATAAAATTTCCCTTTTAACTAATGCTGTAGCATGAAGAAGTCAGCAGGATATCAATTTCATCAATTTGATCATGCCTCGCATCAAAATGTTGCGTGTTTGGGCCTTTGGATTTATACTGTAAGGTTTGGGCTCATATTGGTCTCAATCTCAATGAAGGTTTTACGTAAATGATTTAACAAAAGCGTAATGCTTTAGCCTAAAGTATTTCACTATTATTTTTGTTATTGACGGTAATCCTCAAAAAGTGCCTGGCCAAATGTTTCCTTTTCTCTCAACGTGTTTTCCAAATAACCAAGTATAATGTATACTGTCGGCTAATTACCGAGGTCGTTAACGGATGCAATTAGCGTTTACTGCGAATAAAAAGCCAACGCGAACTGATCCCGAATTAGACAAGCGTGAGCCGCTTTGCTCTTAGTACGTAACATAGTACGTGGTATGTACAGAAGGTTATCTTTAAGTAGTACTAAAAATACTGCCTCTGTGGTTCAGTGGGTTACACATTTGTGTCAAGACCTGGAGTTAGGGGTCACGAGTAGCATACTTATCAAAATTGTTTGAAGACATTGCAAGCTTGAATCACCTGATCGATGACATCAAAATTGACCTTATGAAATAGGAGATATGAATGAAAGTATTAAAAAATATGAGTATTTCGCCATAGTGTGTCGAAATATATATATTTTTTAGTTATTTAAATTTGTTTATTGACCTCTAAGAAAAGAAATTGCGTGGTATGCAGCTTAATAATACACCACTCTTCCTTCCTATATATATCATAAGTGGAGTACGTTCCAAATTAATATTTAATTACAGCTAAAGGCTGGAAAAGCTAAAGGTATTTGCAATAACATGTTAGATATAAAATCGGTAGCCTGTTTAGGTATTCCAGCAGACAATTTACATACAAATTAGCATTGACAATGTTTCGCGTATGGTGATCAGGTCGCCGTTACTCAGCCTCTTTCGGTTGCCCTACATATTAATATATTTTTGCATTTACTTTTATAATAATATTTCTATGTAAGACAAACTATTGTCTACGATTCGCTCGCGTAACAGCATAACATATCAAACTGAAATAATTAAGAAATCTATACTTATATTATAAAGAGGAAAGATTTGTATGTTTTTAATGAATAAACTCAAAAAATTCTTCGCCGATTTCATGAATTCTTTTACCATTCGAAAGCTACATTCACTCTGAGTAACATATGCTATGTGTGTACTACGGGTGAAGCCGGGGCGAACTGCTTATACCTAATATAGTAATCTGACATCTATGCATTTACTGAAATTGCGCCTCAGTTCCCATGCGTCAGCCGGCTGACGCGTAAGGGTTCTATTGTTCTCTTCAGAAGCTGAAAGATTCAATTGCAAATTATTTTGTCAATCCATGGGTGGTTTATTACAGATTTTGATTTTCTTGATATTTAGTCCAAAGTTATTTTCTCTTCAGTAAGACACAGAAATTAAAATATCATTACAATCAATTAAGTGGTTGCTCTTATAAATATTTTTTAGACAATGAGATTGCAATTTGTCACTATTTAGATTTAATTTATTTGTACATTTTCTGTTCAAATTTAATCATTAGAGCGTGAAGGTTGTTCGCATAAGATATTACAAGAATTTACCAGTATTATTGAAAGAATCAATTTTATGCTATGAAATTTCAATTTTCTGTCCGTATCAAAAAGGGAAAACAGTTACTCAACATTGAAATCACGAATTTTATCAAATGTAACCAATCAACTTCAGATTCATTTACAATTTAAGAGATATGCTCCGATAACTTTTCCTTCTCATGAAGTGATTGACGCAATATTTCGTTTCCGAGGTTAACAGTTGACGCATTTCAGCTACACACATTAGTTGTGATATCAGAACACCATCATGCTATATTATGTGTCCGGTATTCGTCCGGTATTCGTCCGGTATTCAGTATAAAATAAATTGCTTAATTCTAAAGTGCGAGTCTCTTTTTGTCTTTGTGTACATTCATTTATCAATCACAGGCTCATAAAATGTACAAAATATGAATGATATACAATTTTATAAATCTGCTGTACTAAACTATATATATGAACTGGGCACGCTGGGCCAGACAAAATAAAAAGTTCTCTCATATAAATATATTAAAAAGTTCGTCTTTTCCTTTTCATTACAAAAACATGACCTTCTGATACTGTTTACACGTTACCCCAACAACTCCCGCAGCGCAGGTGTTAAAATAGATATTTACGCTAAATGGTATGCAAACATACAAACATGCACACGTTTGGTATGTTTGTGCCGAAACTTAGCGCATTCCCTGCCGCTCCTTGGCTGTATGCAGAAAAAATATAACAATATTTAGAGTTTTTAAAATCCGGCTTAGTATGTATGCGAGGCGAGGGTGCCAAAAGCATCAGTTAGTACAATTTATTACGCTTACCTTCACCCACGATACGACCACGACTATCTAATAGTGCGTGCAATGACTTGTTATTTAGATTATAGGTGAGGTGGAATTTCGTTTTTATGGAACTAATTAAACTTTTAAATAAGGGATTCGTTTGTGTAAGGCATGATGAGAGATTGACCCGAAAGGTGGTCGAATGGAGACCAAGATAAAACCACTGAAGTTTGGGAAAATCACCATCAAGATGGGCAAACGACATATCACGAGTGTTGGTGATGTTGGGCAAGACTGGGTGAGAAGAGAAAGGCTCAATACCGGAATGGATGGCAAATGCATGGGGAGACCTATACTGAGAAGTGGGTGGGAGAATGGTTGAACAACATTAAAGAGTTATGAGGGGAACATCATTATTGTACATACTTTCAGAGTAAATATTGTTAGAAAAGACAAATAATATAATACTTATTGTCATGGATTAACATAGACGAATGATGATGAAAAACAAAGCATTTTTAAGGAGGGTTGCCATCAGACAGGGGTAGCCCCGGTCATATAAATAATTATAAAGTCTATAATTGTCTTCACTAGTGAACCCAGACTCCAAAGCTAAGTCTAATTAAACCAGGATTTAGGCTAAACGATGATGATGATGACTTAGCATGTCTCATTTGCGATAGTAGCAATACGTAGCAGTTTGGTATTTCCTAATGTTTTCTACGCTATCTAGGTACTTTACAGTGATAACACAACCTAAATAGCATCGTCAATTTATATTTTATCGCTTATGGAATGGGCAGCCACTTAGCGCCGCCTCTTGGAACTAGAATATTGATGAGTGGAATTCTGAGCGGTTGAAGGACATGACGGACCAGAAGCACAGACAGAAAATACAATAAGTTTCAGAACTAGCAAACAATCCCTAGTAGAAACAAAGAATTTGGAATCGCGCGCGCCAGGCAAATTTCTTTTTGAATCTATCCCTAGAAAGGATACCCTGAACTGGAAATACTCTGACATATATTTCTGATTTATACTTACTTACTACGCTCAGCGACGCGAAGTGAATTTTGGCCTCTGAAGCGAGAGAACGCCACAGTTTTCCATTCTGTGCGATGGCTCCCTCTGATTTATAAGTAACTCTTTATTTTATTTTTTGGTTGACTTGATGATTTTTTCGTTAAATATAGTACAGAATCATATAAACCAAAATATGTTGAAGAAGCATGGAGGAAGTCAAGCTTGGTGGTTGGTTTTTCAACATTTTTTTATGTTTTTGACCCTTTTGTCACAGAAGAGATGATTGAACCCGAGAGACAATAGCTCAATCGAATTGCGATGTAATCGGACTCAAATGTTGTAGTCTACATTATTCCTAAACAAGCAATAGCAAATCTTATGACAATCCATTTTAAGTTGATATTTCCATAGCCATGTTGACAACGCGCGATGAATTTGAATTGGTGATTTTGTACAAAAGGACTTGTTATTCAAAATGTTAGGACAAAAAATATTTAAGTTGCGTGCTGTGTCTGGAAAGGAATTTTCGAAATCTCTCGCCAATAAAATTAAATCATACTTAATGTTCTGTAATAACTGGTTTTCTTGTAATTCGTTTCTGTTTTTAGTTAGTGTAAAAAGATAAATACATAATTAGATACTTTTTATTGTACCATTAGCATACAAATTATACTTGTTAATACTGTTACGAGCTGGGGGTTCGTAATCTGGAGATCAAAACACCTGGTGACACTTGAGAGACTTTATTCACCTTGCACACTAGTTCCAACAAATATGTCCACTGATGGTCACACAATGTCCAAATCACTAGGTATTCACTGTCAAAACAAAGTTGAACATTCATTTGTTTTATTTTATTCTAAAACTAACATTTACATCTGTATGCCATACCTACGTGATAAAATATGTGTAAATGTAATTCACTATGTAAACACAATACTTATATGCAAATCAACTATTCTATTCAACAAAACAGTTGCACGGATTTTGATGGAAGATAATTACGTGAATTAACTGAAAAGGGGACCAAAGGTTGCCTACCTTTGCTCTAAATTATAATTCATATATCCATACAAATAATAGTAATGACTAATGTAGTATTCGGTCGTCGTACTCGTATCATCTTAATTAGGTGTTTTATTTTTACCCCCAGTCTTGTGTTTCTTTTTTTAATGGCACCACCCTGTACAAATATCGGTTTGGTCTTAAAGTTTGACTGGCAGAGAATGCCTTAGCATTAAAAAAATTATGGATAAATCACACAGATTGAGCTAGGCCCAAAGTAAGTTCGAGACTTATGTTATCGGATACTAACTCAACGATACTATATTTTATAACAAAAACTTATATAGATAAACATTCAAGACCTAGGCCAATCAGAAAAAATACAATTTTTCACCTCGACCTGACCGAGCATTGAACCCGAGATCATTACGCCACGGGGGCCGACATTTTCTTAAGTCCTCCTATATATTTTTTAAGTGATATAAAGTACTAAGGAACAAATAGAGGTCTAATTTTACTTGTTCTCTTGCCCAATTTGTTGCAGATCCTGCCAACACCATCATTCCCAAAGAGAGCACGGTTTCTTCAAGTAGGCAAACTGTCATAAAAGTAATTTATTATTGTACTTCATGAAGGAAAATCAATATTTCATTTATCCATACTAATATTATAAATGCGAAAGTCTGTCTGTCTGTCTGTCTGTCTTTCTGTCTGTCTGCCACCTCTTCACGACTATACTGCTGGACCGATTGTGATGAAATTTGGTAGGGATGTAGTTAACGACCTGAGGTCAAACATAGGCTACTTTTGGGCGCGATATAACCGAGTCCCACGCGGGGCGAAGCCGCGGGGAACAGCTAGTTTATTATAAATTCTACTAAAATTGCTACTAAAATTCTATCCTAAGTGGATTTGACGTATTTCTACTGAGGGTGCGTATTTCAATAAACCACAACGGTTTTTAACACATTAAGAAATCACAAATATAATTTAAGCGGAGCCCCGGCTCCGATAATTGGCTAAGACGATAATGATCTCTACATAGTTAAAACATTTACAAAATAATATTTTGTACTTCTTATTTTGCTCATACATAATACACTATTTTTAGACCTAATGAGTTCACCTTTTCGTACTTTAAACTTTGCACCTACGCGCATTAAGTGCATAGTCCGATGAACTTTGTTCCAGTACAGTCAACAAAATAAATAAATATAACGCATTCTATGACATAAGTTCTTTGGTAAATAACATTTGTGTTAAGTTTAACAAACTAATAAAAATATAAATTGTTTTCATTATTTAAAGAATCGCTTGAATTCAGGTAATTTCTTATTTAAAAAACTAGTGGGATGTCATAATGAGTTCTTCAGTAGGTACCTAATTCAGTCAGATGGCACACTATTGGTATCATGTAATGCCCTGTGGCTTAAGCAGAGCATACCATCGCGATGCTGTAACGAACGATGTGGAGTAATTACAGAACAGAAATTAATCTGTGGATGTGGCTCACTTACGACGCTGCATTCCATCGATAGAGCGGGTCTCGCTACAAAGAGCGAGATTATTAAAATAAATAGAAATAAATTACTCATACTAGTTATTTTTTTTTTCAATTAAATGAAGGCGTCTACTTATTAATCTTTTACACTCATAGATTAAAGAATTTGCCTAAGAGACCGCGCAGCGATTCCAAATTCTTTGTTTACACTGGTTATTTGTTTTCTTTTTTTGATGCAGTCAAATGTAGAGTGCGATATACGTTGCTGTAAGATTTACATACACCGATCCTTACAGCAATGTGTAGAGTAGCTACACGCAATGATATGAAACGGTATCACATGAGTAGATATCGGAACAGAGAAGTTCAGACAACCACGAGAAGATCGGTTCACTCGCATACCTGGGAGCTTCCGCACGCTGCCCACTCGCAGGCTCATCATAGTTTCTCATTTGCAATTTAATTGCCGTGTAACCCACTATTATTTATAAGACAGATGGCTCCAAACATTTTATTTTAATCAATTTTGTTTACATTACTTAGATTTAAAATAGTTTATTTAATGGACACAAATTTACAATTATTATACAATCTTAAGAACTATCTATATACACACTTAAAGTTAAAATATATATACATATATATACATAGAAAAAAAAAAAACAAAAAAACTTATTTATAAGTGTTTTTAATCTTTCATTATTATTTGTTAATAAATAGTGATATTTACTTATAATAATTTCACTTATAACTTACATTTTGCTTTCGATAAACTGATTTATATTTTCAAATTGTATTCGTTACATCTATAATGAAAAAATATGGGACGTACCCGCTAGTTGGCATGGCATCGCACATGACGCACATTTGTGTGTTTGTACCGATCTCAACGCGGTTGCAACTTTCTTTCTATACTACGTACTCATGTGACGGCCTGGAGCGATAATCTGTTTTTTAATGAGGTGTCCGCAACAAACGCACTAATTAACGTATGAATTCGGTGACTCATTGTTTGCGTGCTGTGGGACGTCGATACAGGAGGCGGGCTTGGCCCCGGTGGTGGAACGCTTCCTGTCGTGGGATAATGAAGGACATTCTATAGTTGGAATTGCTAGAATTATGATAATATCACTAACAATTTTGACAAAGGGGAAGGTTACACGCACGAAATTATAAGGTGAGAACAATCTATCACATGCGAGCTAGATATTACACCTTATGCACCGCTGTGCATTTATAGGGACGCCAATTACTTAGTCTATATTTTCTAACATCGACACTGCATGTAATTTATGTGTATGTTACTATAATATGTTCAAAAAATAAAGCGTCTTGAATGTTGAATCTTTCTGTGGAAATACTTATAATTTGAATCTAGAATAAAACTCTATTTACAGAACATATTTTTTTTTATCAATTATTCACTGTATATAATATCTTTATTCTTTACCAATGAATATTGTCATCGGAAATAGTCCTGCAGACGAAGCTCTATCTAGAGTTTGACAGTAAGTATATTGTTATTTTGACATTTTAAGGACATATTTTGTCCACGAGGTTTTTTCTTTTCACACACTTGAAAGAATCACTACATAGTATAAAACAAAGTCGCTTTCTCTGTCCCTATATCCCTATGTATGCGTAAATCTTTAAAACTACGCAACGGATTTTGATGCGGTTTATTTTAGCAGATAGTTTGATTCAAGAGGAAGGTTTTTATGCCGATACGAAGCCGGGCGGGTAGTAATATAAAAGAAAATATTCCTGTTTGACAACTATATTAATTTCAAAAGTAAGTCGAAGTATCTAATTGCTCGCTTGCGTACGTTTGCTGGAAAAACAACAATATTTTCATTTGTTTCGGGGGCAACTCGATGTAAAGTTATTTTAATGTCGCTCCGATGAATTGGAAGTCGACATGTTTATGTGAATATCGATTTTACTTACAATCGCTCCATACACATTCAGTGATTCGTAATGCCTGCTTTGGACTGGTCAACGAATTTCATTACTCTCCCATTCGTCGAGGTTGTTTTAAAATGTACAAAGAGTTGACAAACTTTAGTCATGCTTTGTGTCAAAATAAAGCGTTTTTATATAATCATTTTTTATTTTAGTAAATTCCTTTATATAATTTTTATTTTATTTTTATTAGCTGAATGTAACGACAATCGGAATATTTAAACCACGAATGTCTCTAACTGCTAAGATATATAGATAAATCTGTAAATTGTGTATGCTCTATTGTCATAGAGGTCAAACAATTTCGTACTTCAAATACCTAATGACTTATATAAGAAAAAAAAAAACAAACTTATATCAAACAATGTAATAAAGATGTCACTTTTATCATGGTTTGTGTCAGACTAAAAGATTTAACGATGATGCATATGTCAATAAATCGAATTGTTTGAGTATGCTGTTACTGGTTTATTGAGGACGTACAAGTATTTAACTCGTTAACTAAGTACACTTTTTAAACACTAGCCTAAGTTTTATAGTACAGTCAGCTGCAGAAAAAATATATGACCCCCTTTCAATAGTGATACTTGTGTCATGGGGTCAGATTTCTCTGCAGCCGACTGTACATTCAGACATAAAACTGAATTTCTATTTAAGGAGATTTGCAGTCAAATTGTGAAAAGCAGTAATTAATAGAATAATTTTCCATATCTTATATATACAAAATGTACTCCTATATCATGTAAATAAATAGGTGCTTCTGTAGATGGTCACTCTCCTTCTCAGCGCCTTTTCAGTTGTTTCCAATAAGCTATCAAGTAAAAATGATATAGAGTGCAAAAAGAATAGAAAAAATATCTCATTTCTTAAGATCAGAGCGATCTCAAGCAATTGAATTTTGTTTCCATCGAGAAAGACTATTACAAAATCAAAATTGAATACAAAAGCATAGACATAAAAAATAACTCCCGATGAAATGAGATAAGGGGTGGACAGAAGAAATAAAATATAAGTATAATGGCGGACTTATCCCAGGGAAGGGATCTCTTACAGTCAACCAGCGAGTGACAGAGAAATTTTTATTGGTGGAAATCAAACTTCACGGCGACATGTCGTCTGTCACACATATAAACGTCCACCGACTGTCTAGCATTCTTCAGCATGTCGCCCGGGCGCCGCCGTAAGAATATGCGCCTATTAATAGCAGCCGCTCCAAGGTCCCATCCATCACCAGTTAATGGGCTAATGGAGCTGATAACGCTGATAACTCGAACCGGGATGAAGGCGAGTCAATATTAGGAAATTTGCTGTTTTTTATAGTAATGCTAGCTTTCGCCCGCGGCTTCGCCCACGTGAGATTCTCTCGGGAATAGTGCTTTTTCCCGGGATGAAAGGTACTCTCTTTCTTTTTAATCCTCCTTTATCCTTTTCAATAATTTCAGGAAGATTGGTTCAGTAGATAGAGCGTGAAGAGGTAGCAAACAAATGTACAAACTCACTTTCGTGACATTTATAATATTAGTTGGGACTAGCTGTTGATGGGGATCGCATCCTTGGGAATAACTTGTTATGATGCGTATATTTGGGAAACATTTATGTTTTGATATTTGTTATTTAACCTTCGTAAGCGAATTGCTTTTTTTAGTCTTGCCTAATCATAACATTACCAACATAAAAATATAAAAAAATAAGAACACTTTGAATTTTGGATCACCGCTACTTAAAGACATACTTATGTTGGTACACGTAAAATAACCTAAATTGTCGAAATGAAACGAATAACAAAATAGTAGACACGCCATAAGAAAAGGTGACTTTAATTATGGCTTTGGGGCCATAGAGCATAAGTTCTTATATCGCTCGGGCGCTCGAGCAACATTTTTCCATGCTTTGAGTTTGGAACTAATGGTTTTTGTTGATGTCAGAATTTTTATTACACTTCAAATTTTCTTTCTATTTTGACAACAGTTCATTATAAAATTCCACGTACTAGACATCCACCTTAAGTACCTACGCAGTTGAAATCACTATTCACTGTCGAATACTCAAATACCACTCGAAAACTTTCATAAAAGAATTAGTCGCAGCCCTGCGTCGTCTGCATTGACAATAGGGCTGCCTCCAAGCGGCGTCGCTCACAGCAAACTTCCATTAAACCACGAACACCGTGGGGGGCTCCCATTTACCAATACACTCTCATTTCATTAGCAAATTGTAATTCTTTCAAGCACTTCAAATTACACGGTCGTGTATGTTCTTAAAAGCATTCAGGCGTTCGTTCAAAGCAAGCGTTGTATGTCGAGCGCCTCTCACGCCTCATTTCAGGTTACTGACCTATATGAGAATGCTTGTTCAGAGCCATTGACGATCCATTCCGCTTTGTAAGGTTCGATTCCCGAGTTGGAAGTTTGTGTTAAGTATTCAATGTGTACGTTTGTGTTCTACTTCTCGGTTTACAAACACTGCAAATATACCATTTGGCTAAAATGTGTTGATTTGATGTACCTAAGTACAGGCTGCTCTTATTTTCTAACAAAATTACAATGTCCTCTCCTACCTGACTATTTATGCTAAAAGCTGAGTAAGTAAGTACGTAGTAAACAAACTTTTGTACTTACACAACGCAGTCTTATTCTATTTTCAAATCACAATTCAACCAATCATCAGTTATTTGCCGACAAACAAATCCTAGAAACAAAATATCGGTGTTTAATAGCATACCAAGCAAACCCGAAGTAATATGGTAATGGCGGCAATTCGGCCATGTTTGTTTGAAGTGCCGCGCCGGGTGCCTACAGGATGTTCACATGCGGATGGTGCATCCGTATCGGTACTACATACGATCTTGATATATGTAGTTATGAGAAACTATCTGTCTTCCACTTTATCTATTTAGTTTTCATGGACTCTCCGAAGCCATTCAACTTATGATGACGACTGATAATGATGACGTACTTGTTACCCCCACGTCACCATTAAGGTGCTAATCACTTCATATTAGTTTTCTCTAAACCCTGGCACTACCAGCCAGATTTTAAGAATCATTTTCTTATTTGACCAATCCATTTGGGCAATTTTATAAACTGTGATCACTTTTCGCCACTTTTTATCTGCAGTTAAAACCACATCCGTGGCCATGGAGATATTAAGGAACTCAACTGTACAGGGTCGATTGCCCATGCAACCTACTCAATAAAAACATCTTACGTACCGCTCCTATTAAATTTCATGGGCATGTAAATTACACAAGAGTGACGAGAAATATGATCGATCCGAAGCATCTATCGATTCTCATGTAATCGGTAACGCGAGCGATGGCATCCGTCCCGGTCCCGGTACCCCAGGGAGCCACGGCGGAAACCGGCAAGTGAGGCATCCTGCAGCCCGCATGGCACAGCTGTCGTGCTGTGGTTACCGAGTACTCACTATATACCTACTATTGAAAATGGATCGATTACATTTACCGAGTAGAATGGCGAGAGCTAAATGTGACTGGCCGAGTGATATAGACTTTTATGGTATATTTAGATTTTTATGGTTCCGTACAGAATTAGTGAAAACGGGAGTATTTCGGAGTGTCAATTTAAAAGTATCCGACCCGAACGGTCTCCGCTATGTGTCTGATATAAGACTTAATTTTAAAACTTTCTCGAACTATTTAGTAATTTTTACTATTTGTAGCTAATTGATATCAAGTTCAAGCTGCCTGAAAGCACTTCTGACTGTAGTCTAGCGATAGTAGTTTAACAATCGGGGTTCCTTGATCCTGGCTGCTAAGCTAAACCCAGCGGCATAAAACCTTTGTTTTACGTGTCTTATAAAGCTTATGATAACATACACAGTCTAAGCAATCTAAGTCTGCGATAACATGTTAGTAAAGTAAATAATCCAAGTCAAGGTTACACCCTTTATTGTTTCACATGCTTAATAGACTAACTACCATAAATGCAGATAGTATTTATTTTTACAAATCCAGCACTTGCCCGAATTCAATGTCCCTCCAGTGTACTCGGTATGTGTGAACTAGCTAAGAGTAAACCACTGAAGATAGTGTTATTATAGAAAGAGTTGTTGGCGAGCGAATTGTCGTGTTGTGGTATTGTGGTGCAAGATTGTCATCTATAAATTGTCACTGGGGGATTTTGAGTGTTTATGAGGGCAAAAATATTACCCATTATTATACTTATAACCATAAATTTTCTACAATATTTTCTATATTACAGTGACTTCTTGTGCTACTCTTTGTGGCAATTTTAGAAAAAATGTTATATATTAGTTAATTCTGACTGTATTCTATCAATCTAAAATTTAAGAGCTGTGCTTTTGTCGGTGGAGTCTCTTCCAGGTGTTTCTATCTTTCGCTAGCCTTTTCACATCCTGATACGACACGACTCCCACTTTTCCCAATGTTTGTTCCACAAAACTACTTCTTTGTCTACTTCTTCCCCGTCTTCCCTTTATTTTGCCTCCCATAATGTTGTATTACCACGAAAATTTTACTTAATTTAATTTACTCATCAAATTTACAAATACATACCAAGCGTACAAATTTCGTGCATGAACAAAAAAATACGGAGGTCAGACAAAAGTATTTTAGTCGTTGTAATAACTAGAACCGCCAAGTCTAGTTATAAGGTTTTTTTATGAATCGTGCACTGAATCGGTTTATTTCTTAGCTTTATGATGGCGAGGAACTTGTACAATTTGTCTTGAAGTTCAAAAAAAGACAAAAAACAGAATTCACAGTGAAATAACCATAATTTAGTCCCAGCCTCGAGACATTAGCATGGCCCGACTATTTCCACGTCTTCTGTGCTCACGAGGTACTAATGTTCCTTCCTACAGCACATTACACTCCCGTGTGGTCGACGTCGGTTAAAACCACATTTGTGGAGCGTGCATGTTGTAGGTAATTGTAAAATATGGAATAACAGTAAAGTATTTTTGAAATGAGATAATGTAAATCTTTATTTTCTTCTTTTGTTGGTAAATAGGTTAAGGTCGGTAGCATTCGACGTGCTTAAGCTGACGTTGCCTACATGGTGCAACGTCTTTCGTGGCTCGGTCGCCGTAGCCGCAAAGCTCTATTGCTTGTGAGACTGAATAATATGTAAAAATTTGAAAGTAAATACTATTTTAAGAAAGTGTCATCATTATCATCATTTCACACACACACTTTATGTCCACGAATGCACATAGGCCTCCCTTAAATTGACGAGGAATGATTCCTTTCCTCCCTTGTATAACAATCTACTATAAGTTGGTTATATTGTCCATACAAATTATTTTCACAGAATTCAAAAACATAACTTTTCATACGGCAGTCGGTAAATCAATTTAAACTATTCAAAGTTTCTTTGAAAAAGTTTATTTTTAGTTTTCAATTTTGTTAGTTCGTTTTCGGATATTTGCAACATTCCCTATTTTTCACAATGACTGTAACATATGCACGGCCTGTCAGTTCATTATGTAACATTCACGTGTAGGGTCGGCATGTTTTGGTAGAGCAATAATGTGTGTATCAGTGTGTGCGTTCTCGTTTGCCGTAAAATTTTAGTTTATATACATCCCGGTGCCTTTGTTTGTATACGGAAAGCACAAAAATAATTCTTTTGTTTTTATGTTTTTATCCTATGATTCTGTTTTGTTTTTTTTATTAACTCCATAAAAAGAAACCTGTTTTTATCCCTGCACTATACTAAATAATCTTTGAACGACATTTTAGTAAGACAGTGTTCACATTTTCATATTTTATTTTACTTATCTATCATCACATAATAAAGATTACATCGTGGGTCTATAAATATATTTAATTATCTTGAAAATATATAAATAACTGAAAATAAAATGATGACAAAATTCGTAGAAAAGTTTGTATTTATAAAAATAGCAGAAATTTTTGTGATCTTACTTTTATTTACTTAGATGTAGGTGTTATAAACTGCCCCAATTATTTATAACTTGTGAGGTATTTTGACAGCCCTGCGCGCCGCTTCCTTTTTTTCATTTTGTGCCGCCCCACGCCCCGCACTTCGCACACATATGGGAATGAGTTGCGTGCCTAATAGCTCGGAATACCGACCTACGTGCCTCGTTTAGCAGAGCCTAATCCTTTGAAACGCCGCTCCCTGTCACGCTTACGGCAATCATTCACGCACGAAAGGGAGGTCAGATGGGGGTTATCGTGATGCTGGCAAATGATACTCCGGCGGACTTATCTCCGTTAGTTATGGACGAAGGATTGAAGGGAATTTGTACGGGACCACGGGATATCTTATGTCTGGCCTGGGTATTAAATTTCTCTGTGGCACTACTTCAGCTTGCGAGATTACGCAAGGCTTTAATTTACGTATATGTTGTTTATTATATTGTAACAAGTGAACCTCTTGAATCACTCAATCTATTAAAAAAAACCGCATCAAAATCCGTTGCGTAGTTTTAAAGATTTAAGCATACATAGGGATATAGGGACAGAGAAAGCGACTTTGTTTTATACTATGTAGTGATAAAACACATTATGAACTTTCTAGGTTTCTATCCTTATTTCAAGATTATCCAAAAGACAATTAAAGCGCGAAAAAAACTCGGAACGGACGGATTTTGGATGTTTCTTAAATATATGTTATCATTAAAATATAGTCCTTTTCATCCGAGCGTGTTTTCTAGTTGCATCATCAGTTTCCGATTTAGAGTCCAGAAGAAGGATTGATTGCGGAACATCCGAGAGTGGACCGGGATAGTAAGCGCAGCGGAGCTATTTCGAAGAGCTAAAGAAAATGAGGACTTTAACAGACCAATTGCTAACCTTCACTAGTTGGAGAGGCAGCCTTAGAAGAAGAAGAGACGATCTTATTAGGCTGCGTCCCCTAAATCTCTTTCCATTGCCCTTATTTACTTTATTCTAACCAGGCTGATCGTTGTAAAATAAAAAACGTGTGACTTATCAAACAAACAAAATATCCCCCTTCCCACTAACGTTTCGCCGAATTTGGAGACGAATGTTTACACAATGATACATTACCGATGAAAATGTATTTAGTCACCATATTGCGATGTGGCAATAGCAAACACAAATTATAATTGTATCAATAATCGAACCACACAATGTCAATAGTACACGTCGATATATAAATTTCTTAAGTATTTATAAAATATCATAGATATTTAGTCCCATGTTAGGACATTTGTGCGGCAAACAATTATTATATCATAAAAGTACTAATATTTTAGCGTTTAAATTACTATCTAATATTTTTCTACCATCTACTTATCGATGTAGAAAAAATATTAGTTTTATTTAAATTGAAAAATCTCTTTTGGAACGATACAAGTAAACCATAAACGGGGTACCTCAACGGGTTCTAAAAACCCCTTATAAACTCAACCATCAAAAAGTATAGTCATTCAGTAAGAATGTGAATTGACACCGGGCCGTTCTCCGAATAGGAATATTTAACTGCTGCATTAACGTTAACATGTTTACGGCACTAAACGATGAGTTTTTACCCGCATGTGTTTAGGAGATATGTATAAAGCGCTAGGTAGACATACCAAGCATATGTTGTACCAGCTGCAGTGTTTATAGATAGTAGATTTTTACATTGAACACCATGTTCATTGAATGTGCAAAATATTGCCAAGAAATTAGTACTCGTAAAGTCTATAACTTGTATAATACTAGAATTAAACACAAAACCCAGGACGATTTGAAAATATAGTCATATTTTTCTAATAAACTATGTCTGAAGTTTCAACGGAGGTCTTCCAGTATCGGAGGATTGCATTTTCGCTTATTAGATTTGGCAGATTCTACGCAAAATGACTTTTCCTAATTGAAGTCTGCAAAAAATTTGACTCTAAAGAAAAATTATTCAAACATTCATTTAACATTATAAAAATATAGCGCCATATTGTGTGAACACAAAAGAATGCAAATTATTTTCATAGGGCCAAGTCATTTTTATAGGCCTAAGTCAAGGAGGCCAAGTTATTGCAAACTCAACTTGGCCGCGTAGTAATATTCTTTGACTTGGTCAAATCCCATAGTCATAATTCGGCCGCCGCCCGTGTTCAGCCAGTATCCATATCTCTTGATATATCGCTCACATTAGGATAGTGATCTACACGCTGCTTCCGACACATGCTAAATATGTATCAGCTACATGTCATATAATTTAATGGGGACATCGCTCTACATATATTACTATATCCGTTAATTTATTACATAGACGTACAATTTTAAATATAAAGTAGAGTTAGGGAAATAAATTTAGAGTTATGCCCAAAAATGCCTGACCTATAAGTAACTAGCTTTTGCACACGAATTTCATCAAAGCGTTTCCCCGTTGCATCCTCAGTTGGTTTTACCAAGTTTAGATTGATTTTACCAGCTTAGTGTCAGTGTGAGATCACGGAGGAGGCAATGAGTTTAAAACACGCACCATCTCCATAATACCTACATACAATAACTATATCATGAATTGCTACAATAACCACATTATTTATCAATACTTACATCCGCTCCAGGATCGTTACCAGAGAATGTTGGACACAGACGGCCACAAAAACTGGAGAGGTTTCCTCATGGCGCATGCCGGGCTTATAGATGGTTATATATACTTTATGGTTTTAGCAACGGTTTAGCAAAAGGTTTAGACTAGACGAGTTTGTTCGGCCGAGCCTTTATTCTCACTGGAGAGGTGTATTAAGGATGCCTTGCTTGAAAATGCTTCAGAGTTTAAACTTATGATTCATACTATTTTTTTTATTCAGCCGAATTTTTTCCGAGCAGCGCAACGTTCTGCTAGGACGGTTAGTCGGTAACACAGACTGGCCGATCCTTCCACCACGACTCAATGGCAAAATTGGGCAGAGTCCACTCGCTAAGTATAAGAAGCCGAATCTTAAGGACTCGTCTAGTCTAAACCTTAAGCCGAATCTTAAGGTTTAGACTAGACGAGTTTGTTCGGCTTATCTTTCAGATGCCAACTAAATCGGTTCTAGAAATGTCATTAACATTTCAAACATATGAAACAACAATGATGGCATAGGAATTTGGCGCAGCCGCGCACCTATGTCAAATGTTCCACATTTATCACTCCCTTTGATACCCGTCACAAAAGAACTGCCTACACAAATGTTTAATATTTGCTCACTGCGTGGTGTGCCACTTTCCTCTGTTGAGTGTGCAGTAGGCAATAACTAATACACAACCCACTAAGAAAGTAAATAAAACTATTTATGACGAAATGTTTTATTTTGACGACATTTTTGTGTTGTGGTGAAATGTGGTGAGCAATAAATACAATGAATAAGACGAATGTGTGCATCCAAACATTTTATTGTCATTACATGGGCCAGAAAGGTAAATAACTTCTTGTATTTGTGAATAATAAAATAGATTAATAGTTTTCCCGAGCGACTACATCATGGGGGTCTTCAAGAAGGGCGTAAAAATGATCACGTATCCATAGTGGCGGGCCCATACTCTAATAAATAGTAAAAGACCAAAACAAAGATAAGTTTATCTAACACGTCGCGATAACCCGCGATATGGCGCTATCTGTCCCATCCCGAACTTCATTCATCACGACCACGACCCACTGATAAAATAATTGAGGACACAGAAGGATACAAAATTGCTAAATTAAAAAAAATACACCTTTTCCTTTCTTCCATGCGTTCACTGTTAGGTATAAAAATGTTTTTATATAGGTATGTGATAATTAAATTATTAAGGTAGCTTAAAGGCTCATTTACACAGATTGTGTTAATGAGCCTTGGCATCGCATGGAATTTAGTAAAAGTAATAAATGTCTTACGTAGTCTAAACAACACGTAATATTCAAATCCTACAAATACATGCTTACTGTAAGGTTCACAAGACCGCCAAAGAAGTAACCGAATGAATTGACGGCCTTACTTTCACCCTCTAATTTCGCTGCACCATACGTAAAAAAACAATAAATGGGTGAAATTGCGGGGATCAGCTGTTATTTCATTTTAGAAATGGTAAAAAAGATTAGAGAGCCAGAAACTTAAGAAATTTTAGCAACAGCCTTTTCATCAAACGACGTTTATCGAAGCTAAAGGATATAAACATCAGTATCCAAACAAATTTCTCATGCCCTCGGCCGTACAATCGCTATGTTTTATGGAAAATTACAAAGCGTCATTTCTGTATCATCTTCAATTTGTGACACCCACATGCCTATAAACTGGGTCGGTGATCTTAATTAGCAGAAAAATGAACAATCATGGTATCTGCATGTTTGTCACCGAAGTGCGCGAAAGTGCTATATTAGATAGAGTGCTATGTCAGTCATATCAGCACAATTTTCATCACGTGTACGCTTATGTGGACATAGAAATATTAGGTATTTAGCTTGATAGTAAAAACACAGTAGAATAAGTACTTAACACTGCATTCTCTCTTTCCATGGACTTTGTAAGAGTGAGGGTCAAAAACATTCTTAACTACCGACCGGCAACCTGGTGGTCGCGGGTTCGAGACTCGAGACCCACCCAAAGTATAATATGTACATGTTCGTAAATTGCAGGGTTGGTTAGTATTTTAAACTGTCAAACCAATAGCTTCAAAGAAACCAGCTGAGAATACATTCCTGGAAACAGAATGATGAAAGGTTATTTAAATAATTTGATGATATTATTTCTCATTCAAAAACTTATTTAGCGTTCAGGGTACCGTGCCGTAGGGGATGTCTAGACTCAAACTTGTTATAATATGACGGGGCGTTTTAAGGATATTTAGGTTGTTTCAGGGGCACATTTAATTTCTAAGTAACTGTAATAGTAGAAGGTAAACTGTGACCTCTGGGGGCAATGCGGGATCTCTCTCTATTATTCTATCGTTTTTGGGACGCTTTTAGAGGTAATAGTAAGTATTTATATTTTTAAACTGTATTTTTTTAAACCTACTTATTGTTTATAGCAATATATTTATTCGTATTCGTCGGTATTCAATAAAATTAATGCGGTAGGTTTTTTATTATTCATATTACACAGACAGTACACAAAACACAGACCTAATACTAATCCGTGACACAAAAGCTCAATTTCTGTATCATCTGTTATCTTTATCTTACAAGTATTCATTATATCATCAATGTCTGAAAAGGATACGTCTACATTTAAGAACCTTTCCACTCCAATATCTTTCATTTTATCCTAATCCTATCTCATATCCAATAGTGGACATCTGGCGTCTGAAATTATGTTTTTTTTTTTAATTAAAATTCTTACGTTTTAAACCATGATAGACGCGCAATCTCAGAGACTGAAGCCTAGCGTATCATATTTGGTAGATCATTCGGAAGATTATTTTCTTCACCATTTCTCAATTACAAATTCAGAGATAAACGTTTTTTTATTTATTCTCTATCATCCCTCAGCGCGCCGTGGGAGGCGACGCATTCAAAATAAATGGAGTGGTACGCTTCGCTCTGGCGCCGAAAATAAACTCAATTTGTCAGTGTTAAGTCACGCCTCTTGAAAATTACTAGAAAAAGGGGTACTTACTTCGAACTATTTATAAGTATTGGGCAGGTTTCTTATTGATTGTCACGTTGAATAGTTCTATAGATGTAGGTGTAGCTGTGTGGCAAGATTAGACCACAACTGGTTCTTTCTATGGATGCGGTAGAAAACAACTCACCTACAAAATGTAGACTGATCTTGAATTCCATGGTAATGTGCCTCTTTTTCCATAAATGTATTTAAAATCTGGGAAAGAGAAAGACCAAGAAGTAGGTATTTAGATTGAAGAACTTAGCACAATCTCCACAATAAAATATCTTTTAAATTTTATAGATTCTCCAGCAATACATGATTCAAACGTGGTTTTAACAGATAAAAAAAATGTTTTTAGGGCAACCTAGTCTTATCTTCTATTGTTGTATTACGATTTTAAGAGTGGTAAAGGCATTTTAAGATAAGCTGTAAGTTGACAGCGCATCAGCTACATTCTCGAGGTGTTACGCAGCATCTTATGCGAGACGTACGTTTAATTTGCCAATCTAATTGTATAAAAAAGGTCTCCGATAATTCTCGTTCATCAATAACATCAACAATCGATACAATGCAGTGAGGGAAGGGGTGGAACAATCGCCATCGATGGAAACAATCGCAAGAAACACGATTGTGAGTGAGCAACACGACGCTCCATTGTGGCTTGGGAATGCAAGCCCCCGCAAATTTGTGGTGATTGTTGAAAGTAACTGGCGGACTTAGATTATGCAGGCTGCACGATTTGTGCAGTGAACATTCATACTTAATATTATAAATGCGAAAGTCTGTCAATCGGTCTGTCCGTTACCCTTTCACGGCTAAACCGCTAGACTGATTTTGATGAAAATTTAGCTAAAGAAAGACCGGAGGTAAAACATTGGTTACTTTTTGGCTTGATCTGGAAATAACACCTTCTCTTTTGTCCTGACTGAGGAACAAACAGCTCTACATTTACTTAAAGTTTCTTCACAAGGGTGGAGATTGGAGAGGTTAAAGCCACAAATAACATTCTCAAAGATATCAAATAAGAGACGGTCAGAAAACGAATGCCTTGTCATCATCATCCTAGCGCCTTTTCGGTTACATACTTACGAAATTTTTTCAAAGCCCAGGGACAGGCTCGTAAAGACAGTTCACTAGTTTGATTTAAAACATTACTGAATCATGTTTAACATAACCAGTACCGCCTAATTAGAACCATGATTAAAAGCGTATCCTGGGCTCTGAAGTGTAAGCTAAAGATGCAACTAGGAAACACGCTCAGACGATGATTCACAATAGGGATACTACAAGTTGTTGCATGGTCATGATGTGAGGTAATTCCCATAAGATACATTTTTAGGACCTTTTTAATTTTAAATTTTTATTTTTGATTACATTTTTTGTAAAAAATAACATAGTGTACCGTGTTTAAATAAATTTTCATTTTTACTGTAAAAAATCTAATTTTTTATTTAATGGGCATTGTCCATTTTTTCAAAGTAGTTCTGATTGAAAAACCATTTGGAGGAATAAGCTTAGTGTTTAATTTTCTGTTATCAAAATAATAAAAGATGCAGTAAATAATATTATTTTTAAATAAATAATTTTGACTTTTATTTGCCTTCTATGACGTCACTGTTGGCTGTATTCGCTGTGTTCATTTTTTCTCCTTTGCCTTAATATTGAGCGATAAGAAAAATGTCACTGTTATGTCAAGTCAATGTCTATCCGCTCTTTGCATAAACAAAAACATAACCTCATCTCAATCATATTAATCCCCCAAACAGTTTTTGTGGATAATAGATTATATTGTTCAAAAAAGTACTGAAAAAATTGATCCTTTAAGTCTTATTGTAACTTTATTTAAGTTAAAACAAAATGATTCTATCGAACGAATAAGTGATCAATTTGAATTATCTAGAACAAAACTGTCTACAATGGTCCTGCAGGGTATTGAGATATTAGCAACCTATTTTCAAAACCTTATATTCCACCCAAAACCACTTGAAATTAAAAAGAATTTACCTTTAGTGTTTAAAATACGTTATTCTAATGTACAAATGATAATAGATTGATTTGAAATACAAATTACAAAACCATCAGATCCACAGAAACAGGCTCAGACATGGTCCCAGTATAAAAACTGTAATACTGTTAAGTACTTAATTGGTTGCACACCTAATGGTTTAATAAGTTTTATTTCTGAAGGTTATGGAGGGAGAATTTCTGACAAAGCTATTGTAGAAAAAAGCAAGTTGGTAGATGTGCTTCCATGCAATGCTATAGTACTGGCTGATAGAGGGTTTAAAGAAGTTGAATCTCTCTTTAGCTCTCATGGAATAAAACTTCTTAGACCACCCAGTGTTTATACGGGTGTAAAACAATCTCAAACTGAAGCTCTTAAAAGTAAAGTAATAGCTAGTTTAAGAATCCATGTCGAAAGAGTGATAAGAAGAATAAGAGAATTTGCATTCCTCAAACCACACTCTGTTGTGAACTATAAATATGTGCCATATCTCGATGAACTCGTAACTATAGCCTGTGGGTTGATAAATCTACAAGGGGAAATAATAAAAAGTTTTTAAAAGTACATTATCTTTTATTTTACCCTTATTATTAACATAAAATCTAACCTACACTAGCTAACAGTTTTGGAAAAATATATTTTTTCCAAAAATCTTCTGCTTTGGCAACTATATTTTTGATGTATGCATCATCAAAATCTTCCCACAATAAATGAAATTCTTTATTTGTTTCAAAACTTGGGCTTGCTACACAGAAAAGGCCTCTTTTTTTCCCACATGCAAGCATTTGGCATTGTATTTGGGTTTTAAATTTTTTCTGGAGTACACCATTTTTTATATAAGTACTGACCGACTTTTCAGAAGCTGGACATTTCACCTCAAGTACAAAGTCATCTCCCACACCATCTGGAGATGCTCCTAATATGCCATTTATAAGTACAAAGCCAGACTTTTTAATTTCTATATTTAATTTTTGTACAACTTCATTGAAAACACCTGATTCAAGTTTTTTCCCACGCTGAATGGCCTTGGTTTCTGGAATTTTGTATCCTCCTAATATTCGCTCAACTAATGTCCCTGATGTATCACAGTGAGCAGCTTCGTGCAATATAGAGGCAGTCAGTCTGCCTTGGCGTATACTGTGCCAGTATTTGTTGTCAGCTTGGTCTTTAGTAGTCTTTTCAATATCTATGATTACCTCCTTGCTTATAAGAGAATCTAAATATTCTTTAAAATTACTGTAATCATGTACTGTCATTTCTTGATAAAATGCGAGCATCATATCAAATATATTTTTGGAATCTTTTATTGAATTTTCATTAAAAGCCACAATCAAAGAATTTTTTAATTTTCTTTTTTTACACTCTTCTTGCAAATCTATTAAAACTGTATTGTTCTTAGGACCACGTTTGGGTTTTTTTGTTTTAACAAATATGTCTTTACATAACACATGCTCCTTACGAATGCTAGATAGACTTGGCTTGTTCCAATAACATACAGTGGATGTTGGAGATGGTTCAGAGGCCTTTTTTTCTAACCAGAAAAGAAGAAGCAGTGAGTGTTTACACCCACCTGCAGCAGCAGCACAGTCTTCGCAACTAGAATCTATAATAATATCATCTTGTTCATTTATTTTACAACTGACATTATATAGTTTACTGGAGACTCTGTGTTCTGGTACTACTTTTGCTTTAACTATGCAGTCATGGCCAGACCGACTAACTTGAACATAGCCGACAGCAGTAGAAAGATAGCTATCGCGCGATGACCTAGAACAACACAAAATATAGAATTAACAAAGAACACAAAAGAAGTCAAGTCAAAAGTTGTAAGTTAAGTATTTTATCAATAGTAGTAATTTTAGTGGGAAGGTAATTTTATTAATCTAAATATGTACTTACATTAGCATCTTCGCTCCTCTTATTTCGGCTACATTATGTTTGCTACTCGTAATAATATACTCCAGTATCATTACATTTTCAACTTTAGGTAAGTTGCGTGAATCAGCTTTCTCAAAGTTGCTCATGTTGTACTTAATGAAAATTAAACCAAATGAAAGATAGGTAATGAAAATAAAACCACAGGCACAAATTATTGTTTGAGGTTATTTGAAATTTTTCCAATGACCAAATTCAGAAAGGTGACATTGACATATTTTATTTGACACAAGTATATATTTTTTTTAATTTCCGTTTGACTATCTACTGCATTATACAACCACGAGTGACGTCACGCGTGAAAAATTTTAAAAATTAATATAAATTAATCTAAGGTATATAAATCAGAAATATTCAAATTATTATCTTAAAATATAGAAAGCTATCCGAAAAAAATATAAAAAAAATAAGAGAAAAATTTAAGACAATGCCCATTGACTTCTTACTTTATTATACAGGGCATTGACAGCGTTGACTGAATGTTACCCACAGGAATGCATGCATGTAAACCCTGGTAGATATGGAGTGCGGTAGTTTAAGAGGGCTGAAAGTACCCGCGTCTGCCGGCGATGTGGTCGACAGCTGGTCGCCGGCCGCAGGGTTGCCAATTACTGAAGATAAACACATGCTATTTAATAATAAACATGTGCGAAAACAAACAGACGTGTTGTTTTAACATGATTATGTGTACGGAATCTATACATGTAAATATTATGTCGATGTATTGTTCGAGATTTTGAGAAAAATCGATTTGTTGATGGAACCCGAATACAGCTGAAATAATTTTGTTAAATATACTGGTATAGTGTTTGTTTACTAGTTAAATAATTTTAGGAATACAACGTGTCGACTACGGTATGACATTAAATACCAGATTTTACATCTGAAAATAAGTTTGTTGATTTGTAAATATATAAGTTGTACTTCTGTATTATTATTTTTATGCCGATTTTTCTTAAAGACTTTCATTGTTATACATTATACTCGTTAAGCATAAGAATTAAGTATAAAAAATTCGATTCAATTTTGCAATTCCCGACTCTGTGACAAACGCGCCATTAAGACGAACCTAACGACATCATTTTTAATAGATTCAGTTACTCTGCGGAAGTCAAAGTTACAAGTGCTGTAATTGCATGGTGGCGAAAGCAATCGAAGTTACTTGAACTTACAGTGAAGTCGTTTACTGGTTACAAAGAACATAGAGTCCAACTTACTAACACTTCAAACACATAACCCTTCTTTTTCGCCTCAGTCGAGTAAAAATCAACCTTCCTATGTTTCAATAGAGAAGAGTAGTCATTTATAAAAATGTTTTCCATACTTGGTGATTATAAACGATACTTTTTCCTAGCTCCGAGCGACCGCGATCCCATGATTGTTACAATCCCCCATAATTACCGCCTCATGTAACCGGAGACAAATGTGTGAAATATCAATCATAACACTTGTGGCCTATTGAGCCTCTTCATTCTAAGATTTTTTCGTAAGTAACATTAGGTACAAGTACTACGTTACTAAGCCACAGAATTAGTAATAGTACTACGTTACTAAGTTGTGGGCCATGTGTGTGCGTGGCTTATATGTCGTAAAAGGTGAAGAAAGGAACACAGCTGATCTTATTTCTTGTACCTGACAAGGAAACACACAGAGATACAACAGAGGCCTGTTTGTTTCTTTGTGGAATGGATAAGCCGTCTTATTGTCAGCGGATTTTATTTTGAAAAACGGTTGACGTTAGTCGGGTCTGACACTGGTCATACAAAAACACCTAAACTCATAGATATTCTCCCTCGTTTTTTTAATATATTCAAAATTTAAACCAATTTCCGCTAGCGAAAGCTAGTTGGAAATAATTTTCATTAAATATCCGCGGTACATTGTCGCCTGTTCAATACATAACAGTGATATTTAAAATGTAACACGATATTGTCATTACAGCGTTGCATGACTCGTGTGTATGCAAAGTCGTGTTGATCCATCATTTCAATTTAAAATTTCATGACAATGGTGTAGCGAGACTACCTAAAACTATAATGTTCAAACAAATGACGCACTGTACTTTTTCGAAGAGATGTCGCCTACAATACAGAAGATAAGACAACTAGAACAGAAAAGAAGAAAGGAGAAGAAATGACAAAAACGCAGATCTTAAAGTTAGGATATAAAATAATAAATAATAGGTATCAGATGCAAACGGCAGCCTTAAAAATCTGACCTATACTGTATCATGATTCCTTAAGAGTAACTAACTACAGATATAAGTAACTAGAGAACACCCTCGGATGAAAAATAATGTAAAATTGTTCACATAAGCAATAACTATTGTATTATAAAGCAATAAAGATATTACAAACAAACAAACAAACAAACTATGTCACTGTTAAACAATTATAATTGAGAAGAAACACCAATATAAAATAACAGTGCTAAGCTTATTGTGTATTATTTTTCTTCATCAAGCTGTTGTTGTCTGACTCAAATGGAAAGATCAATGACAAACAAGCCCATTAAAACAATGAAAGTTGTGTATCCATTCTACATAATGGCCACTAACATTAAAGCAACCAATGACCTAAGTTATGACGGCGTCAAAAAACTACTTAATACAAATAGTTATATCGAGTCCAATGTCTTCTTCATCCGAGCGTGTTTTCAAGTTGCATCTCCAGCTTACTATTTAGAGCCACTAGTACACATTCAAGCGTGGTCCTGATTTGGCGGTACTGGTTGTTACAATGTAACACAAGTGAAGGATCGTAGCCAATGAAAATCTCTAGTCGCTGCCTACCTCTGCGGGAGACAGACATATACAAGTATCCTCCATCTGAAATAGCTTACAGTAGATACCTTGTAACTTATCTCAGCGTTTTCATGGTTACATCCCAAGTCATACAACTTTGGAGCACACGGTTGAGACGCGACGCCAGCCGCCTGCTTTACCTTAACCTTCCTTGGAAATGCTGTTGATGGAATCCGCCATTAGTCGAAGGTAAGTACTTACAATAGAAATTAAGAGCTCTGTTTGTCATATCTCGGAAGTGATCTATTCTTAGGATGGATACCACACAACGCTAGTGACAGTTTAGGCTAACTTCTCGTATGTTATCGACAAGTACCGATGACGTCCAAGCTCACATCCGCCCACACCGACACGTCCGACGTCCATACACACAAATTCATATTGATTCGATAATGGCATATCCCGTTTGTGACGGCACGTTTTTATAGTTATTGCATGAGTAGGTACATATGTTATGTGGGCAGCATTGACAGATATACACTTTATTTTGCTAATAAAAAAGGAAAATAAATAAATGGGCCAGCAGTAATTTAAATGAACCTTCATGTAGCTACTTAGTGGCGGAATCGCGAAAAGGAATTTGATAAGTATATATAAATACTAGCTGTTACCCGGGGCTCCTCTTCCGTAGGAATTCCGGGGTAAAATATAGCCTATGTGTTGTTTCAGCGTCTAAGCAACTCCATTCCAAATTTCAGCCAAATAGGTTCAGCCGTTTTTCTGTGAAAGAGTAAAAAACATATATATTCTTACAAACTTCGCGTTTATAATATTTGTAAGGTAAAGTATTATATACTCGTGTTGGACAATATTTATATACTTTGACTATGAAATTCCGTCTATTATCTGTCTGTCTCTGGGGGAACACATATTCTTGCAACATGGTGTAGTAAAACTTTGCAAGAAAGTTCTTTGGTTCATAATAAATAGGAAACTTAAAATTTTAATTTGGTAGGGATGTAGTTAACGACCTGAGGTCAAACATAGGCTACTTTAGGGCGCGATATAACCGAGTCCCTTGCGGGGCGAAGCCGCGGGGAACAGCTAGTAATTATTATATTTTTGTCTTCCACAAAACACGACGGGAAAGACATCTGAAACTATTAAATATTTTTTTCTTTTAAGTACTTAGTGGCAGCTGTCAGCCAACCTATCCAAGTTTATAAGACGGCGTAACCAATACAAAAAATAGATCTGCTTCTACAAAAAACGTGCACAACATTCCGCCATTGCTGCGACAAGATGGATGCGATCAAATGGTTGCGGATAAAAACGAAGCAATTTGCTGGCGAGTTTTGTGGAGAAAACCGCGGAATTGCTACGAGTGCAGTAAAATTGGACGTCGATGGAAATGACGGTGTGTCGGCCGCAGATGATAATGGCCTACGTTTTATGAATCAGTCAAGCGCGAATCGAATTCGCACGCTAATCCCCGCAGTTTATTACAAGAAGAGCTTTACACATCAGTAGACCCAAAATCCATCTTGTACACTACTTTAAAATAAATTAACTTACTTCATCTTTCATCTTAGCGCTTTCCCGGTTGCTTCATCAGTTGATTACTTTCAAAGACTAAAGTGAAATTCTACTTTGGTACACGTTTTACTCAGTTTTATTTGAGTTCCATTTTTATTTACATTAAACAGTCGACAAGTCAATGGTTTTCCAATTATATTGTTTGAGACCATAAAAAAAATATGATTTCACAGTTTTTAAAATAATAATAAAACAATGTAAGAAGTACTATCTTATGGAGACAAAACCTTTAAGCGGAACCCGCTCTCTGTTATATATAGATGATATACTCGTATTGTCTACGAGTGCCTTCAAAGCGAACTAGCAATCTCTTACGTGCGACTGCTCAAGTATACAGGAGTCCAAAGCTAAATCTAACATGTCGTCTGTCTGTTTATTCCTACGCTCTCGTCTTATGTTACTATGTATCAAATGTCAAGAGATTGCGCGCGTCGGTCCCAGAAGCACGTCTTCCATCGAACATTGCCCGCTGCACCTACAAGCCATTCGCAACTTAACTATTTCGAAAATACGATTCAATTCTGAGTTGTGAGGACTTGAAAACGTGCTACATACAGATGTGTTGTTCATAAAGAAAACATGAATTACTAAGTTCAATAGGATTGGAGTGGACGAGTGACCTCTGAAGGAGCGATGCCGAGTACTGCGCACACACTGTTAATAGCTTGGACAACCATTCCAAATTCAAATCGGGCACATCCAACAACAACACTAGGAGAATCTTGATTTGAGTGTCTTCGTCTTCTGTTAGAAAGTTAGAAAAAGTTGTTGGATTCGAAAGGAATACAGAATACAAAATTCGTATAAGTTCAAAATTGATTTACATATTGACTTTATTATTAACTAGTTCGTCTTCTGTGAAATAGTATGCTAGTGTAAACAATATTAAAATATTCTATGAAAATTTGAAGATTTCATATCTACCTGATACGAGAGAATCATGTTTCTTAGAACCATAAAATTAGGAATTGCTTGCGAGACGAACTTTCTTATTCTATGCTTGGAACAATTCATACGCAATGCTATGGCAGGCACTTTTTGTCGGATTAAAATGTATGTATGTGTAAAAAAACTCTTTATCATGAGGGCTTTATAAACATTTTACAATAAGGAGTTACTCAAAAACAGACAATGTACATGTGACACTCCTTGCTGGCATTCATGGGTTACGGTGACCATTTACCAGTGCCTACTTAATTATATAAATTCTTTTTTAACGAGTATTTGGACTTATATTGACGGTCGTTGGCCCCGCTGTATGCGATACTTATAACAGCATAAGAAAGACGAGCAATACAATATTCTTAGAGACTATTATGCCAAGTCCATATTACCTATTCCGAGCAGCTGTGCGTTAAATTGTAGGACTTCAGACTGGTTCATTACATTCTGTACAAGCTTCTTTACAAGTTTCATCGACTTTTGTTTGTATGTAGAAAATCAAATTAAATGTTGATAGAAAGGATTATTTATTAATGAGAAAAAAATATAACTAATTATGTAAAGTCTCAAGCAACGTATGCAATTTTTTTCTTGAAATCGAAATATCCCATTTAGAAAGTTTATCATTTAGTTTTTGTAAAATGATGTTTACGATGTAAATATAGTACATATCACTAAGATAGTATCCACTGAAATTAATGGAATAGACCTTATATACTATTCTAACTTAAGCCGGAAATCAAACAGCTATAATAATAAATTTTACATGTTCCATGTTAATTTTAAATAGTACCAATATAAATGCAGTTGTATTAATAACGTGCAATTACAGATGCAAATAATTCAGAAGTATTTTTTTACAATAAGAGATTTTTTTTCTACGTATGCAAGTGTCGTGAACGAATATAAACATGTGTGTGTGTTTGAACAACGAACAACATGCAATGTGGAACAATGTACATAATTATTAGATTAATGGCAGTACATTTGAATGAATTATTGCTATCATTTGGCAAGTCTAGCAGTCGCGTTGATTGAGACATCCGAGTTTTAAGTACTACAATAGCAAATGTTCATGTGTTATTAACTGTAACTGGATATATTTTTTTTAAATATCTTTTGACTAGTTTCAAGTACCCGGAGCATCTTTCTTAGACCACTAGGACGTCAAACCATTTTTTTTTTTGGATATTACATGCTGTACTGCTATAACTATTTCAGCATCCAGTGTGATCTTATCATTTTGTATCATCAATGGTTTTGGTCTGTTTTTATTCTGTTGAGGTCTTTTTTACCACGTTTTATTTGAGTTAATTTAGATTTTCTGTTGTTCTTATAGGAGTTGGTATGCAACCGTAGATAATGCCATTGGTTAGATCATACGTTAAAAAGTTAAATTGAATCATGTGAATGTTACTGTTGTCATCGCTTATCGAGCAACTTTTTTGCAACTCACAAATCCGGCCTTTTACAACCACTTAATGAAGGGTTATCCAGCTAGAGCTAGCGTTCTGTTCCCTCAGACTTTCACGACTCGATCTTCAGTTTCTGAACGTAACCACTGCTTTGAACCACTTAATGATCAACGTTTCTGTCATCTTTCCAAATAGAAATTATGAAAGTATAGACGTGGATCGCTACAATTTGCTTTTTACCGGCGTGTCGCACAAACGTCCCAGTAGTTAGTTAATGCCCGCTAATTGGCAATTCGAGCGCGGAGTCACGGTCCCCACGGAGAATCGATACAACCATACCAATACACTCAATTCGGAGGATCATAACACTTATGTCTGTAGTTATAGAGAGCGCGTGGCTGTAGATGTAGGGTATATTGTAATGGCTTCCTCGGCAAATGACTCGCTTCGTCACGAACGACTGACAGGCATGTCTTTGACGCGGCCTGTATATAATGCGTTTCGACACAATGAACCACTTGAACGTGGGGGAACCACAAAATAGATGCACGCAGAAGGACCCCATTAGCTGGCATCCGTCATTACTGCGCTTCTCAAACCACATCGTTATATGGATAAAGGCGTGGGGGTTATTTGCCTCATGAGTACCATTACTTATTTCGACCGTAAAATATAGAAAGTACTGGATTCGGTTGTGTTTTTTTTATTAATCAAATAAAATAATAGTCTACATAGCTTCGCTATTGCCACTCAGTGAATACCTATCAAGCTACCTGAAAGCGTCTGACTAAGCTAACACTAGTGATAGCAACTAGAACCAACAACGGCTTTACATAGTCACGCACAAAGACAAGTACGTAAACTAAGTTCAGCTGAGACGACTTGAGACTTCGGACGTGACGAGACGAGCCTTTCTAGGGAACTAACGAGTTTACCTTGTCTGGTGAGACGGCAACTATCTACGGATGAAAACTTTTTTGATTCTCAAAGCAAAGGTTTCTTACGTTAAATAATCAAAAAAAAATGGTGACGGACAAGCTTGGACCAAAAGTTGTGGGTCCGCGCCGGCCAGCAGTAGTTTGCATGAATTAACTGACGGCGGAAGCATTCAAATATTCAATATCAAAGAGAACAAAGTGCGTAGAATTTTTGAGGCAAATATTTTTCTGTAAAAACTTTTGCAGCTTATTAGAGGCATCATTCATGATGATGACGATGATGATATTGCAAAACATGTGGTTACGTTATCACTTTAGTCTATTTTAGGGAGATCTAGAGATTTGGGGGAGGAACTGGATGAAATGCTACTACTATCACCGGACCGATCCAAGTCGAGCCACCCTTGATCAATCATTCACAATCTTTTGTGTACTTTATGCAAATGCAAATAAAGTCTTATTCTATTCTATTCTTGACACGTTGATATTTACGAATACATGCGTATTCGAGCTCCTTATTCCTATCAATCTACTACTTTATTAACAGTTTGTAAATGAACTACTTTCGCTTTCCAAGCCCGTAGTCGCCGCGACAACAAGCGAACCCAAAAAAACGGGCAGGTATTTCCAGACCTGAGCTGAATATGTTATAGGTCACAGGTGTCGCTTAGAATTACAACTAAAAAGTATCCGCTAAGGTGTGTTAGAAAAACATTGTCTTTTCCCGTGATCTACTTTAACTTATTTGATAACTTATAAAAAGATTATTATTTTTTTAGCCACACTAACAAACACCAAAAACAACAAATTTAGCTGTAGTGGACGCAAAAAGTTGGGGTTCTTATTTGGATGTATGCATACATAAGCCGCACTCGGAGTCGTTTACTTAAGCAACTCTTTGGTATAGATTTCCATCTGAGAGCAATACATATATCCAGTGTATGTGATGGTTCACCATTATATGTGGAATATCGTGGATCACGATAGTTAAATGCTTGATAAGACTGGTTGATGAGTCACTCAGATTTAAAATTAAATAATAGCATTATAAATATAAATCAAGACCTAAGTACGATAACTATATTAGCGGCCAAATCGCTATAAGATCTTTTAAAAACTACAGGTTTTTTTTTTAATGTAGCCAAAAAGTAACATATGGTTCCTACACAAATCCTCAAGACCCTTCCTTCCTCTCGACTCATAAACATGTAAGTATAATAATTAATTAAAAGGCTTAAACCTGTGCTTAAATGCACAAGGCCCAGCTGATTATTCAAGTACCTAGTCTGTATAGTAATGCGTGTAATTTATAGCAATACACAGTAACAGCTTTGACTAATGATGTACATGTAACTCAACGTGATGTCTTATGGGCGTAATCATATTTATTACGGACAAAGATATACATTGAAATAGATCACGAATGTATACTTAAAGTATACATAACTCCGCTGACTGTACTTAATATGATACAATTTCAAATTTTAAGCACAAAATCGTGAAAAAATTAGAGCGAAGTTTATTTAAGATATTATTTAACCTTATTTCGATTTTACATCAGTCAACCTTTTTGCAAGATATGCCGCTGCAGGGGCTAGGTAAAGAAAGCTCTGTCCGGTGTTCTAAAATCACTATGAAAATTAAATAAAAATTCTATTACTGAGAAATAAAAAACATCATTCTATTACGTCAAAAGTCCATTTACAACCCCCCCATATAAAACAAAACAAGAAATTGTAGCTATCAAAGTTGACGATGATGATCAAATTAGAGTGGCATGGCAGTCACTCCCGTAAAGGCAAAAATGTCAAATCTAATAAGGTAAAGCTAGGAGGAAGAAGATGAAACATGACTTTGCAACAAGAATAGCATTTTTACCGTCTATTTCGTTGTTTGTCTATGGGAGATCGACAGTCTCATGAACATAACATTTATAAACCGCGTGTCTACTGGTCCGCAACCAGCTAGCCATATGGTATTCATCAGAGCAAAGTTGTACTGCCGTTAGTCTGCGGCCTGAAAAAACAAGCCTTTTTGTACTTGGGCAAAAACTTATTTACATTTAACTATAGTGTTCATTGTAACTTCCTAGTACTGAGAATTACAAATTATGTACTTACTAGCTCTCGCCCGCGGCTTCGCCCGCGTGAGATTTCCTCGGGAACAGTGCTTTTTCCCGGGATAAAAGGTTAGCTATGTGTATGCAAAATTTCAGAAAAATTGATTCAGTAGATAGGCCGTGAAGAGGTAACAAACAAACAAATATACAAACTCACTTTCGCATTTGTAATATTAGTTGGATGGATGAATGGATGGATATTTTTTTATTGATTTTTAACTAAGTTTTGCTAACTGTTTCTCTCTTATAAGATATAATTTGGAGGGTTTTATTGCCATCTTACGTTTTACTCATATATTCTCCCCCCAAGAGTGCAATTAAGTTAGTTTTTATGAGTTCGCGGGCATGTTTGAAAACACAATAGAAGTTTAATCGTTATAACTGCTATAGCAGTCGTGTGTCCGCCAACGTGTTAAGCGGGTGTGTGTCGACAAAGCCTCACTTCTGTGTATCATTAAACATTTCACTCTGTCCCTCTATCTACTCATGCAAGAGCGGCGTGCCTGTGTTCCCGACATCTCCACCATCAGTCTCCATCAGCCCACGCCCACTGCGGGACATGTGCGCACGACACACGACACTGGATACACGACACGCAAACCCATCGCACAGATAGAGGCTTGAATTACCGACAGTGTTTCTGTTTTGATGTGCTAATATATCTAAGTTGCCTGCGAATTTGCCTGCGTATTCAGAACAGCTCTATTTCTGGCCATAGTTTAGAATTGTGCCTCTCTTCGGTTTCCAAATTGGTTTATATTTACCAAAATGAATCTGAACCTTCATCATCAAACATTTGAAATATCCTTGCAGATGTCACTCACTCCTTTCCCAGGTGACTTCACTTCTTTTTCAGATTTGCAAGATGGACGAACGTGTATGGAGAGAATGTTGAATCACTCTCGTCACACATGTTCGCCCATTTTAGGTAATTAAGTAAGTAATTATAAAAGTATTCACAATGTATAGCTACATTAAGCAATGAAAGGTTAAAAACACTTAAAGGAATCATTGAGTAAATAATAAAGGTCACGGTAAGTAGGCACTTCAGTTACGATAAAAGCTTTACTTATTCAAATCAAAATTAATTGAAGTCATTTCAATATTCATCAGAGCTTTTATAAGTCAATATCGCATTGACTGGATCCTCGTTAAAACCATAAAAATAAAAAAATGAATAAATTAGCAAGTTATTAGTTTCTTCATAGATTTTTAATGAATTTATAAACGACTTGACGCAAACTTACGCGGAGTACCGATCTATAAAGGGACAAGGCACAGAAGTCTGTTGGCTTTGTGTAATTAAGACGTTTAGTCCTTGTTTTAAGTTAGGTCACTCCCACATCAAATGAAATCGAATCTATATATAAGTACCTATATTAAATCAAGGTTTGCGGCGATTGACCCCGCTATGGATTATTGACACCATGGTGTTAATGTCCGTTAAATCTTGAGGTTCTGAATTCGACCCCAAGTTGCAAGTTGTAGAAATGATCCTTTTAAAATTCAATTTGATGAACTGGCTATCCCTACGGAGAACAATTAAAATAAGTAACAATTGACGTCAATAAGTGATAAGAATATCCTATATTGAAAATAAACAATTTGAATTTTGAATTTGGAAACATTCGTGATGATATGAATTTATGTTTGTGATCTAGTGAAGATTTAAATTAATGTTAACACGCATAGTTTTTGCCATAACTTTTTTTCTAAGATTTCGTTATTAGGTTGGCAATCATTAGCTGTAATTAACGTCCAATTTAAAAACAAATTTAGACAGGTTCGCACGTAATATTACAGTTATTATTCTTAATTAAAAACAACTTAAGTGCCTGCCTGTGAAAATGGCAAGGCAACTTTCAAAATAATTTTGTTTTTGGGCTGGTTTGTTGAAAGTACGTGAGTTCCAAATTCGCCGCCAGTGGCCAAGAAACAGTGACTGTTCGGTTTGTACTAAAGTATACTATACTTGGTCTAATTGGAGTCGCGCCTTACTGGGGCTTCCTGTCTGATAATTGGCACAATTTTCGTGTGTGCAATGCAGTCTTGCGGTTAAGATTGCCACCCGCTTTGCGGCTAGCTGCGCGGGCGCAGGCAACGCGACGCGACGGATGCGCACGAGATAAAATGAAATTTATATCCAAATTCACGTGTAAGAATGCTATTCTATACTGTGTCAACTGTGTGTATTACATTATTCCATATGGTTTGCTGCAAATGATATTGCAATATATATTACCTCTATATTACCAAGAACCTGCGTTTATCAGTCACTAGTCGCTGTGGCCAAAATCAGTCTGACATCATATTACATGATCATGACTTTGTTCGGTGTTTATGTACGAGATCGAATCAGAAATAAGAAAGCAAATGGGGCAGGCAGAGTACCGACAAGTGCAGCATCGGACATCAACCAATCAGGTTGTCAAATGACCTGTAGAAGATCGCAGAAAAGCGCTAGATGCAGGCCGCTTCCAACTGATCATTCTGAAAGTCCGTAATGGAGTACTTTATCCAATAGTGGACCACCTGCAGCTAAAATGATCTTTATATCAAGACTAGCTTTCGCCCGCGGCTATGCCCTTGCTAGCAGGGGCCTATAGTAGACGTAAAGGAAAAGACAATATACACACAAACTAAGTTTATTTTAAAAAGGCATTACTTTTATAAACTATAGAATTCTTAATAAATTAAACGACCCATACAAAAAGATTATTAACAATACTTGTTGATATTAAAATAAACTATAATCAAAATTAAAGGGATTTTAATAAATATCTATTTACTTGATAAAATAATAACCAGTCTTATTAAATTTTAACAAACATTTAAATCATTAACAACACGTTAAAATTGACTTAACGACAACTATCTGTATTTAAAACAAGTTATGGAATATTGAAAAGAAACATTAGTATAAATACACTTACATTATTAATACACGTCGTCTCGCAGCACTTCTGTTCGCCTCGAAAGATGGATCGTAAAAGAGTAAGGGAATATTTTTTTTTTTTTTGACGGACCTACAGTATTAGCTTCGATGAGCTTTTATACTTACAGCGGGACAGTTTGAGGCGAGGGCTTGACGCCACTCAGCCTTTTCGGCAAAAGCGCAAGGGGCTCCCAGTTGGAACCTCGGCCATGGGCTTTGCCTTTGAGCAATGGCGAGCGATGCAAACTCGCGAGCGATGCAAACGCTCATTGCCTTAAGGGCCGACACTAGGGTGCCTTAAGGGCCTAAGAAAAGCCTACTGGTGGCGAGAAGCGCCCTGGTACATTCCGGTACCTGGTAAACGAGCTACTGTTCCTACTTCGTCGCACTCGCCGGCGAGTGCGGTGTATGAGTGTACAGGTTGAGTGTCCCGGTCTCCTGAGAGACGCGAGATCTTCGAACGGCCTATTTGCAACCGTAATGGGGTCATCGGGGTCCAAGAGAACATTCCTCGGGCGTCGAAGCCGCAAGGTGGGACCCTTCAGGGGATTGTAGTTGGCTGCCTTTACTACTAACGGATTCGGATGAGAGGGGCATTTCTCAAAGTAACGTTTGGACGTCTCTTTGAGATATCTCGATATGGTTGGAAGCTCAAGATCCTTGTGCAGATCGCGGGTACGTAGGCCCCGGGGTGCTCCCGTGGCTCTACGTGCGAACCTATTCTGAATGAAGTAAGGGAATAGTCTGACGTTGCTATTTATAGAATGCTGCGAGATCACATAACAATATCGTTTAAGCAACTAATCAATTACTTTACATTTAAATTACATACCTAAATTAGAATTACTTATTTTAGTGTACTTTTTACTGTATGATCACAAGTATTTAACGACATAAATTATAAAAGTATAACTTTCTATCTTTTGACAAGCAAAATCACATGACTATCTCATTAATGACAATTAATGCTATTTAAGCTTTGAAAATGTGTAAATATTTGGATATGTGTTAAAATATTTTATTTTGAATATTAATTACATCATATAATGATACAAACAGGATGAAATATGAACTTCCGGTATTACATTCGCGGTATTAAATTAAATCATATATAATACATCAACACAACTACTTATTATCGAATAAATCATGATTTAACAAAATATTTAACTGCATTTTAAATACCTATTTAGTTTACCCATGAGTAATCTTCAGACAATAATTATTTAAGAGTTAGACTTTTAATTTGATACTTAATATACTTATTTATAACTGAACAATTGATATACGAATTATTTAAACACATACTATATATTTAACTATGACATTTAACCTTACATCTAATAATAATCTATCACCCGCATGACTTTTCCTCGGGAACAGTGCTTTTTTCCGGGATGAAAGGTATGTCCTTCTCAATACTCTTAGCTACGTGTATGAGAAATTTAAGGAAGATTGGTTCAATACAAACAAACTAACAAATATACACTCATTTTCGCTTTTATAATATAAGTTGGGATGGAATTGGGATTATTTTATCATCAGATAAAGATATGAGAAGCCATTATCTTTTATGTTATTTATTGTATGTGTCTCAAAAAATTTATTTCTTATTTTACTATATATGACTTCGATAGTTACTTACATGAATACCGGCATACAGGGCTCATAGAGTTCGTTCATTAAATCTGTCAGATAGATCACAAGTGCCACTGATAAGCCTGACAGATACCGATCCTCGAGACCCTGATACCATCTGTGTTCTACGATGCACATGGTTATAACGACCTAGATCTTTTCAGGGTTCCGTTCAACGTTTTTAACAAGTGAACTTCGAAATTACACGCTTATACTACAGAATTCTAACCATCTTAATGTAATTTTAAAATAAAGAAGTGAATTTTTAAGATTTTAAAATTGGCTAACGCGCTATAGAAGATTTGCAGCTTTCACTCGGTGTTGTGACGTCTCATAGGCTACGGTTATTACCTCCATCGGTAGGTCGACCGCCTCGATCTCGATTCTATCCTCGAATTTATTTTTTTGTTTGTGACAACGCACAAAAAAAAATAGTTTTAAAGCGTTTTGTGTGTTAGGCGGAGCGAAATGTGGCGATAGCGATACAAGTAGCCATTACGAGAGGATCGAGATAAGCGGTCGACCTACGGGTCAACCGAAGGCCTATTTGCATATTTATACTGTACAATACAACCTATTTAATATTTAGTAAGTATGAAAAATGAAGGACCGATGTAGGAACCTATTGTGTCGATCGAAACACCTTTCTCGTTTATTAAATGATCCAAACTGGCAAGAAGAGATACGTCCTGATAGTATCTATCTAAGTATAACAAAAAAAGTTTTGGGCTAAGTGGCTATGGGAATTAGAAATGAAGAGTCGGCTCCCGGCTGTTCCAAAGACAGCTCGAGTGGCCTTTGAGAGCAGCTGGTGTCAGCTGTGAATCTAGACAAGTGGCTTTATAGTCGTTGTGACTTTATTGTCGTTGTGAGGCATTCGTGTGGCCGTAAACTGCGCAGGGTTATTATACCTATAGTTATAGGTAAAAATAATTTACTTTGTAAAAGTTTTATTTTTAGTCTATATACGACAAATTATACTTATAACCAAACACCAATTACATAGAAACAAATACTTTTTAAACTACAACCATTAGTACTTTGTATTTGGATGACCACATTCAAATTTTATAACGATTTTCTTCGATTGGAAAAGATATTTATAAAACGGAAAAGTATATTTATTTGAAGGCAAAAGTCTTCTGGAGGGGGTCCTTACCGGTCAATTTCGCTTTTGTTAGACTAATGCGCTAATGCTTAAGCAAACTTATGGTTTTATTAATAGGAGTGCAACTGCGAGGCACTAACTGTAGTTCTTTTGCACAATACAACTACGAGTAGGTAGGTACTTGCGGAATAAAATCGACAACCGACAACCTCCATTCCCGAATACGGTAACAACGTGACATTACTATTCAAATTACATTTCGCATAAAAATTTATGTGTACTTACTTGAAGAGCTCCCTTGCAGCATCGACTTAGGGCGGATCCACAGTCGTGGGCACCATGGGCATGCCCATCCCTAATTGAAAATCTCTGACTTCACACAGTGTCAGTCCATTGACGTCGATAGCCTTGTATGCTGATGATTTCAATGCGTCTTGATGAAATAAAAATTAAACATTAAATCAAAAAGTCAAGACCAGACAATGAATTCTTAATTATACCTGAAATTATAAACACCAAATACAATAGGCGAAAGAATCAAATTTAAAAATCGTTTTTGAACTGGTAAGTCATGATATAAGAATGAATAAATAAATGAAAGAAACACTTCTTTGTACTATATAAATACTTAAAATTATTGCTCATGAATTTGTACTACTACGATGTGGGCTTAGTCGATTTTTGGGTAACTGTGACCACAACCTTTTTTGAGCGCTGGATCCGTGCTTCGTATCGACGTTTTCCACGAACGCTTTATTATAACCATCGTCTTTATTGTCCGATCTAAAGTGGTGTAGGGGAGCAATTATGTGATCAGAATGGCGGTAGAATGTTTATGATACTACCTATGCTAATTATAGGCGGTTATATTGCCTGGTTTTGGTAATCATGTTTTTACTTTTTTTAATTTAACTACTCATTTTAAAAAATTGTTAGAATTAATGATAGTCATGTTTATAACACTTGTGAATAATTAATTTTTGTGCATAAAAACCTTTCGTTTAAAACAAAGAATAAGGAGCAGCATGCTTTCATCTATGGTTTGAAACTCAGATCACATCAAACAAGTTGTTTGATGTGATCTGAGGTTTGAAAGGTCTGTAACATAGAGTTAAGAAGTTGATTTGGGGCACAGGGCAGTTCCAAATTTGGTAGTATAAAAACTTTAGAGGCCAAAATTGATTTCATTTCACTTCGAGGTTAAGTTAACAATAACAGCGATTTGACACAGTCTGTCTGTCACTTCGCACTGGTAAGTAAATATTGACTATTAATGTGTGGACTTTCTTCGGTAAACAGCGAGGTGGGTGATTCGAACGAGTATTATTCACTGAGCGGGCTATTCTGCACTAGCGTTGCAATAACTATCGATAGTTTGATTATATACAAAATAAAGTTACCATTAACAAAGATTATCGATAGTTTTAAAATATCGACAATCAGCTAAAAAAGGTGCGAATATCGATATCATAAACAGTTTTTCATACAATAGTACTTTAGAATATTTATAGTTTTACCTCTTATCAATAGCAGGTACTGCAAAATGCAAACTATAAATTAACAATAATTGATACTATAGCCGTAGATATGTGTAAGCAGTGTGCAGATTGTAATAAATAAATAAGTGTGTGGTACTCGCGGTGCAGCGCAGGATAGCGGATGATGCGAAATAAAAGATGATAGATACAAAAGCACAGCGTTTTATTCACCGCCTCAGAAATTAAAGCAAGGATTGTACAGCTTAATATAGAAGGTCAGGATGTCTCATCCTCATATATACGAAAAGCAAAAGTACCGCAAAAATGATAATTGTTCGATGGTCCTATAGATATTGTTACAATTTTTAAGGTCACGATAGTGTCGATAGACTATCGATATTTTATACTATTGCTTGCAACTCTATTCTGCACTGTTCAGTGAATACTACTCAGGTAGGACACGTCGCATGATATAGTGTAGAAATACTAATTTATATCACGACTGTGCATGTAAGGGAAGGAATAATAGGATTTACACGGTAGAGTTGTATCGTCAATGAATATTATGGACAAAAGGTGGAAAATAGACGTATGAAAGCTGAGAAAAATAAGGAAATATGATGAATTTTGTATGTATTTACTGGACAGGGATGTCGAATATGAGGAAATCATGTTATTGTATGTTTTATAGACAGGATCTTAATATATACGAATGAAATCATACCGAGATTTGAATGACCGTGCAGTGGTGAGAAGACGCCAGACCTATCCGGAGATTTTGTTAATTCGAATTTTCCTCACATGTTGAAAAACATATCACTGCGCCCGAAAACCGAGCGAAGTGGAAAAGAAAAAATAGGAAAGCAGACCCGTAGCTTCGAAGCAATCAGCTGTGGAAGCAACCAGGAAAGCGCTAAGATCAGAGAGAGTTGCGGAATAAACCAGGTAGCTTGTTAATAGCCCAGTATTATCTTGACAGCACAGCACACACTCGCCAGCTACATGCGTCGCGTCGCGAGTAATTAAATTAACTAATGAGATACCGCGGCCCCGCCCGCTGCAGTCCGCGACTGAACGACTTTCCACGCAACTATCCGATCGATCGATTATGAATTTATGAGTTATAGCCACATAGCCGGCGATATCGATTTATAGTCGGTGCACATGAATATAAATCGTCTTGTTATTTGAACGTGTTTCCTAGTAAATAAACATCAGAACGTAAGGTCCAAAGATTTATTCTCAAGCCTGGCTAGACCCGAGCGACTTTAAAAATAAACTTTTTGTTTATAAATAGATAGTTGTGTGATGAAACACTTACAAAAATAATTTAAAATTGTAAGTGATGTAATGAACATGGAATCAAAGAAAAACATTTATTTCATCACTACCTATCAGACCACTGCTGGACACAGGCCTCTTCCAAGGACTTTCAGAAAGACCGGTTGGAAGCGGTACATTTATACACTTAACTATATGTGGGTCTATATTAGCAGAAAGTACAGAAAATACCCCAAGCAAAAAGATTTTAAATTTATTCTTCAATAGATTACATTATAACGTGTTCACACGAAGAATCCCAGAAAAAGTTATTTGTATTCGTCGTGGATGTAAGTGGCATTTAGTCATAAGAATCTTCGTGCATCAAATGGCACTAAGGGACATTAGTTCTGGTTGCTCGCGGCAAAGAAAGAGTACAGATATTATTTATTTTTAAATTTAAGTTCATAGACCTTTAATTAAAACTGATCTAACAGTTATTTACTCTACTATTGAAGTTACACTTTTGGCAACTCTCATTTCCTGTGGCAACGCTGGCGTTTGCGACATTATCTGAACTGGAATGAATAAAAAGTATAACAATAGACATGTCGCGGCGAGCCTGGCGATTTATTACGTCGGCTTCAAAACTAATTCCATAGAATATCTACCGTCTCTCCTTTTCCGGAGCGCGGTGTATCTCGCCTGTTTCCTGTTCGAGAAACACGATCAAGCGTGACACGGACTTTTCAAGTATTAATATAAAAAAAAACTTGTTTAAAGAAACTGTGATCTGCCAACTTGTAACCGTAATGTAACAATACAATTAATTATGAAATTTACAATCGGCAGAAAGTAATTTCAGCACATGAACATTAACTAATGCGCGGCGTATACAAGAAGCGATTTTGGAATAAAGTGATTTCTAGCAATTCTCTTTTTATACGAACTGAAAAGCAAGGAAAAAAGGGTTGCATGTATCTTCTATTTTCTGCACCAACAATTTTTTTGTCAACAATCACTTTATATTTAGGTTGTCTGGAAGAAAATTAGTTTCGTCATCATTAGCGATAAGGCCGCCTTTTGTATTATATATGTTTTTAATTTCCTTATTTTGAATTTTTACTGGTGCAATAAAGAATTTTTGTCTTGTCTTGTCTTATCTATCTACGTTTTTCTTTTGCTTCCAGACCGGCACTGTAGCTATAATTACCAGATTCTAGTCATTAGCCTAAACTCCTGGAAGCTTATAGCATCGTAAGCATAAAAAGTAAGAAATGTACCAAAGAATCATGAAGATATAGGAGCCAAGTCGGATCAGACTATTTGGAGACCCTCGAGGCGCGAGCGAGACGTCTTCAAAATGTAATTCAAAGCGACCTCCGCTGCAGAATTCTAACTACCGTCCACCATCGGGTGAGAACTTAGGTCATAGATAGAAGGAGTGTAGACGGCGCGCGTAGCACTAGAATAGCTAATAGCCCGTCATTTTAGGGGTTTCACCTCGGAATGAAAGATAATAAGCTGAAAATTGGTATAAACCTTTGTTTTGTCGTTCTAAATGTTGTCTCAAAAGTCACAAGTGCTATCGTGTCCGCGTCTTAAGATATTAAAGGTCAAATGTCATAAAAAATGGTTCTTCGCGAATATCTCGCTATTAGCTATTCTAGTGCTACGCGCGCCGTCTACACTCCTCCTAGAACGATAAAACAAAGGTTTATACCAATTTACAGCTTATTATCTCTCATTCCGAGGTTGACCCCTTTTTTTTACCTAATATGACTGGGCTATAAAGGATTTTACATATTTCCAAACGATCGTGTGTAGTTTCCCCTCCCTTTCTTGTCGCGATTGGCGTTCTTGTAAAAGGTGATTTAGTAGAGGTCTAAATATATTTTTCCTCTTCGCTTCTTATTCCATTAACACTCCCGCCAATAGTATTTCCATAGAAAATTAACGTTAGCCATGCGACTGACCGTACTGTGAAATGATGGTACAAAAGTTACTTTGTGGAAGTCAAAGTAACAAGTAAGTTTTTGCTAAAAATATGATATCGCATTAACCAACCAAGCCCTGATACTACTCAACGCTCTGGTTGCTCAACTCCCTCAAGTGGTCATATTTTATATCAATTATAATTCTTTTATTTGTGCATGTATAAGTTTTTTGTCAAAAACAACCTAATTATGGTACATAACTCACTACACGTTTTGGGAAACTGTAAGTGTAGTGAGTACATAGTTAAACAAATAAATAAATATCGCGTTCGAGCAGGCATGTCCATATGATGCCTCCAAGATAATGATGAGTGACATGACTAAAATGAAACATATCGTCTGGTTTCTATTATCCGCGACGGTGATACAGCCGGCAGACGGTATGAGACGTGTCCTCGGGGCACGTTGAATATCTTATTTGCTATTCAATTTATTTTGTATTCATACCCGATATCATGTTTTTGATTCAATAATTTCTGAGATCGTGCTGTGTCATCTATTCTTATGAATGTATTTATAGATTTAAGTATAGTTTTAATATATTGTATGTCGTTATAATTATTATTATAATTGTAAAAAGGTTCTTACTTGAACGTCTTTCTTATGTCGTGTTTTGGTAGTTAACAAACAAATAAGCACGCAGTCAATGCAATAAGTTTCAATATTAATAAATAAAGTTAAAACCCGGTCCTGTGTTGTGTGTGAAAAAGGGTTCTCTACCGCACAAGATTTAATATTAGTATTTTTATTTTTACATCCTTCCATGCTGGTCTGGGAGAAAAGGAAAAACATAGAATGTACCAGCTGCTTCTCTTCCCGCGCAAGCCGTAAAAGTCGTCTGAGGGAATCGCCGAATGGTGAAATCATGACATAGGCGATGCGGCTAGCAACCCATCACTATTGATTTCCTGTTTCAACTACCATTATGCTAAACGTGGCCTAAAGTCTTATGGCCCTAGGCTCTGTCTACCCCGCATGGGATAAAGACGTGATTATATGTATTTTTACATCCCTGTTTCAATTAAAGCAATTTATGTCCAATTTTTTTCAGCTGGGGACGGTGGACTCTTTTCCTTTAATTGTAACGCAAATGCATTGGGTTGCTAAAACCATCTTGAATAAAAGAGTGTAGATATTAATACTGTTGACTGTACAGTGGGCCGCATAAAAAAACATACCTCGAAGTGTTAGAGTGAGGGTGATTTGACTGTAATATAATATGCTATGCTATGACCAATAATTCAAACAATTTATAAAACGATTTATTGGCATAATTTTGTGTTGTTATTTTTGTTGAAGTATGCAAAATTTAATAATGTAAATCTCGATATAATAATTATTGTTTTTGACCATCATTTGTAGGGTGTATAAATTAAATTTAGTTTTAAAGATAACTTTAAGACTGTTATGTAGTCCAGTGGTTAAGGCGTTTGCCTGTATACCCGGGGGTCGTGGGTTCGATTCCCACGGAAAGCATACTTTGTTTAGTTGTTTCCAGTTTGAATCATCTGATGGTCTGACATGAAAGAAGATTTCAAGTTTCGGAAGGCACGTTAAGTTTTTGACCGTTGGTCCCGGCTGCCATGCTTTAGTTAAAGGAACCAAGTCAGAGGTCGAGAGGCGGTTCCAAAGAACTTTGATACCAGTGTGTGCATGGTCTATTAACCGTGTCACCTACACGAAATGATGATGATATGTAAATAAATAACTGAAAAAATTACCACATTACCGGTTATATCGTCGTTGCCATAGATTTTGGGGCGATTTCATATTTTCCATGTTCGAAGCATGTTTCTCTGTGATGTGGTATAGAGTGAATTATATCAATAAAATAAATTTATTGTAATCTATACGTTGATCCATCAGATACCCTCGGACAGAGATTGGTTGTCATGTCATAATCCTTAAAATCCCACAGTTGGTCGCGCACAAATCAATTTGAACGATACCCGAATTCATTTCAAAATTAATTGAATTTCTATCGATTTAAATGCAAGTACCAGTTTTGTTGTATATTAAAATAATAACTTTTGTTTGTTTAAAATAACGAGCGATAACTACACGCTTACTTTACTTCATAAGTAACCATTAAAAAGTTTTTAGGACCGTAATCCATGTGCAATTTTTTTTTTTTAAATAATGTTAACAAATAGATACAATTTCACGTTTAGGGTATATAAATGCTAGATATAAATAAAAAAAAATCAGTAGTCAGGGTTCCCTACTATAGTTTAAAAGCAGGACCCTATTATGAAGCTTCTGCTGCTGCCGTCTGTCTCATAAGGCACTGTTTCTTTTAAACCGTTATAGAGAGAGACATGAAGCTTTCACAGATTATGTGCCTTTCTTGTAGCTATAAGAAGAAAACACAAAAATAAAGTTTTAAATAAAGAGAGTCATTAATTATTTATTTATGTACACTAAAATACGAATGTAGGATACAATATAAAACACAATAAATACAAAGTTTACTTTTTTGGTCCAAATAAAAATGCTTTATATCCTCACCATGAATTAAGTCGATCCGACCTCTTTGGTCAAGAATCTAACTAGTACTTGAACGGTTTTTTCTCAATATTCTAAGTGAAAATGATTTTTCAAAGTTACTAACGCGCTAGGCTAGAGTTCTCCTCACTACTACCGACAGTACACTCATAAACGTTTATTATGCAGAAGGTAGGTACTTAGAGTAGTGCAGTAAAACTTAGTAGAACACAGTTGCGTGCAACATCATCGTATTCTCTAATGACTTCATAAAAGGTTATGTCCCATATCCCGCCGGCAGACCTTACATAGACTATATAAGATAGTCCTACAAAGACTTGATACAAAGATAACTAGACTAAATATTGCCATTTAGGCAGTCTCAAAAATCTAAAAGTGTCGGCTACTAACATCCTATTTTTCTAGCTTCCTTCTTAATAACCAATGCTGCATATCTAGGTGGGACACTACATAAACTGAGGATATATAGCTAAAAATCACGGTCATACCTATAATAATTTTACTTTTAGTAGGATACTTCAAAGAAAAGTCTATAAGTACCGTATTTTAAAAGATGATTGTTGCATCTCAAATCATGTATGTCTTCACATTTGAAGAAGTCATAGCAAATTAAATACATAGTTTACATACATATTTAGTAACAAACTCTTACCTTTTTTATTTCAAGTTTTTATTTAAAAAAATGACAGTTCTATTTTTTTAAAGTCTATGTGTAACTGAGAAAACTGAGTAATACAATGCTTTTGTCCCGAGTCGCAATGACTAGTACGTCTGTATTGAATGCGAGCCATTGTGCTATATTGTAGGGCAGAGCGCGGCCGGGTTATTATTGAAACTACTTGCGTAATTGAGGTGTTTGCCAGTCCCACGCCCGGCGCTGGGCTTCACAAGTGGGCATGGGTATGCACCCTTTTAAAAAAGCCACTTGAATGTCATTTAATTTTAGAATCAATAATGAATTTAAACAAAAGACTGTCAACTACACGCTGTGTTCTTTCTTGTGAAGGATGTGTGAAGGCAAAAGAAATTGCTTTTGACGCGTCTACCTTTGGCTATACATAAATGTAGGAATTTTATTTTGTGTTAACTGGTTTCGGAACGCATCGATGATAGACCGAATAAGCACGATATGGCTTGCTATCTCGCGCTCTCGCAAAACTGAAGACGCCATGATAAATCGGTGCTCTGTAGTAATTTTTAAATTTAAAATAAAATAAAGTTACTGTTGTTAGAAAATACGAGTGCATTATCTAGACCACCCCTACATAAATAAAATTATAATGTCTGTTTGTAATGTCAAAATATAACAGACAGATGACATATAAAAAACTATTTTCCATTAATTATGCCCGTAAACTAATATAAAGGAAATTAGTTTCTTATAAAAATCGTTAGTTGCAAAGATTATTTAAAGTATTTGAACTTAATTTTTATTATGGTCTTAACAGATGTATATACACTTATCATTATAATATAACATAATAATATTTAGAACTTAAAATACAATTTAAAAAAATAATGTGCTAAAAAAAGTACCAAAAGCTTCCATCTTTTAAATTCGCGAAGCTTCAATATTTTATTATATCTTAACCCTTATAAAAATGTTCAAAAATTTTTTAAAAAGTATGATTTTCCAGAACAATCTTATAAAATGAGTCAAGGTAATTAGCGATTCCTTTGTAAAAGGTCTTAGTTCAATATTTAACATTCGCGAAAATTTTAATGAAAGCGGCTACTGAAGCCCGACTTCCGATTTTTTCCCCGAAACCGGTGATTAAACGAGATAAGGAGCTGAAGGGGTTCTTACGTTTTTTTTGCCGACGTGACGGAGCACGACGGCCGATTTCGAACGTCCACAAAAAACGGGACAAACGCTCATTGAAATAGATTAGAGATCCGTGGGCGTCACACTAATGAAACACTTTAATGATAATAATGGCTATGTAAATATGAACCTTACCGTAGTAAGAATAGAGACAGAAAAAAATGTTGCTTTTCAGAATTGCTCGAACGAGGAATGTTTCAAAGCTTCATCATTATTGGGATGTCTATTAGGAATGGAATGAGGGATTGAAAGTAATTACATGTTAAACGAGATAAAATAAGGTTTTAAAAAAAAATACTATTCTTATATGTAATATTGGTACTTTACTACCATCAGTAATTTAGCGTCACCAAACAAAAGAGGCATAGCCAAGTATTGGGAAAATTCAATATACTTAGTGCAGTCTATAGCCATTTTGGCTCAGTGCTCAGCTGGTTTTGATCAGAGTGGTATTATTGATGAAAATTTCATTGAGTTAACAATTTGAAATTCATAAATACTTAGTTTTCTAGGTACTTAAAGAAATATTTTTCGTATTTGACTGTTCAATCAGCTTCACAACGAGCTTCGGAGCCAAGAGCCGCTTTCCTCTTTTTCTCCTACAGAATTCTTGGTACGCAACGGTACAACAAACGCAAAGGTCATTTATAGTATGCTTTTTCTTCTTCGTATCGATGACATTCAAATTTAACAATAACATGAACAATATGAACATACCACACTACGACGTCAAAGCAACAAAGATACAGAGCTATAGAATACTATAGATAGGCTATACATTGTAGTAATATACGAGTGCGATCATTTCCTAACTCGAAGAACATAGTTATTCGGAATTTCCGGCATTGTACGAGCGCCAACCAACTAGTTTTTTATAATAATTTAATCAGACCTTATAATTACGATTTATATGTGAGTAATGTTATCTGAAAGGCACGAATGGCATGTCACGTATCGTAATTGATAGGACAAATGGCGGCGAAGGCGAAGGTTGTCGATATAAATCAGCACGAAGCCATACTAATACTATATGATCTGTAATACGCCAGACATCGTGCATATGTTATTTCTGGTAAATATATAGAATTATCAAGAGTTAAACTCCTGAATTTTATAAACGTGATATTTTTTGAAACGCATGCAAATAAATTTTATATAAATTCCTTTAGAAAATCTTGTCGCATTCATATGTGATAGATATTGTTGCCAAATCCATATTTGGTATCAATATCTGATCCATCCTAAACTGGAATACAATACTGAAACTTTATTTCAACTTACAACCAAACAAAAAATAAACAAACTGTTCGAAAAGTTACTATTCAAAATAAAATCCACATTTGAATTTTGAATATTATTAGTATTGAGTACGCAAGTTCCTTTATAATTAATGCCAAGTAACCCTGGGTGTGACCTCGACTTGGATTAGTGCCTGCCACAGACGCCTAGGGGCTCCGTGTTTTGAAAGGCATGTAGCCACCAAAAGAAGTCATTCAAGCACCTTGAGGAATCTGATTCCACTATACATAATGAGAAAGAAACTGAAAAGAGTGACCCCTCATCTTCAGTGATCGTTTTGTAAACCTATTTTACCCACATCTATTTATCCGCAAACCTCAAACTAGTAAAATAAGCTTTTTTTCGCGTCTCGGTGGGAGGTCAAATAAATGCAAATACACCAATTTTATTTTTCTTAAAGTGGAATAAAATTTAAATGAATAAATATATATATTTTTTATTACATGTTATTTATGTTAAAAGCAGCATCGCAACTATAAGTTTTTCAAATGCTTTCGCTGGCCACTGCATAAAGATTTTGTATGTAAAGCCCTTTGAACATAAGGTAAATCAAGAAGGCCTTAGATATTACCAACTACATAGCATTTCACAAAATTGCTAACGCCTTTGCTATCGACTGCATAACGTTCATCTATTCAGTAATTGTGTTAGAGTCACAGGACAAGATCACAGGAGCGGCGATTCAAGTGAAAACGATAGGCTTCGTAATCGCCTGCCGCTTCGCATCACAATTATAATAAATTAAATCTTCAGACACCACTTCGAAGGTCGCTGCCACAGAATTTATAAATATTAACAAGAAGTGGCATAGCGCACGAAAAACGTGTTACTAGTTTGGTTTGCAAGCCAACGTTTTACACAAAAAAAATGGGTGGAGAATTTGATTGCGTCATTTATTGCCACTGTTATTGGTCGATAATATTAGGTGGTTTTGTTGTAAACTACGTAGTACATTTCTAATAAGTTGTCGTGTGGTTTACATGTATTAATTAAGTATAAGAAGAGGCAATACGCTGCCACACTGATCCTGGAACTAAATCCGCGTCAAAACATTTCTATTCGGATAATTTCTCTGTTCTGTGGACGCTGCCTTGCATCGGCTGATAATAACTTCATAACATAACATGTAAATAGCGAACTTTTCACCAGCTACTTTTTCTATCAGTCAACCAACTAACAAAACAAAAAGATAACCTTTTGTTTGCGATGCCAGTAGAATTACAACTAGCTAATAATTGACTACATGTTCACACTGACTCTACATTATGATAATATAGTATACACGTCACGGGTCTCCTTTAAAACCTACTTTAAATGTTTTGATATTTTTAAAATGTTTTAAGCATAAAACTTAAATTTATTTAATCTAACAATAGTTATTTTACATAAAAATATTATCAATATTAACAAGAGTAAATGTTTATCCTACTAATATTATAAATGCGATAGTTTGTATGGATTTTTGTTACTCTTTCACAGGAAAACGCCTAAACCGATTTGGTTGAAATTTGGAATAGAGATAGCTTAAGACCTGAGACCACACATACGCTATATTTTATCCCGGAATTTTCACGGAAGCGGAGTCCCAGGCTAGTATGTTTTTTAACATATAAAAATTCGGCGTAATATAATTCCTCTGATACTGTCGAAGGGAAAAGGGCAGTAGGCTGGCAGCATTGCAAAGTTGTGTATTATAGCCTATGTGATCATTGGGTCAAGTATTGGCCGGCCTTATGGTCACACGATAGAAAACATTATCGTGGACATAATAAATAAACCGGTCTCGGCTGGACCGTTTTTGCCACAAAAACGATCCGTCTTGCGCAGCGCAGGCCAGGACAGGCCGGATTAATAGTCACTCTTAATTATCGGATCAGACCCAGCGCTGTTTTTGTGGACCGTTGTCACTTCACCCGGGCGGGGAAAGCCTCGACCGACTATCATTATGTCTAACGGCTCTATGAAGCGTCATAAAAAAAGTTGAAAAATAATTTTAGAGTATTTCTGAGCGAAGTATACATGCTGCATCCTGTGTCTAACGGTTTGAGCTACGGTTGGTGAGATTACGAGATTTGACTGGTTATTCAATCATAAATTATTGTTGCGATTATGTCTCCTCTCGATGCAGTGTACCATCAATAGAATGAGCATTCTCATCAGGTATAATTATGTAATTAAATTATCTTGATAACTTTGTCAAAATTGATAACACAATTACAACTTGTATTGTAAATTTTTACAAGGTTCTGTATAGGCCATATTCTAGACTACTCGCGTCTATTCTTATTTTAAGTAAAGCAAAACAAAAATGTAGTCAAAATATTTCTACTTTTCCTTTTAAATTCTATATATGTATTTGTTATAAAATATATTATCGTTGAGTTAGTATCCCATAAAACAAGTCTCAAACTTACTTCGGGGCTAACTCGATCTGTGTGATTTGTCCCTATATATTGATTTATTTAAATTAATTGAACGTTGGTAAGAAAATGCGTAAACCTTTTTTTTTTAAAGAAGTTTACGTTAAAAAAACGATAATAACTCTTTTTATGCCTATAACTCTCAAATTTATATAATACGTGCGAATGAACTGTGAAACAACCATACTTGCGAGATGCATATTTAAATTATACGGTTACCTCAAGCATAATTCTACTGCATTTCGCCATATCCTAGTACCATAATCAAAACGTACCACGGGGATTTTAGCATATGCTGAAGACGTGACGATATGAATAAATTCTTATCCACGTGCTTAACTGAACACTCTAGGAAGCCTTCTTGATCTGCTCCAAGGGTGTAGAACAGACAATTGAGAGTACAATGAATAACATTTATTCGCACTTCCTGATAAAGTTACACCTGCTCCAACAATCGGGCGACGCGTCGGCCGACCAGTCAGCCGACGGGCTGAACAAACTCACTAACGATCCACTTGTAGTTAATTGCTATCTATTCTTCGGAATTGCTAACAAAAACTAGCTCCCGATCAAAGTTTTGTCCGCATTGCGTTCTATTTCCAATATATTTTTTTATAATTATGTAGCTTCATCATTATCGTTCAGCCACAAGACTCCCACTGCTAGCCAAAGCACGGGCAAAGTCTTCTTTCATATACTATTTTCAAACTTACCGATTTATGGCGGCCCGCATTCAGTGTCGTCTACCTTAATAAGGTATTGGACCATCTGGTAGGTCGTCGTACGTCTAGCTACTATGTATAGCATTTGTAGTACCTACGTGGTCGCTTTTCCAGAAGATTTTTTTATTTTTTTCTAAACGATGCAGACTCATGCATGCGCTTCATGCGATTAACTCGACGCTTATGACCAAAGTCAGCAACGCCGTTTGAACTGCAAAAAACTGAACCGAATTGCGAAATATTGTATACAGAATGGTTATCAATAGAGAAGACGAGCCTCGATAGTGGTAATTACGATGCAAGGACAAAAAGCTCGCCTTTCCAAGACTCTTTTGCCCTCAGCGTCACCAGTTCTGAGCTCTTTGTCCCCGCCCATTGCCACTTATCCAATAATACCAAAAATATATTTTATGTTAACTATAGATTGTACTGTAATAATACATTTAGACAAGCCAACGAGATAGCGTGATTGATACGGCGCCCACTCCCAGCACGCTGGGCCCAGTGGGCGTCCCTGTATGGCGCAGCCTGCAGCACTCGTTGGCAGGCCGATAAGAGGAACAGCATTAATAAACTAGTTTCGGAAATTTCAAATCCTGCTTAAAACAAGTCTTATTTATTACAAAATAAATAGCAGACTAATTATTAAATTAATAACTAATTTATCAAAAGAGGAAATCGATAACCCGCATGTGTTTTTGTAACATTAACGCACCAGGGTATGGTCCTGACTATTAGGATTGGCCTTCGCCATATGTATGTTTAATAGAAAGCGTCAGCAAGTATCATACATAAGTCAATACAATACAAGTTCATTCATACATTATGCACAAACAAATTACAGTTTAGAAGTCGGTTTATTTTTTTAATTAGTACATGTAATCCGCGAAAGATTAAAGTCGTTTACTATTATAGAGATCAAGCCAGCTGATTAATTTTTCAGCTATAGTTATAAATAAGTAAGTAGTACCTACAAAGGTATAATGAGTACAAACTCATTGTGTTATACATTGTGTCCTATATTATGTTTGGGTACAAAAAAAAATATAAAAAAATTATGTTTATAAATGTAGGCTCCAAACAAACAATGTCAATCACGATCATATCACGAAAATGTGTTTATATTTGGCTTACTCGTGAAAATCTAATTTCCCCAAAAAAAATCATTTCCCCACATAAAAAAAAATATTTTACTGAAAGTTTGCTCGAACAAAATGCATACTTTGCGCGAGCTCTTATACTCGGTCACTGTGACAAGATATTGTAGATTTGACAGCGATTGATTAGTTTTAACAAAATCACATTAATTAATTATTAAATAAATATATAGGGACAAATCACACAGATTGAGCTAGCCCAAAGTAAGTTCGAGACTTAATTAAATCATTACATTTTCAGGTCAAGTCTGTATATCTATATTTACACTGGTAATTTATTTATTTATTTTTCATGAAAAATGCATAGCAGTTATAAAATTGCACTTTTTGCGGTGAAATGCGCTCGACGGACGATATTTATTATTTTTTTGTAGTTTGTTTGTTTGAGGGTAATATATCATGGAAAAGCTATAACAAAATTAATTAATAAACCCTAAATTAAATTTCAAAAAGATATTCTAGTAAATACCAAGACGGTAAATTTTTCTTTACTGTCTTATAAAAGAAAATATTTTAGTGTAAAATCGCAAATCTACCAAGGTAAGATCTTCAGACCCGCCAGCAGAACCGGCTACTAAATAACCACAGTCGATGCCGAATCAATGATCAGCATCAGCTGTACAATTTACTTGCCGTCCCACGACCGGACACTCCCCGGACGGCGGCCGGACGGCAACCGTGGGCAGGGCTGTCACGCGACTTAAATCGTCATGGGCACTCTCCGGGCTTCGGTAGACATGTTAAGCCATTTGGTGCCGGTTGTTATAGCTCTGTCCTATGCTTTTAGGCAACTTGATTTATCTGACAACGATGTGCACTTAGCTTTGAACGTTCAGAACGTCTCAATTATTCTAGCAGGCTAGGCAGCTCAAATAATTCTAAGAGTATTTTTGTTTTCATTTCGACGTTTAATTTGCTTCATTTGTGACTACTTTCTTGAGAGTCTAGTAATTTAAAATGATTCAGATTTACTAAATGTCATGTGTATCATGTTCCTAATATGCTTAAGCATTAGGATGTGAATGGACTATACAGGAGCATTATGGCCTAAAAAATATTCTAAGTACCTATGCGTTGTAGTAGTGTATATTAGGAAAACGGCCTCCCCAGATATCGCTGGGCGTCAGATGGACGCTATAAAAAAAGAAAAGAAAAATGTGGCGCTCTCCTTATTCGGAGGCCAAGATCCACTTCGGGTCGCTGAACCAGCGGAATAAGTAAGTAATATGACGATTTTTCTTAAGAACATATTGGTATACATAAGAAGACACAATTATGTGCCGTAACGATACAATGTTTGAACTACTAAGAAGGATAAAAAAATACATAAACACTTCTCCCACTTTCTTCGCAGTCACCCTGGTAACTGGTAACCCTACTCGTGACGGCTCCTCGAGCGACGTGTAATTCTAATACGGAGAGTGATGTGAGATGATATTCCGAACTAATAATCCTGTTTATCTCGTGACGAGACGATTTCCGTTACCACACACCACCGCGGCAGGGCTGCCGCAAGGCATTTCCATGCAAAAGTTTTTGTTTAAGAACAGTTGCCCAAGATACAGACGACTGCCTCTCTATTGATCCCGCATGTAGCTGAAGAATTAAAAATGTTACTAACTGCCTCTTTCATTCATTCATTTCGTATAGGTGTCATGGTCAATCGATCATGCACACCCTGGTGTCAGAGTTCTTCGGAACCGCCTCTCGGCCTCTGACGTGGTTCCTTTTTAACGACTACCAGATGGCAGCCGGGACCAACGGCTTAACGTGCCTTCCAAAGCACGGAATCATCTCTTTTGTCAGACAATCAGGTGATTCAAGCCTGCAATGTCCTAACCAAACTGGAAACAACTAAACAAAGTATGCTTCCCGTGGGAATCGAACCCTCGACCCCCGGTTCTACAGGCAAACGCCTTAACCACTGGACCACGGAGGCAGTTGTAACTGCCTCTTGAATCAAGTCAAGTGTATATTTTCTTTGGAATTGTTAAATTATCTTCATCATCATTTTCACCTGTTGTTTATCGTCATATAAAAGTGTGTCGGTAGCAATAAACGGTTTTAAATCCATAACAACAGAAGTCACATCGACATCACAATTTTTTTGCAAACACAAATTCATGTTAACAACGCCAATAATTATACTTACGTACGTTGGGTGAAGCCATTCTCTCAAAAAAGCTTACTGTTATGGCTTTCTTGGTGCACATGAAATGTTTAAAGAATTACAATAATTTGTTTGCACGCCCCCAACATTTAGGTACCTTATTTTTTATCAATATATTTTGTGACTTTTTATGAGACGGGGAAAAATTTTAAAGCACATAAAAAGTCAGGATAGACAAAACTTGAAAAAACGTCAGACGTTTTTGTTCCACGACCTTTTAGAATGTTATCTAGACTTCCTAGAGAGGTGGCTCTTTAAGATCATCAAAGGTCAGCGCCTCACCTTTGCATCGCAATCGCAACTGCTTTCACGTCAATGACAAAAACGGATCAATTTGCCACTCTTTTAAACATTATTTCGAAAACATCAATAGTTAGTCACCCGAGAAAGTGGTGAGAAAAAGTTAAGGAAAATATATATTAAAGTGCATGTATGTTGTATGGACCATAAGACACATTTTAAAAGGATAAACCAATAGAGCTTTAGTGAAAACTATTCAGCGTTGAGTAACTAAATTAGCATAATGGATATGGACAACTGGGTGTCGATTCTGCTAACGTTAAATCACAATCGTGTCAAAATAGTGTTTCAATGGTAGTGCTTTTTTACACACTAGTTACAAGAAATGTATATTTTTTTATATCACTTCTGATGATCACACCACACACTAAATTCACATCACATCATACTGTCATAACTCTTGTTAAAAGTCTGTAAAAAGCACTACTATTAAAACACTATTTTGATACGATTTTGTCTTTACGTTAGCAGAATCGACGCCCAGGATGCGGCACACTCAAATCTATATCATCAATAGAAAAAAAATATTAGACAGCCCTATATGTATGCACGCATGCGCGGTAATGCTGGCTGAGTGTAACGTGACGCGCAAGGAATTATGAAGAAACGAGCACGTTCGTGCGTCAGTGTGAGAACACGCACATTTGTGCACTACAGCTGCGTGAGCGCATATTACAAAGTAATGTGTGTGTGATGTGTATGATGTAGATCAAGATAAAAACGGTGTTTGAATGAATTCTTGATTAAAATCGAACAATGTTGCTCATGCTATATCGATTCTTGTGCTTACTTCCATAAAAACGCCGAGTTAACTAGAAATATCTCAAATAGTAAGCCATGCATGATTTGAATACTACTCATATTAAATTTTATAGACACCTGTCTGTCAATACAAATGAGTAGTATGATTAATTTATACATGTACAGTCAACAGCGCCTTCATCTATTCAAAACTATACATAGCTATTATCGCAGAATAAGGACCACGTTCAAAATAAATACAAGGGATAATACGAGTATATACGTTATAATAAATTTCATAGATTGAGCTACCGTTGAAAAAGGTTTGAGACTTTTATTATGAGATACCAACTTATCGTCTTGTAGTACTATTTAAAAAGGACCAACCTTACAAGTTAAGGTTGGAAAGTGTAAAAGAAATATTCTTTATTCTTCTCATTGTCATTAATCATCATTTGAATACATAAAGCGACTTATTCCTATATTTAAATGAAATCGGTAGAAAAGATAAACAAAGTTGAACATAAGAAGACATTCCACTGCAGTAAAATAAAAACTGCCGTTCAATCAAATATCATTGCAAATCTTCAGACGTAATAATGTAGGAGCTGCCCAGCGGAATAAAGTTTGCTTGCGCAATCCACAATTGTGGCAGAGTGGTCTCAAACGAGGGTATTGTCGCACTATTGTGCAGCTCAATTTGGTCCGGCGGCCTCTGAATACACATCAGATAGATCATTAACGGGTATTGTCGGCAGCTGACGTCAAAATCAATGACTGTTTTCGGCTGTTCAATCAATACAAGCATATAGGTATAAACTAGACTAATTCTTACATTGGGTTTTTCCTCTGTTATTCTCATACTTATGTTTTTTTAGAATTGGGATATACCTAGTTATCGCTTGAAAACCAATCTCAGAAACCAGATCGTCGGATACGGCAACGGCGGCAGTGCCCCACGCAACATACTGAGAAAGAGGCATAGACGTGACATTATTATCTAAACCAAGACTTTTATCGACCCTCCTTTTACTATACAATGAATATATCTTTAATTTAACTGCCTTCGTGGTCCAATGGTTAAGGCGTTTGCCTGTAGACCCAGGGGTTGTGGGTTCGATTCCCACGGGAAGCATACTTTGTTTAGTTGTTTCCAGTTTGGTTAGGACATTGCAGGCTTGAATCACCTGATTGTCTGATAATAAAGATGATTCCGTGCTTCGGAAGGCACGTTAAGCCGTTGGTCCCGGCTACCATCTGGCAGTCGTTATAGGAACCACGTCAGAGGCCGAAAGGCGGTTCCGAAGAACTCTGACACCAGGGTGTGCATGGTCGATTGACCGTGACGCCTACTCGAAATGAATGAATCTTTAATTTATATAAATTAAATAGATGTGAAATAATAATACATTCGTAATTTTTCATTTGAAAATACCAACTAACGTTATTATTATTGCGTATGGCATTCGTCCTGCATGGGGATCATATGTCTATATTCAGATTCCTCAGCCAGTTGACAGCGGCAGGCGTAAGATTTTGAAGCTCCCTCATTCCACCTGGAAAACGGCGAAGTGGGCATTCGTTTACCACATGGGATAGATAGGGTCTAACTAACTAACCAACTAACGTCACGAATTCATTACTTTGATTGAAATGGCCCAATTTTTTTGTTTTATTCATTGTAAAAATATTCTAATAAATAAATAAAGAGATCTCTGTCACCTCGTCTTGTTTAGAATACATTGTTGTAGTTTATTATAATTCCGTTGCGATCTGGCAAGGTGAGGCAGGCGGGCATGCTGCTTGGAGGCGGATTATATGTGCACACGTGAGGCTTTGTAGCTCGTGCACGATCTAGGGTAGCGATTACAATACATGGTTTCGGAGGATTCGGAGAGGGTCTTGCAAATAATATCAACGGAAAATTACGTGTGGTTTTACACAATTGATAATATGGATATCCCAACTTATCCATTACTATGATCGTTCAAAATTGTGTGAGCAAATTCGATTCACCATACAAATCCTGGTGTCAGAGTTTTTGTCTCTAATCTGCTTTCTTTAATGTCCTCTAAAATGGCAACCGGAACTGATTTTTATAATATGATTTAAATTGCGTAATGTTTATTTACATTGCAACTCTTACCCTAAGGAAGTACCTAAGTACTAATAGTGTATTTTAAGGTAAACAGGGAATGTGGCAAGCAAGGCATCCACGTCACGGAATGTCGCTCTGTGAGGCACAATAAATGCTGTGGCGACCTCCCCCGAGACGACACACTCGACACCGACCGCACACAAACGTGTACCACTTTATGCACCTAACTATTTCTTCACTAAAGACGACATACATCTACTGCTGGACTCCTGATTTGACGATTGCTTCTGGAACCAAATCGTCAATGTAAGGCAAATATGAAACAAAACTCACGAAAATTACCGAAGTTCTACTAATAGGCTAGTTTCGAATGTTTAACGTAACACGAATTCTAGTTAAACTCCCCAACCGAGCTATAACAGTCCCTATTGTTTCCTCATAAGGTGCAGCCGCTAGGGTCGGTGTAGTATTTACCTGCGCTATTTGTTCAGGCGTGAAGCGGCCGGCAAACACTTGGAATTTCACAAAGAACAATAGTTCTCGGGAGTGAAGCACGTGAGGCTTCCTTGAACGCATGCCGTGGACCCGGGAGACCGAGAAACCACATGCTAATGCGAACAAGCGCACATGCCTCGACTTCAACGTATACCACCGTCAATGACATATGAAATTGCAGGAAATCTACAAATAATCGTTCCGGAATGTTCCATGTCATTATTCTGTTTCTTACCAAGCAATCTATTTCAGTCGGCAGCATGCAAACGTCATACATCATTCTGTTAGTGACCTGACGTAAATTGATACTTCATCAACCAGAGAGGCCACTTTTGTGTAACTTTACCCGTCTGTACGACTTGTATAGCTCTAATAGCTACCTATTTTCATGTCCGCCTTAACGACAGCATTTGTAGTTTTATTGATAATAAATTTATTCAATGAAGATCCATCGTCATCATACGTCGATAAAAGAAAGGAAGAACGTCCCTTATGGAGGGACTGAATAAATTAACCGACTTGGTATTACATGGATCTCACAACTTTCGACGGTAGAAAAACTAAGCGAGACTTGGTTTTTTACAAGTTTTGATTATGATCGCAGTCTATTTTAAAAAAATACATCAAGTTTAATTCAAATACACAAGTATTTCATCTGATGGGAACTAGAAATGAAAGTTTTCGATGGAAGTAACTTGAATACTCTTGAATGCCACGTCATCCACTATCCTCGACCAATCCAATAATATTTTGTTAGCGTGGTTATGTCGGTGTGCTCATATTATTGAAACAGAACACCAACCCTTATAGCATTACAATAATAAGATCCGATGATACGAGCTGCCTTACAATATACATTCAGATCATGTTTGATCATTCGTGAACATCGTAAGAAAGGTGAGTTCATTGTGTTCAGGGACTCTATTATAAATTCACTTGTGTAACACTTATATCTATAAATAATTTAAATATATACGGACCAATAACATAGATTGAATTAGCCCTAAAGTAAGTTCAAGACTTGTGTTATAGGATACTAACTCAACGTAAAGTAACTCAATATTTTATAACAAATAAATATTACACTTTGATAAACATCCAATATCCAAAAACGAATGTGCAAAAACTTGGTTTATCCATGGCCATATTAACAAAAACTCCATAAAGTTAGGTAGTCGTTTTCAATCGTCATTTTAATATCATACATTCTCGAACGGTCGGTTTAAGTGGTGTTCGAGTGTCATTTATGATAAGATGTGAACTCAATTTTGTGCATTTCGAATTATTTTAGCCTTCTAATGAGGATATAATAAGCGATGGGACTAAGGGAAAAAATCGAACGACTGTATCACTTAGAAACCAACAAGATTAATGAAAATCGACTCATGGTATTTAAATGAGTCACAGATTGTTAAAAATAGACCCCCTTGTCGTATTTGGTCAACTCACCCGATATTGGATATCGTATCGGTCTAGGATCTGTCAAACTGAACTTAGGGGTTAAAGAAGCAGCATTGTAAGTACATTGAATAGAACCTTACTTAGGCTCGACATCTTCACCTTTCCTGATCGGATCATAGCTTAGAGAAGTAAGGTTTGTATATTTATACGACCCCAGGCAAGTAAACACTACAAAGGATATTTGAGTTCCGAACTAAATGCCCAACAAAAACCGCCATCCTGGGATTAGTTCTCGTGCAGAGATAGTACGATTACATGGAACAGTTAAATCGTCCCTTTTCGGTCTTCCTTTGGAATAGGCCTTTTGACAACTTGATCGTTCTAAACAATCTCCGTATTATACTTACAGTTCGTTTCTCCCCACACCTTTAGGTAAGCCTCTTATACGTCATGCTCAGGATTCATTTGCCTCGCCGTCCCCCCGCGCACCTCACCCCCACCGCCCCCGGCGACCTCAAACAACTCGCCATGAAATTAAAACGCCTTTGAAGTATGGAAATTAAAGTGTGATGTAGCAGAAAGGCATAGCGCGGTGCGGTCGTTCGCTCGGCTTGCTGACGGGAGCTCGAGTCTCGCAACACAACTCTCGTTTCAAAACACAACAATACTCAATACATTATCAATACATATAATAAGACACTAAAATGCGAGTGTCTGTACATTTAATATTTTTCAAAAAAACTGATTGAGTGCGATTAAAAAGGAGTAACAGAAACCAAAAAAACAGTTTTTGGAATTTTTGTCTGTCTGTATGTATGTATGTATGTATGTATGTCTGTCTGGTACGTTATAACTCCGAAAATACTCAACGGATTTAAACGCGGTTTTCACAGTTGGATTACATATGATTAGGAGCGTTGTCAAAACTTTGTTTCGTCAAAATCGGTTAAGGGAAAAAGAAGTTATGGTCGATTGAAAATTTACTTCAAACACTGCTTCTAAACTTTTAATGCGTTTACTTACGTTTAATTTAATTTAGATAAGGCTAGGATTTCTACTTTTTATTATCCATATCAATAAAGACGAAAACACGCACTGCACCTATTAATTTTAATAAAATAACACATTGAATTTGATCGTAAATTTAGTAACATAAAATCTCAATAGATGGCGCGAATTTGCGTACCTATAGACAAATCCCATTTGAAATTTCGCCAATCTCTAGCAACGTATGATGGCCTATCGGTAGAGGTCGTAGATCATATTTTTAAGTCGACGGTTCGAATCCTGCTATAGATGACTTTTTTTACTTACTTTTTTTTACTTACTTTCTTTTACTTGCTTTTTTTACTTACTTTTTTTTATTTACTTTTTTTTTCGTTTTGTATTAAATTTTAAGAATTTTTTAATACTTTAGTAAAGAAATGTTTCAAGAAAGTACCTGGATCGAATCCTGTCACAAACAATAATTTTATGATTTCGTGTTTTATTTGTTTTCTAGAATTATTTTCTTACTTTTTTTTATAATTTTGAAAAGAAACAAATAAATTCATTTGCAAATTTATTTCAGGATAAACGATATCGCAACCCCTTACAAATCATATCTAATAGTTTGTCATTGACGACATTGAAAAAGAAGATTAATCAAATGGTTGACTGGTAGAGAACGCTCTTAGCGTTAAGTCCGTTAATATATAAGTACTAGCTGTTCCCCGCGGCTCCGCCCCGCGTGGGAATCGGTTATATCGCGCCCAAAAGTTTATGTTTGACCTCAGGTCGTTAACTACATCCCTACCAAATTTCATCACAATCGGTCCAGCAGTTTAGCCGTGAAGAGGTTACAGACAGACAGACTTTCGCATTTATAGTATTAGTATGGATATGGATTTTGTACTTATCTATCTATCTTTACATATAATCGGACAGTAAAAATTGAATGTCTGTACATTAAATATTTTTCTAAAAAACTGATACGGGGCGATTAAAGAAAGACGTGTAACAGAAACCAAAAAAAACAATTTTTGGAATTTTTGTCTGTCTGTCTTTCTGTATGTCTGGTACGTTATAACTTCAAAACTACTCAACAGATTCGAACGCGGTTTTCACAGGTGGATTACATATACGTTCAACAGTTTTGTCAAAACTTTGTTTCGTCAAAATCGGTTAAGGGAAAAAGAAGTTATGGTCAATTGAAGTTTACTTCTAGCACTGTTTCAAAACTTTTACAGAGTTGAATCCGGTTTACATAAACGTATTTAATATAGATAAAGCTACAATTTCTACTTTGTTTTATCGATATCAATGAAGACAAAAACACACTGCAGTCTCTATTAAATTTTAAAAAATTAACACATTGAATGTGTGTGGGCGTATAATTTAGTTACATAAAATATCAATAGATGGCGCTGAAGTTAATTTAATTATTTTTTTCTCATATGGTATTATAGCAGATTGAAATTTTTCCAGCAATTAATTCTAATTATTTCAAAAAAATTTTGGTTGTTTATTTAGTTCTATTGGTTGGTTTGTTTATCGGTCGTTTGTTGTATTGTATTGTAAGCTATTTGAATTGATTAGTTGGTTGGTTTGGCTTTGGTTTAAAAAATAATCAAACCAGCAAGTCAGTTCAGTTGTTGTTCGACGGAACATACGGTCGTGTCGTAAGGTCTAATTTAACTAACATAACACTATTTATTGAGTTAGGTTCTAATGACCCTGTAATAGGCTGCGTCTACTCTTTTAGAGAAAAAGATGTGATAGTATGAATGTTAATATTTTTAGTTTGATATCGTAGCAATGGCTAATGGCTTTATAAAATTGGCACGGGAATAGGATACTACTTATAGGTTTAACTATAGGTCTGGATAGTTGTAGTTTCCACAGGTTAAGCGAAAAGCGAACTACACGCGGGCGGAGCCGCGGGCAACAGCTAGTTGCAAATAATTAGGAACATTTATGGACCTTTTCGAGCAACAATAACTTTGAGAAGAGGAGATGCACTAAATGCATAGTTGACCGAGCGAGCGAATTTCTAAATCAAGTTGTCACATTGTTTGTGTGTATGTTTGAACTGCGATAACTGCCGACCGATGGTCAGATTTTGATGAAATTTGCGAAACATGTAGGAAATTTCAAGTTTTTTGGCATCAACATCGGTTTAGTAGTTTTTAAATATTAATAAAAGGGAACTGAATAGTGTTAGATTAAATCAGCCTAAGCAAGCGGTTGTAGGTTGAAGATTATTTGTTAATTAAAAATTAAAAAAAAGGTAATAAAACGCGAATAATAATCGTGAGTTCTATTTTGATTTCTATAAAAAGAATTACAATTTTAGACACACTTTTTCACGCAATTGATATCTAAAAACTTTTTGGGAACTCTAGTAAAGCTTTCCCAAGGAAGACTGGCTGCAAGCCTGGTCTTTCAAAATATTATTTTATGTAACCGGAAAATCGCTGTTATTATAAATGGCTATGTTAAAAAGTTTTCTATGAACAGTCCAAATCCCTCCAACGGGATTCTGACTGTTCATGGAAAGTCTATTTCGGATTCTGACCCTAATGAGATGCTCCAGACAAGATAGAGACATCGGTAATGTTCTAGTTTCAGCTTATTTTCTCCAAATAAATGAAAATCATAATCATCACTTCATGTAGACACGGTCAATCGACCATAAAACTTCTGGTGTCGGAGATCTAATTAATTCATTAGTTCAAATAAATAATAACTCTAATTCTGTCTTCTTGACCATCGTCTCTTTTGCTTTACATTAGGTATTGCAAGAGGACTGTCACTTGTTTTCAGCCAGATGGAAATCTTATTGGTTTTGGACACTGTCACAAAAGAAAGAAAAACTAACAGCGATACTACCGATGTAGTGTGTGTATGTACAGTCGGCTGCAGAGAAATCTGACCCCCATGCCACAAGTATCACTATTGAAAGGGGGTCATATTTCTCTGCAGCTCATTGTACAAGACTTGTACCCCAGTTAATCTGTGCGGTATGTTGGTAACTTTATGCCGCGGGCGTCACGCTGTATTGCGAGGCTAAGAAGTTCACAGTATGGAGCCTACATCGATTCTCTCTGCTTTCGGGCAACATGAGAACTTTAGATATTATGTTATTACATGTATTTGAACCTGGTATATCGTTTATACATCACATCTCGGTGTTTTTACGGTACCAACTTAGCCCCAAAATAGCCTTATTTTTTGATCAGCCGCCTACTTAAAATCCACCCCTCCTTGGTAATGCTGTTTTTAGTGGAATCCGAAACCAGCGAACAGAGGTGTACAATTTTGACCTATGTTTATTCTGCGTGCCTTATTTACATGGGAACAGAGGTAGGTCTATAAAACATGGCCTTTTTTCTAACAAAGTTGGCACCTTGTGTAGTAGAATGTTATATGTGGCGTCATAAGTATACCTGCTTTACGTCACATCCACTTGCATAATGCATTAAACATCGCAACATATAACTTTAGCTCTACATTTTATTAATTCTAAGTCATGAACACAAAATATTCAGACATTTTATTCTCTTTTTGTGTGCAATGTTATAGCAAAAAAAGGTAAATTATTGATTGGTCATACTAATAAATTAACTAAACATAAATAAACATACTAATTATAAATTATGTACGGTACCCGCGGAAGACCAGCGTCGTGGCTCGTACTAACGTCCACGACACATGCTGAGCGGGGGCCCTTTTGGGGTTTGTATATTAAATGTTTGTAGTTAATGCTCAGATCAGCCAAATAAACTATTTTTCTTTCTTTCTTCTTTCTTTCAGAAGTCTGTCTGCCTGCTATACTTTCACGGCTAAAGGGCTGGACCGATTCTGATGAAATTAGGTATTCTTTTTGGCGCGATATAACCAAGTACCACATACAACAGCTAGTAGTTTATCACTACATAGTATAAAACAAAGTCGCTTCCCGCTGTCTGTCCCTATGTATGCTTAGATCTTTGAAACTACGCAACGGATTTCGATGCGGTTTTTTTTTGATAGATTGAGTGATTCAAGATGATTGTTTATATGTATAATACATGTTTTTTATGGCATTGCACCAGTGCGAAGCCGGACCGGGTCGCTAGTAACTTAAAAGTATGATACTTCTGGCGGGATTCGTATCATTGAACCAGGAGAGTTAATTATGAACACTTTTTTACTAAATGATACCACTAAATCCGATATAACGCTTTTACCAGACCATAAAAACCGCGACCTAGCACTAGCACGCTGTCAATATCCGTCTGCAAGCGCCCGCGCCGTGCCCAATCGACCATCCGCATTCGTCAATCGGCCAGTTGACATAGGACCACGTAGCCGTACTCCACTCGACCAGTTTTTATTCAATTTTCTCGGAAACCACGGCTTCATTAGCGGATGAGAGGCGAGTGGCGAGTCCGACCCACTAAATAGCACTCCTCTGTTTGTATGGCGCGACGACATTTCTGAAAATATTACGGTGTTGTCCGGTTACCAACTTGTTTGGTGATTGCTATCGAATAACCTTGTTTGGTTTGTATGAGGGTTATCTCTGTAATCTTAACGCAGTATATATCCTCAGCTGGCCAGCTGGCTTAGGAGAAATTTTCATTAACACACTATGATAAGCTACCAAAAAGCTAAAAAAAATTAACCGTATTCACAAAGGATTTTCCATTTCATAAACAATACGTTATTCTTGATTATGTATTGTATTTATCTACAGAAATAAGATAATGTGCGGTTAAAGTTGGAGTACGTTTTATCGTCCAGAATGAACCTGCTATTTGCAGATATATATTAAGAGAAGAAGAGAGTTTAAATCTCATGCAGCTTACTGACCATTTTGTCATTGTGATACCAACTCCAAGTTTACATGTCCTAGCAGTGCCTCTGTTAAAATGATTTTAACAATTAGATCAATTCTACACTATGCAATTGTTCAGTGGGTCTAAAAACGCCACTTTTAGCAATTCATCGAATCGAATTCATATTACGAATTTCTTAGCAATTCCTCTATTTTTTGTAAAATAGCCAACTAAACTTTGCAATTCCTCTTCAAAAGAGTTGAAAGAAATAGGAATTGCTAAAGAATTGCTAAGGAATTCGTAATATGAATTCGTCAGGTAATCGTGGCAGGAAGAATTCATCAACACGCACTTTCTAGTATATATGTATTCCAATTTCGCATACTTACTTCTTCATACTTCTTTATGTATGCCAACTACCCTATTTTTACTCACTATTGTGAGTAAAAATAGGGTAGTTATGATGACGTGCTTATCATCGGTCGTAGTTCATATCTGTGAGTGCACCGGCGCGACCAATCGGCTGCGACAGGCGTAAAGCGTGGCTGATGAGTATGCTGTGTCTACGATGGATGGAAGCCACCATCCAGGAAATAAAACTGACCAAGAGTGACATGTATTCACCCGCCAAAGATTCTGTGCTGAGTTCAGTTCTACTCCTTGACGTAATGAAAACACTTTGTACATGTACATCTTAAAACTTTGCTAAGAAAAATGTAAGATGTGATTCTTAAGAACATTAAACAGGTTTCATACCGCATCTACAGATGAAAATTACCTTGCCATCTGTTTTGTCTTAAGAGCTTGATTAAGACAACAGTCCTGCCGAAAAATCGTTTGTGACTGGTAAAAGGCTCGGTTACTCGGATGTAGAGATCTAAGTATCAAGTCTCACGATATTCGCTCGGTATGCCTTCTTAGCTGTAGTCATTCTGAAAAATCCAAATAGATGATATAAGTATGAGCAAACATTCAGGTTTTTGTCCGTACCAACTGTCTTACTGACAATAGTTACAATATTAGTTGAGAATTTAAACAAGCGGTTGAATTTTGATACCGAGCCCTAGATCGCGACCAATTTACTTGATTTAAAACGCGATGTACTAGACCAGACTAGCATAAATGTTCGTGATATAGCGGATAAACTGCAATGGAGTCGCCTACGCTCTGGTGCGGTCACGTTTTACGATAGCCGGCAAAAAGTTGTATGAGTTAAAGTTTTATAATATACGGATAAGTACTCAAATGCCTAGTATGCCCATGGACATACCTATATAGCAGTTCACGTAGTAAAGTTTTTGCTATTCTACTTGTATGAAACTATCTCTCTATGTCAATGTACTCTCTGAACGACCTTCGTTAGGTATATGCAACGAGAAGCGATCGAAAGGCTTAGCCTAGAGTTATCGTCGATATTAAATTCCTACTACATCGTAAAAACATCATTTTGTGATAATTTTTTTTGGTTTTTGTGATCATTGAAAAGCTTATAGGTTTCTTTACTACGGTACTCTTTCTTTTTTATCTGTCTGTATGTCTGTTCATCCCTTAAATTGTTATTCTGTAGTGTCGTTATTGTCCATTGTACGACGATAACTTTATCCAGCAAGATATATCTTATCAATGTGATCGTCTCCGCAATATATTGGTCTCTCCCACACGCTTGCTGCTGCCTGATTTGAATTTGTGGGCTTTGGCGATAAAGCGGAATAACGAACGCGTCTATTTGCGGGACGAGCGCCTGAGCAAACATAGCTGTCGCCGCTCAAACTCTTCAAGACTACAAAGTGTGTACACATAACGGGGAGCTTAAAAATTATGGAGTTTTTTTTAAATAAGATTGTCAAAAAAAAACAGATTTTATCCCACTAACAACATTTCCATATAAAATGTACTGAAACAAAATTACTGAGACCATATGGTTCGCATCGTGAAAAAGTTATTGGATCTCATGTAGAGCTAAGCTTCTAACTTTACACGCCGATACTCTACAAGATCTACCTACATATTATTCAATACGTGGTTAAGCCAATTCATTACTAAAATAACTATTGTTTATCAGAAACATGTGCAATATATAAATAGCATAGTAGTTATATCAAATATTAATCAGTAATAAATACTCCAGAGGATATCAGTTCCTTGGCGCTCACAGAGACATAAAGCAGGCCCACGCACACAGGCGCCTCAGCTAATGGTCGCTATCCTACCATCTTCGGGCTGTTTTTCCAATTTCGATGACATTATTGCTGTGCCTTGAACGTGCCCCGTCTTATACAAGCAACAAAAGAAACGATGTTCGAAGTTTACTGCATTCCAATGAAATCCTTAAAAAAAGTTCCAGTATATTCGCTAGACATAGGGGCACCCACAGGACACCGTATTCGTGAGAAACGCAAATAGATCTAAAAAAGTATTCCTTGTTTATTGAAAGGATAATCATTGATATTGAGCAATAATTGGACAAGATTAGGAATATAAGGATAAAAGGGTCGTTAATTTCTAATAATTAAAATGAATAAAACAGGTAGTAACTTAAAATAAAAAATAAATAAAAGATTTTAACTTAAAATAAAAGTTGTTTTTGTCAATTGACAAAAAATAGAACTAATGTGATATTTTATGATTTACAAGTTTGCCCGAAATCAACAATTTAGTAGTTTTGTAGAAAAAAAATTGTCAATTAATAATAAATAATATGTAATAATAATCTGCTTACACATTCCATGTATTAGAATAGGTCTGACGGACCTACATTCTGCCATAATTTTGGAATTATAATGAAAGTCACGTTTCCTGCCCTGAAGCCCTGTCCCGCATGTCCGGGATAGTATTGTGATTATAATGGCGGCCGCGCCCTGGGCCCGGCTTGGAATCTTTAAAGCCGATCCTTCACCACATGAGTATATATACCGGAGATAGGCCGGAATGGGGCAAAAGGTTCATACAACTGTGCTAAAATCAGAAATGCTGACACATGCATGGTGTGCGGACGTTAGATGGCGCTATCTTTGCGTACGGTGCGAGAAAGAAAAAAAACGAAATGATACTCCTAGTTTGAGAAAAAAGTTTCATAACAACTGTTGTTTTTACATATAGCCACATAATGACCCAATCCAATCTATCAATCAGGTCATAATGACCAAATCCATCCAATGCGAGAAAAAGAACGGTGTTTCTTTTTCATGCTCAGATACATCTTCACGGTATTTTTTTTTCTCTATATTCAAGAAGAATCTTTAATCATTTCAATTTGCTTATACGATTTCCTGGCGCCGCTGTCGGATAAAACAATATTTCTTGTTTGGTATCTCTGTTTCGTGTACAATCTCAGGTGTCTTTACAATCAGTACGAGCGCCAGCGCCGACTGAATGAGCGACGATCGACACGCACGACCGCGCCACTTCCCGCTTTTTAGGCCGCTCCGCTCCGCCGAGGCAGCCTCGATTCTTTTTCTCCTCCGCCCATAGACTTCTAAAACCAGTTTAGACTCAAATTTTAGAAAAATTTTAAGCCACCATTAAAAAGATACCATGAAATTGCTGTGTAATCCGTGTAATCATCATCATTATCATTTCGAGGAATGATGAACGAAGCTGCAAGACGTACACTTAATGAATTTGTGTAATCTTATAAATACATACATTTTTATTTAACAATAACAATGACTTCAAATAGTACTCACGTTACTAGTTGGATTTTAAAGAACAATTGAATACTTCACATAAAGGTGTTCGTATGAGCATCTTTCTATTCCAGATTCGACAACACCAAATCGGGAACGTTATTTATAAAATATGTCCTAATATCGAATAACGGCTTCCATTTCACGTGTTGGCACGACAGGTCCATCCATTTCAAAGTCTATGGCATGGGCAGCGGCCAAATTGCCGCTTTTTACATTCCACAATCGTAAAAAGTGATCGATTTAGGTCTCTAGTGGAAAGCCGCAAAAACGAGGGTCGTTTTGCCCAACGCGGCATTGGCGCGAGAAAATGTTTGGCGATGGTGACGTCACGACGATGGATGCCGCCGATATTTTAGTGGATCATGTGTGATCGGGGAGCCACCTGTGAAGACTTCAATATTTAAAAAAAAAACGAATTAAAAACTGTGTACGCAAATACTGACTTGAAAGAAAGACAAAAAGATTATCTTTATTTGCATAAAATGAGAATAAGTCCTCACAATCATCCTGTTTAGGTATTCAAAATAGAACATTAGTTTAAGATATGCATTTACATACATAATAGCAAAATCATTTAAAATATACTTATTGTACTTAGGTACTTGTTTTTTGAAGTTGCACAGATTTTGTTTCAGTCTTTACATACTCCATCATTATCATACCGCCCTATTTGTTTAATTGTCTCTTAATGACATGTAGGTAGATATGTACATTTTTTCAAATTTATCCGCAATTTCGAAGTAAAATATATTTTTTTCATTTGTAACTTATTTGAATCTGATAAAAACTTATCGAGATATCAAGAAAACTTTCTTGAATTTTTTCAAGTTCCGATTTTAGATCCCGGCTCCCAGACTACACTTACATGCGAAGCCTCTTATCTATGGCTGTCGAGTTGAACGACAGTCATATCTCCGGCCGGGATTACCTCTTTAGTCCTTAGGTACCCGACCTAAAGCCGCTCGAGAGTGCTATCTTTGAAATGTATGACTCACTCAATATCTGTGAGTTGAATGATTTTCATTCAACTTACCAGTTTTGAGTGAGTCACAGATTTCAAAATAGCACCCCATCATCGCAGCAGAGAGCGCCCCTTCCTGCTGGAGATAAAGAATGCTGAATGGGGTACATTAATCAATTACCGTATATGTTTTCACGTTTACGTTCTCAGAGATAAAACTTTGAGCTCTTAAACAAAAAGTTCACATTTGTCGTTGGGCTTACAACTGCTTCTCCTGACTGTAGGCTAGTCGATTTTAATTTTTTCTCATTAAATTAGCGCTGTTTACCTAAAAACACATTTTGTAAAAGTGTTTTTTGTTTCTTCAGTTCTAAGACTGAGCAAATAAAACAAAAACAATTGCTTATTGTATTACCTTATGGATCATGGCGGCCTCACTCTAATTTCATAGTTTCGTATATGATATACCTACTAATATATTAAGTGCTAGCGACCCGCCCCGGCTTCGCATGGGCATAAAAACCTTCCTTTTGAATCACTCTATCTATTTAAAAAAACCGCATAAAATTCGTTGCGTAGGTTTAAAGATTTAAGCATACAAAGGGACATAGGGACAGAGAAAGCGACTTTGTTTTATACTATGTAGTGATATATGTAAGTACTTAAACTAAATTAAATAAAAATGTGCGATTGCAGATAAAAAATAATTACAATCACTCGTACACAATTGTAGCATCAGATCGTCGTATCATACGAGTAAACACTAATGTGCATGTGTTTCAGACGGTACCCAACACTCTCTTAAACGTAATGATAGCATGCTTGAAGTTATGCTAATAAAATGTGTGTGTTCTTTTGCTAGATATATACATGATAGTTTTGAAAACAAAGTAACTTCAAACTCAAGCTAATTCCTTGAGTAACCATATACTTAAATGACTAGTACTTAAATAACACAAAAAATATCAGTTCGATTTCAGGAAGTTTCGACTTCTCTTTCACGATTTATTTATCTAATTCCTAGCAAATAGCCTAAGTAAACACATGCTATCAAATAACATTATCTTAAGAATCTCATGTTATCGCACTAGTAACTTACTAGAATGGTGTATCTGTACCTTAATAACGTAGTGCTGTGAGTGTGCATAATGGTCGCAAAAGTGCAATTAACTGTCGGCAACAAAGTCGTGAGGAGTAACGACGGGAAGCATTCGGTGATGGCTGGAGGGGGGCGGCCCCGGGCCCGGACGACGTGAGAGCCATTACGGCTGTCAGGGGCGCCGGGTGCGGAGTTTGTGGAGTTCAAATATACCCCTCACAATCGTAGCACACGTTTTGAAGAAAAAAATGTGTGAAGAAAGTTGCGATATTGTAGATTATTTTTTCTTTAATATTTAAATGAAACATTGCCTCTTATACTATGAAAAATAGAGATCTATCGGGAGGCCCATCATGTGTCAGCAGATATGCTCAATACCCATTATTTTTATTTTACTTCTTATTATTCTCCTCTTAATATTTTTTTCGGCAATTGACACTTTGAATTCTCTGGTCTCTGCCTACCCCTATAGGAGACAAGCGTGATCAAGTAAACGGTTTGGGGTGGATATGGACTTTAGGTGAAGCTATAGAGAATTTTAATTTTTTTCAATATTCTATATTTTCTAAAACATTATAAAGCGAAACTAATTGACACCAATCCAAAATAATTACTAAAGAACATACTTTCAACAATTATTTGTTTTATAGCTCATCCAACATGAGTAAAGCTAAAGTAATACTATTATATCATTACCCGCAGTCGATGTCTGCCTTCGACTCGTTAACAACATCGATAAAATCTTAACAGCTCTCTAGATGTGGGCGCGCGATCATTTCGGCTTCTATTAAAACACGAACATTAATTGCAATAAAAAGTCCGGCAATCCTCAGCCATTGCACAGATAAAACAAGACAATACAATAATAGATGAGATTTCTCACTCGGGCTGAATTCAATCCATTTTATTTGGTTATCTTGTCTAATGATCGCTTGTTAGAGATTGTCTAATTGTAGCTGCCGAGCTTGACCAAACTGTAATGTGTGAGAATGTAGTATCACGATCTTATTAAAGTTTGAGGATGATATCTTCATCCAACTCCATTATCAAAAACTACACAAACTTAATATCCTAGCTAGCTCCTTTGAATTTTCATCGATTCATTAAGAGGATAGGATAGGGTGAAAATAAGACTGTGTGTAAAGTGGGAATAAAGAAGTACGTAAACGAACAAGTCAGTTTCAAAGCCAGTTTTTACTTTGATTCTTTATTGTATAATAAAAAATGAATAATAATTGTCCAAAATTGCTCTAAAGAAAATATTGTTTTCAATTTTGATCTACAGAGCGTCGAAAATACGATCATCGTTTAGAGTTTTCCGGACTACGGAGTATATAATCGTAATTGAAATGTGTGTCGTTACTCTATCGCATTGCATTACGCTCTTACTAACTTTCAACAAAATTCAAAACCACATGTTTCAACTCGTATTTGAATAAATAATTCTAACTGTAGCATGTAGCGCTCGTGACGATGAAAGCCGAGATACTTTTTGCTCAAACTCACCGCAATTTAATCTAGATTTATGAGCAAAAGTATGTCGATCTGTAACCATGTTCACCGCCAAATGTGGACCGTTTCCTTCGGGAACGGGAACGAAGGCAGTATGTATTATTTATGTTGGAAAGTGCAGCAACATTGTGATTCAAGGAAATAATAAAATTGTAATGGCTTTCTAGTTTTATTTTACTGCGAACGTTTCCATAAACGCCGTATCGAAATACTTGTTAATAGTTTATCGATTCAGGTATTTGTAAAAGTTTATTCTACTTTGTAAGTTCAATTTTAAACTTGTGTTCAATTGGAGGTAATAATGTTACATTGCATCTTTAACCAGACAACCATAAGACCATACATTAGGTAATTTAGTAGCGGTTAAGTGTAAATATCAAATAGATCAAAAATATTATGTTTTTATGTGACTTTATATAAGGTCTTGATATCATTTATTTTTTCCCGGTCCTAGCTTGTAGGCACCATTTCCTAATTCTTTAATATTAGGTATATATTTAATTTCCGTATTTTGACGACAAGACAAATGTCTAACCCTCGTATTAAGAAACGTTTGTTAAGCCTATTTTAGCTAAAATGTGTTTCGTCTAGTTCTTTCACGTGAAGTGTCAGGTAAGAGAGAAAGAGCCAAAACATATTTTAGTTAAAAAGGGCTTATCAATCGTTTCTTAATACGGGGGTATGTGTCAAAGCAAAGAATATGGATACACGCGCGCGACGCCAGGCAATTTCTTTAATCTATGTGTCAAAGATAATAAATTCCACCTAAAGTAAATATTTTTTCTTCTCGAGCAACACGGCCTCCGTTACGGTACGGAAGACGTGTTGCTCGAAGCTATTACCCTATACAGTTTGTGGATATACCAACTATAAAAGAGGTAATTAGCGCCGATTACTCTCGCTTATAGAGCAGCTTTGCATCATAAAACGCTCAGTTATTGCCTGCCGGCCGTATATTCACGTCCATTGCACCCGCCATGTGGCACGTCTGAGGCAGTGTACTGTAACCTTACTGTAACAATATAACTTGTACAATATTGCAGTGTAACGCGATCGTAGAGATGTAATCTAGAAGACTAGGACGCTTTGTACTGTAGGTGCACAGTTGAGGTGGAGTAGTAGGTTATGTGTTATTTGTATTTTTATTTCAATAAAGTTTATTAGTAGGTCGAGTTAATATTGCTTAAGGGCATTTCTGTAGTTTAGTACATAATTGTAAGAATATTTGAAAAATAATTAATAAACCAGTCACTGACCAATCGTTATATTTTATGGAGGTCCCAAAGAAACGTACTCTTAATTTTTTCTATAAAATCGATTGAAGTTTAAACTAACTTCAATCAATCAAATGTGACGCATAAGCGAATATTAAAATCTAGCGATTACGCGTAATCCCCGCAATGGGTAGTGAGGTTTAAGATTAGAACTGTTTAGTATACGTTAGTTTATAATGTGTAACATTCTATTACACTCCGTATGCAATTAAGCAATACATACTATCCAAATTTTTACTATTGGACAACTGTGTTCCCTTGTAAAAAAGGCCATAAGATGATCAGCAGCTTCCGGTTTCGTAACTAAATGATTTACGATTTTAATACATAAGAAATTTGTCATAAGCTAACTTTCTGCCTAATGTATTATTTACTATGGTAGTTATTGCGGCCGTTTCCTTTGTAGGACTAAGAAATGAAGCATTGGACAGCGGCGGCCTGCGCGTGCCAGCTGCACGGCGCATTCTGTTCAAGTGTTTAATAACAGTCTTCTTAGAAAGGAGCTTGCTTAAAAAGACATGTGTATATAATAAGTTTTATTCTTAGGTTCTAAGACGTGTGAATGACATTGTATTTAACAATACAGCTTACATACGTTTAAAATTGCATACAAAAATCAATTAAAGACTATGTTGGTCGCTACCAGGGTTATTCCTAAGAAGAGTTAACGTTAAGTGCGCGGCTGATCATAAAAACTTGGTATTACATAAATGTCTTGACTCTTAATAAGTACTTAGAATACTTCTTGGGATGAAACCGGGAAAACGCTGGAATGATAATGATGAAAATGACTAAAGTAAAACATGTGTACTTAAACATATCATTGCCACATCGTGTTGCTCTAAAAAGAAAATAGAATTCTCTATTTAAAAATAAAATAAAATTTCACTCTCGAAATCGAACATCAAGTTCGCCATGTTTATTTAGAGACGACTATAAATGTGAGGCAAGGAAGGCCAATTAGGATAAATCCGTGCAGTTATTTATAAAAGTGTTCGTAATCAGTTTGTAAATATAAGCTTATTTTAAGCAGAAATCGCAAAGTTTTGTTAACCCTCATCGGTTGTAACATAAAGTTAGTAAAAAATTATTTCAAAATGCCATTACATGGTGCTGTTTCTTTTGTGGCCGCAATATTTTTATAACTTGTTTCATTATTTTAAGTGTATTTTGGTGCAATAAAGGGTGTACCTTAAAACTCAATTATTATTAAATAATAAAAAAAAAAACAGTAACGTGTCTAAGCTGCCAGTCTTTTAGACTAATTTTATAACAAAACTTGTATTCTACCTATTCCAGCGATTTCAAAAATTAGTCGTTTTTGGCTTTTGTTGATTTTTCAAATTTTCTGATTTTATGTTCTTTTCAATTATTATTTTTAAATAATAGCCCATTTTATACTTTACCACAAAAGCTATACAATTGTTAATCATGCTTAATCAATTCTAATAGGATATAAGTAAAATTTCGTTGAGAAGTTATAGGAAAACTCTGGTGACGAGACCTTTTGATCGTTGAGCCACCGCAGTAGGAGTAGTATTTGTTATTATTATTTGTGTAAATATAAGTTCGTTTTGCACCATGCATATTTCTATTTCTTAACTTTTTACTGGAAGTAGAAAATACTTTAAGTATAAAAGTTTTGAATTTCTAGTAACTACAATAAAGTTTAAAACAAGAAAGTCAAAAAACCAAGACGTCACTTATGTTTCAGCTGTTTAGAATTTCAGTAAACTCACCTACTTATTTAAAGATTTGGCTAAACACACCGCAGTTCTCTTTTATTTCTGCCAAAGAATGCCGCGTTGAATGACAGAATACCAAGCCAAGCTAGCGCGTGGCAGGAAAGCCTCACATCAGTTATTACAGGTTACAGGCATTCAGCTATACGCTACTGCACCCTCCCTCGGAGGGGGGTGTTCTACATCACCCCCCTTTCCGGCTCTCGCGAGTAATCCCTGGAAACCTATTAGTTGGAATTAAAATAACTGCCAGAAATATATGACTGCGATTTAGCTCAGGTACACTAGTAAATCGTTGGTACGGATTTGTACTACAAACGTACCCACGTAAGTATACTATATAGATTACAGAATAGTATTCCGAGAGACTTTTGTGCTCTCTCTGAAATACTAGCTGCCTTCTAACTGTTGTCAGAAACATGGGGGTCTGTTTGGTGTGGCGCACGAGTGGAGGAGACATAGCGGAACTGCCGTACTCACATAAAGTCTTGTTTACACGACCGTAATTGCAAAAAAATAAGTTTAGTTGGGAGTAAGTATGCTGATATTAGTGTTTCTTAAATACTTTGTATTTTTCCTTCGAAATATGAATTAAATCATTGTGGTTGCCTGTAAGAGATTGCATTAGGCGATTAGACCGCTTCGCTTGTATTTATCCACATTTATAAAAAATTTAGTTCAATATAAAGTTAGTTTTGTTTTGTACAATTAATATTTTTCGAAATACAGACATTTCAATAGAATTAACGACCGCCAATAAATGGTAGAGGCAAAAAGTTTTACCACTACTGGTTCAATATGCAAAGACGCAATAATGAAAAGACTATTGAGGAGTCCACACCAACAATGAAACATACATAGTTGCTCTTCTGTCTGAGTGTGTCGTAAGCAACCTACAAATGTAACAGCGCGAACATAATACGAATTCCATTCAAATTTGCATCGTGGGGCCAAAGAATCATCGACGTACACAAAAAGGGTAGAATGCATTGTTCTGTAAGGAGCCTTATAGCCAGCTCGCGGGCAAACCGCTGACATGCACGCGAATTCGGAAACAGGCGCGCTGAAAAGGTTGCGGTTGCAATCTGCTACATTGTGTGCCTCTGCGGCTGTCGCGTCTGCGGGCAGGGGCAATGACCTCGCCCTAGTTGGTTGGTCCTCCTGTTGTTTGCTCATAACTCAGCGTCCTGATATGCCTGACATTTCTTTTTTACGATCACTTTCTACTTATGACGATCTTTTGTCTCGTGAGTTCCATTGGAGATCTGGATGTTGTGCTGCTGTGACTTGATCAGACCATCGTATCAGGCTACGTTCTTTGGATCATCTGCGTCTCAGCATTTGTAGGTAAGTACTTCAGTAAAGAAAACATCGAAGAATCACATTTGCTTAACTTGACCTTAGTCGTTAGTACTATAACTAATTCTGCCCCTTAGCCAGCACTAGGATATTGATAATGCCTTTGTTGGATTTTTTAACAAAATATTTTGACGAAACCGAATATATTTACTTTTACACTTGGACAGCAGTATTTGGATACGCTAGATGCACAGACAAAATGATAGATTTTTAACTACGGTTAAATTAATGTCTGCTTTTGAACAAGGAGCCTGATTGAGCCCGTTTAGCCTTATGGGCCACAAGTGTAAGTGTCCCTCCTAATACCCTACAATTTCCCCTTGCGGAAAAGTCGCCACCGGGGCACCAACTACCATATATCCCTTAACAGACTACGATCGGGCGCAGGTATTTACATGGAAAATAGGAAGAAGTGGGGCCTATTGAACAGTGATGGCTGTGTCTGTGGAGCGGTACAATGATCTACCTGCTGTCGTGCCCCAGCTGCCCGCCCTCATGTACAAAGGGTGACCTGGCTGTGACAGTTCTGACTGAATGAATGTTGCATCTTACTGGGCCAAATTTATATAGTTTTTAGCCATTGACACAATAGGAGAAGAAGAACTACGGCTGTAGCTAAATCCTCAGCAAGTGACATCCTTTTTTAGACATTAGCGAAATCACAAAGAAGTCATGCATACATCCAGCAGTTGACTCGACGGACGGCTGGTATGATGATGATGATAATCACAATATATTTGATTATTTAAACATCTTTATTATTTCACAAATAAAACCTATTCAGTAGTCAGTATAAAAAATATGGCGGACTTACTTAACATAACACAGAGCATGTTCAGTTTAATGAATATGAATAATGAATAAGCGTATGTAAGTAATTATTTATATTCAGTGTCATTAGTGTATGTAATTTGAATTTTAATAACTTTATGGTAAGTTGAATTAATGGTGCAAATTATACACAAACAAATATCAACTGATCGCACCGTCTACCAAATTATTCAGCATTGTCAAGTAGGATTATGAAATTACCAGCATTAGTTACGTGCTAAATCCTGAGTTGATTTATGCACCAATTTGCATGATACAACATGCGCCGCGCCCCGACGTTTCACACCCATTAATGATATTTGCACTGCAACAACTATTGTTGGAGCCACACCAGACCCTGCACATAAGATGCTCAGCAGATTTTAATACGCAGACAATATTTTATGGATTAGCACAACTGTTAATTGTCTAAAAATTATCAATTATTTTCATTAAAATAACACCTAGCAGTATATACAATGTGAGCCAAAACACTAAAGTGAGTAGTCTACACTGATACTGACTACTTCTATCTAGATCACAGTAGAGCACGGTAATGTTACGGTAATGTATTTAGTTCTGACTTAACATAGCCTAAGCTGGTATTATTCCATTGAAAGTAACACATTTCATCTTGGGCAAATATATTAAGTGAAATGTAAGGTAATTCTGCATCATATAGAAACAATCTCTGACTTTATGGTATGCAGGATTATTTATTTGTGAACCACACGATATGATATAAATAAGTATTGAATATTATACACAGAGAATTTAGAATCGCGCGCGGCAATTTTTTTTTTTAATTTATGATTTTTCTAAAACGGTTTACAGAGGCTCAGTAATATAAAACAAAGTAGACACGAATGCTATAATCTGATAGTCTATTACACTCTCGACGAGACCAATGCAAACTGCGTGAAACATGAAACGTAGTGGATCTGGCTGCTCCAACAATCACTTTTCCACTGGGGGAATATTACAACAACTACTCAATACGAAATTACCATCACATTCGAACTTCGTCGTCATCCTAGATGAATCTTCATCTTTTGTAACCTCAATCGTTAAATTTGAATTTGAATCTACAGCTTACGCTTCGAAGCGAGTATGCCGTCCCACCTCCTTTACCCTTTTCACAGGGAAACCAGACTGATTACTTGTAAATCTCTTGTTCAATTCATTTGTGGTGCTTCAATGACGTCACTAATCTTTGTCACAGGCAAGGACCGTCCTAAGCCGACGTAACGAGATCACTTGTGTGTTTCGGGGTGTGGGGAGGGATATTGTCAGCTCCTGCTCAACGTAAGCCATTACACTCAATGACTCAACTCTAACAACTGATTGAATAATTTAAAATTAATGTTTCGTCAAAAGTAAGGGGAACTTATTTATTAATTAACTAACAAAAGGTATTTTTAGTACTTTCATATAATAGATAGATATGCGATGCGTAGATGTTTGTTTATGTGTGTATTGCCTGATTTTCTAAATAAATTCTGTAATACTGGATATTTTCTTTGGTAATGGGAATAAGTACCATAAGCAAGGAATTCCGTAAAAAGCAAAATTACTCCATGCTCTGTAGTTCCATTATATTCAAAGTTAATTCGCCAATCCTGAAATTTCTTCATTCTTATCTTGTTTTTCGTTAAACTATTTGAAAGAGATAAATCTGGCTTTTGTAACTAGCTACACTAGGTCGATCCTACTTTTGGGAAGTTTTCTCCTTTTTGTTTTTGAATTACTAGCTTTCGCCTGCGGCTTCGCCTAAGTAAATTTCCCACGGGAACGGTGCTTTTCCCGGGATAAAAGGTAAGGTCCTTCTCAATACTTGTACTATGTGTATGCAGTATAAGTAGAGCGTAAAAGCGAAAAAAATACACTAGCAAACAAACTCACTCACATAATATTAGTTCGGAAGTAAGGATATGTCTCCGTTTTTTAAAATTACTGAAGTATTCTTTTGAATCTGTGATTTTACTTCTCAATCTATAAAATCTCTCAGATCAAATAGATCCAGCTTGAAAAGAAAAAAATATAAAAGTATCGCAGCACCTTTTAAATTTAATGTCAATTACTGAGATCTTTCCTCTCACTCACTTCAAACACTAATGGAATTAGCAGTTCACGGAAAAGATACCTTATACCGTTCCTCCAAATTAAGTTGAAATCTTAGATACGGCTTTTGAAGTGTTGTTTAAAAAATTTTTTTCATCTTGGTAAATTATGGGGTTGTTTTATTTTAATCAAAAGCCAAGCCTGCGGCCGCCGCTAGTCACGCTCACGCAGCACGCTGCTTATGATCAGGGTCTCGAGTCGCTGATAACATTGCCGCAGGAATAGATTTTTATTAATAATAACAGAAATATCTTTCCCCTTTTCTCTTTATGCAACTCTATAAATCATCGTATTACAATATCTTTCATCGTCATTATAAGACGCCTTATTCGAGTTTATTGTTTTTTTGTGATTTTTATCGCCATCGGCCATTCGGCCATCCAGTAGGTTTATTTGTACATTTGCTTGGTCAGCTGTTGATTCGGTGCCCGGGATTCTGATTTCTTGTTGTGGCTCCGCTTAGAATACTTTAACTGCCACAGTAGTTCTAAATGCGGTAATTGCCCACATAATATTGCGACTGATTGATAGTTATGTACATGACATAGGTTTCAGTTCGTGCCCTCAGCTCGCCTCAACTCCGACAATTTCATACCGCGTCTACTTTTAAACGTATTCGGCATCCAAACCGCAGGCAAATCTAACCGCACGTCTGATACTCCTGACTTATAATAATTTCATCTCTACCACTTGCAGATAAGGTAGATTTTTGGTCATCGGGTGCAGAAGTAGGGTTGTCAGTCAGTAATAACATGGGAGCGGCTCTTAATACCGCACATCCGCAGGGCTGCGCCGCGCGGACGTGCTCGACGTATTTACATAAACATCACACAGGGACACCCGCCGCTCAAAATTTGCCCAATTTATTTTAATGACAGACGACGTTCCGTACCGGTGGAACTGCTGCATAAATAGTGCAATTTATTGTACAGCCCTATCAAAGTAGGTAACTTTGATTATTTATTTTTAGGTTTTACAGATTTATAGAAAATTATAACTTACATTTGGATCAGTTTAAAACTTTCCAGAACTTACTATCAGAAATATAAATTTGATTGTTAGTTTTGTTTTTATTGTGACAATAGATGTTGTGTCCGATTATTAATTTTACATTTAGTATGTAGCTAATATAGTTAATTACACTGTACTTCTCGCCTTTCTCTAATTATACTGGACCCAAAGATTTAAACAATATAATCTGTAATTGTATACTACTCACCTTATATCTCTGAGCTCATAGCTCTCATCCTAAGTAGAGTACTAAACTAGTTTTGTTTTTTTTTTCTACAAAAGAACCCCAACTCCAATAGTAGGACTAATATTACCTAACACGGGGTGGGTCTGACAATCAAGCCGTAATGAAGATAGATACGACTCCTCGTGTAATACCATTCAGGTGTAACAGGGGAGGATGACTGACGTGCCCGGGGACTGGCGTACAATACGGGCAAAGGGGGAGGTGCATGGTGAATCAGATTCGCGTTGAAATGGATTAAAATGTACTGTCGGGTTGGCCGCTGAGTTGTGTCATTGTGTGTTTCCATAAATCAAAAATACGACAAATTTTGTATTTGTTTCTAGCGATCTATCTGTCGATATCACCATTACTTTAATGGTTAGTGTATTTGTCTCCTCGCATACTTTGTGAATGTGACAGGAGGCAATAAAGTTGGTATAAGAAACTCTTACACGACGCACGATTATTATTGATCTTCCAAAACCAACGTGACAATCCAATAGAACTAAGGGAAATAGGGGTTTATACTCAATAAGCAAGCAAGTTCAGTAAACTATATAATAATGTTTTGTCAAGTTAAACAACAATGGCGATAAGATCCCTCTGAAGTCTTGAACTAAAACCACCTCTTTACGACCCGAGGAGCTACATTATCGTGCTCTTGACTAAACTTGCAAGTACGATTGCCTCGACAGTTCGAATCACTTCGAACCGACAACTATTGAACAACGTCGAACTCCGCGTGAGATCGTAACTTGGACGTGTTTGACTCCACAATCAACATTTAACTCTATTGTTTAGTTGGAGAAGCAAACACGAAGGACCAGCGAACTATTCTATATAGTTGAGGTCGATTCAGTACAGAACTAAGTAGTACCTATTAGCACTATTATATATTCTGAGGTAGTAGAGAAGATCTTTGAACAGTTTGTGGATCGCGTGGTTGAATTTTATGAGATAACCACGGTTTTTATTGCACATTATATTGCCATCTGGATTTGTATAGATACAAATCTAATTTTTGTTCGAGTAGTACTACTAACAATTTAGAAACTACATGATGAATTGAGAATTGTCTCTTAATTAATATTACATTTTGGATTCTGTTGGGAAATATAATAGTTGACGATCATCTTTTATATCATAAGAAGTATGATATATGTTTTATTACACATGTAGCATACATACCTATATATCACACGCCTGTCTCCCGCATGGTTAGGCAGAGACTAGAGATTTCCATTGGCTACGATTTGGCATGTACCGTTAAATATATACCTACTCGTATAATGGGTCCACAAATTCATTAGATCATATTAGAAAACATAAAAAGGATTCATTTGGAATGACACATCGAATGAATAAAAGTGGAAGTATTCCACGAACTGTGAATGACGAAGCGAGAATTAAATCGTTCCGTGAAAGTCGTAAAATTCGAGACATTCGTCCGAATAAAGAATTAACTTGAACGCCATTTAGACCTCCTACAACATCGCCTTATACTCTGTCTGCTACGCTATTACACTTCACTAGCAAAGATTTGTCCTTGCTCCAGTTACATTACGCCTGTATAAAAGTGAGTATTGAAATTGACACTAAATAAAACAGCAATGGGTTCAGTCATTTTCTTTTAGAAGGTTTCAAGATAAGTAAGATTTAACGCATAATTGTTAGGTCGCAGTCAAAGGCAAGAACTAAATAGCCTCATTTGAGAGTTTGGCTTTGAAGTATCGTAGCCAGCTCGAAACTACGCTATCTGAAAACTTATCTACTTTTTACTGCAGTTTCAACTTAATGGACTAGTTTAGGTAAAGAAACGAAGTAGCCATACTATAAAAACATATTAAATACCTTAAAATCATTAGTACAAAGTAAATCATAAACTACAATATATAATATATTAAATTAATTATATTTGTCCTGGATCAGAAAAGTCTTTAATTTTAGCCCTCTTAATCTGCTTTATATCTATCAGTTTGAAGGTTAGTGTATAGTGATGTAGGTACACTAAGTTAAGATAATTATACTATTTCAATGACTCTTGCTTGAGCACACGATTTCTTTACTCTAATTCTCAAGGTACTCTGATTATATTACGATACAATCGTATAACTCACAAAACCTTTACAACTTTATAGTCTTATAGAATTTCAACACAGTTCTATATGTAATAAATGAGTTTGTTTACTTTAGATTACAGCTATTTCAGTAGAGAATCGTAGACAAAACTCGTAAATTCCGATACATCACGCAAACATTCGAATCGAATAAAGTGTGAGCGTTATTGTCCACAGCTTGCTTTGTTGAATACTTAGTAAAGTCTACAATGAAAACAGGTTCATGTTTAAAGCTTAAATTGGAAATTACTGGCCAATTACTTACTTTGTCATTAAATACAAAAAAATTAAATGAACATACTTAAGTAAAACGTTACAAGTAGATAGAATTCTATCAAATACTTCTTACAAATAGAGCAATAAATGTATTTAAGTTTAGATGACCATTTTGAATCTCGACAATTTTTTTTCCTCATCAAAAATACTTAAAGTTGAGAGTTGTTGAGTGGTAGAATAGGAATACTTTCAGTATGCCTATTAGTACCTAGTGCAATCATGTTAATAAAATCACAATTAAATATTGATTGTACGTACTATTATAGTATTTGTAGTATTGAAAAAACTGACTACCTTAACAACATATTATGAAAATTTCATCAAAACAATTTGCTGACTATACAAGAATAAAAACGTGAGTATTGTCAGGCCCGCCATCTGTCGCATTTGTCGTGCACTCGCCGAAGCCGACATGTGCGAGGCGGTGCGTGGGAACAGGCACAGTATTAATATATTACAATACAGAAGCTAGACAATATGTGCTGAGTTGCGAATGTAACTTATATTTTATACGTTGCGAGTTGACTTGCCCATCCACTCGGCGTAAAATCTCCGAAACTTACAATGTGAGCGACTGACAGTCAATGTAATATTTATAATTAAAATATAGGAGAAGAGACATTTTTGTTCTTTAAACATTTAATTAATATTGGTTTTAATTGTTATTTAAATATTCTGTATCTATCGATATATACATATCAAGTTGATAAATATTTTGTATTGTAAGCTTATTATATTTATCTGATTTCCTTGCAATAAAAATTAGAATAAGTGAAATGTCTAAAGGACTCGGTAAACACCGATCAAACTATCCGTCATCAGCCAATGTCCAATGTAAACATTATCGAATCTTCTGTACGCTGTGAAGTGCTTATCACACCATGCTACCGGGTACGACCCAGGGGATCCGATCCAAACATGCCCTGATTATTCGGGTAATGTTACATTTTAATGGCGGCGGAAATCAGTCCCCTTCCGCCCACCATTCAACCATGAAAGTGTTCGTTTTTTTGACGAATTTTATGTAACAACAGGTGACTACTGACAACGTGTTGGTTGATTATAAAGATATAGCTAAAGATTGATTAATACTAGCTAAAGTAAACTTTGGGAAAGAAGAATATGGGACTAAAAATATCTGAATATATTTAAATCGATTGAACCTCATGCATTCTATTACGGTGAATAATGTAAAGCAAAATGTACATAATGTATTTCAATGCTTGAGTTAGGAATAACATTACCGTTGAGGACATGCTCAGTCCTTGCCTGAAAAACTTAGCATTACATACATAACAATTGATTTTAGTTATTAAACTTATGCGCATGTGAGTTAATGGACACAAATCACAAGCTTTAAGCGTTGCGTCCAGGCTCTGGGAACATCTAAATAAGTTTGTTGAAATTGTAATTGAAATGTTAATAATACTTAAACAGTATATATAGCAACGAAGTTGATAAGGTTTTCTCACATATTATCATCTGGTCAACTTTCTTCTGTCTTTTATGATTTTGACCACATAACCATCGGGTCCGGATTATCATCAGAATTGAACGATTATTATCAGAATGATACGATAAAACAGATGGTTTTTTTGATACTGTAGCATAATGCATTACGGCCGTCATCATCTGGCGAAAAGCGATTTCGAAAAACTCCATATTTTTCTTACTATAGTGGTAAGAACTCTAGAGTAAGAAATGTAAGTCCCATCAACGTTGTTTCCTGCGTTACACTTACCTCTCGCCTCTCGTTTGGCGGATATAACTGTGATATAACCACACGTTTCTTCGAACACAACAACATCCATATCGCTCAGGCATGCTTGCGCATTATACGGGGCATGCTAATCCGGCCGTCATGAGCCGCCTATATCTGATACATAATACATGTGTTTACCCGCGAGTTCGTGCGGCCGCGGCCGCGTGTTAACTGATTCCGACCTTTTTCTTTTGTATGCTAACTAGAACATTTGTAACGCGTCACTTTTAACAAACAAACTAGGTACCTACAGAAAGGATGTTAAACAAAGTACGTCATATCAATACTGATATGCAGTCCCTACTTCTTACCTGTCTACTACTTCCGCTACTACCAGACATCATACATGGCATTATAGCCCTATAGCGATTGTTAATTTCCTGTGTTTAAAACGCAGCCTTCTCCAACACTTACTTCACAGTGAGTTTTTGTCTAAAACCGCGCTTGAACTTCTCACTCAGAATTTTTTAAGCAGAAACTTTTTCATTCCATTAAAAGTGCGAAACCACTCATCTATAGTTCCGTTTGGGGTCCTGGCAAGCAAATAACTTGTCAAAATTCACCATGTATAGTGCAAGGGACAGCTTTCTAAATTTGGCGAGCCGCCGCGCGCCGTGGGACTCAATATACATATTTATGCCGCGTTACTGCCCCGCACTCCGACGGTTGTGAATTCTACCGGGACCGAGTGGTCCTCAAACCGAAATCTCAGATATATACCAATTTAACTCGATTATTAAACGTTGGCCAAGGTATTGGTTAAATTATTACGCCAAGACTTGGCAATTACCAATCTGCCCATATTCTACGAGCACTCTCATACGACAATTTTATTTAACTCTATCTGCGATAATTACTTCAAACCAGAGATTACAAAATAATATTCTAGTATTGAAAAATTTGAAAAATAACTGAAGAATATTAAATAATAGAGGCTCTACATGTAAGTAACTGTAAATTATGATCCAATAAGGTTTTTGTATGTATCTTCGCATAAAATCTGTGCCACTTTAGCTACGAGTATAAACAGATGTGATAATTAATTACGATAACTCCTTCAACCAGAAAATAAGCTAGGTTCTACAAACTTGGCCGCTCCCTCAACTAAACAAACCACAATCCTACTAATAGTAGAGCAAGGACCTAAAATGTAGAGCAAGCGAGTAACTATATCTTTACAAATTAGGCAATTAGTATAAATCTAAATACCTACCTCTGTGATGCCAGTTGTCTTAAGACAGCTTACTTTGTTTAGTTGATCCCGGCCTGCGATGTCATTGGATATGACCTCGTATGACCTTACAGGCTAATATCAATTGTTTTAAGAAAGATTTCAAAGGTTAGTTCTTAGTTTTAAAAAAGCACGTTAAGCTGTTGATCTTGGTTTTCCACTTCAGATGCCGAAAGGCGGTAAAATTTGGACACTAGAATTGTTATGCGAATCAGTGCACACCACCACTCGTGTAGGGTATGTTCTAAGCACCTCAAGCATGGTCTCTATAAATTTAACAATATAATTACATAATTACTGTAACAATAAACAAATTGCAGATATAACTTACATCCGACGTGCAAGTTAACACTTAACTAGTTTTATTAAACGTGTCGCATTAAATAAGACGTTAACTCGCTCCGCTAGTTTGCCGTCGCAATGTGATAAAATTTTAAATCGTTTTGCCATAGCAAACATAGCTACATTCAGAAGGTTATCCTATTATATATATATATTAATATAATTATCTTATGAATGTAATTTAGGTATATATCCTATTATATACCTAAATTACTTAGAAATGTATTGTTTTATTTGAACTCACAAAGGTAGCATTATACATTATTTGCTATAAACAGTAATATAATTCTTTATTTGTTTTATTGTTTTTATATATTTGTATCGCAGCTATTGTATTGGGATCTTCCTGTGATGATAGTTGTAAGGTGAATAAATAAATAAAAAAATAAATAAATAAAAAATTCAAAAATTTGCTTTAAATATTGCGTCTTGTATGCAATAGTCATGAAATACACATTAATTCTTAAATTAATCATTTTTAGATCCACTCCTTTTATTTGTTCTAATTCCTTGATTTATTTTTAAGGCTTCGTCATCACCTTGTGGGTCATTCTGTAGTTACATATATCTGCTTTGCCGAAAACATTTCAGTACCTATAATAGAACCCCTGACCAAATCGAGTATTATTTTTGGAAGTCTGCTGACTAACGCAAGATATCGTAAATAAAGTCTGTCTGATGAATTTAAATAAATAATAGCTTAAAATTGTTGTATGACCTGTCTATTCGAACATAAGTAATGTCACATAGGTCGTATACCTATACTATTTCCAGTAGTGGAGATAAGTTTTAAGACGATAACAATCTGTTTAATGTATGCTACGTAGCAGTGGGGTCGACGAGCGCGCCTACATTTACTTTTTGTGTGTTTAGCGCCGCGTCCGCTTCAAGCTGGCATTGCAGTACATACTGGGATCTAAATATTTATATGAAACGGCCATGCCATATGCATAGGCAGGCATCTAGCAAAAGACTTATGGTATCATACTACACTACATATCATCTGGCTAATATATACACACTACATATTATTATGACTCTGAGTTTTTGAATGGACACAAACCGACAATCAGACAAAAATTATAAAAACTATTGTTTTGGGTTCTGACTACGTTTAAAATGTCCCCCATAGGTCTTAAATATCTTTCATAATTTCATATACAGTCAGCGCTCCATTATTTTTTTATTAAATATATATATATATATATATATATATATATATATATATATATAGGTAAAGCCATAGCTTAAAAAAAATTATTGGCACCGCGCGATTTCATATTTAATTTCTGTTCTATAATTAAAGCTAATATACAATTCATCTTTTTAGATGAAGATGATCTGTTAATATAGTAAGTATATATGTAGACTTACTAGCTGTTGCCCGCGGCTCCGCCCGCGTGTAGGGCGCTCTTCGCGTAACCTACAACTATCCAGACCTATAGTTTAAATCTATAGTATCCTATTCCCGTGCCAATTTTATAAAGCCATTACATTGCTACGATATCAAACTGAAAATATTAACATTCATACTATCACATCTTTGTCTCTAAAAGAGTAGACGCAGCCTATTACAGAAAATATAAAAAATCTCAATAAAAAGTGATAAGTTAGTTAAATTAAACCTTACGACACGACCGTATGTTCCGTCAAACAATAACTGAACTGACTTGCCGATTTGATTATTTTTTAAACCAAACCAACCAATCAATTCAAATAGCTTACAATACAACACGACCGATAAACAAACCAACCAATAGAACTAAATCAACAACCAAAATTTTTTTTTAATAATTCAAATTAATTGCCGTAAGGAAAATTTTCAACCTGCTATACCATATGCGAAAAAATAATTAAAATAAAGTCAGCGCCATCTAGGTATTGATATTTTAACTAAATTATACGCCCACACACATTCAATGTGTTATTTTATTAAAATTTAATAGAGGCTGCAGTGTGTTTCTCTCTTTATTGATATCGATAAAACAAAGTAGAAATTCTAGCTTTATCTAAATTAAATACGTTTATGTAAACCGCATTCAACTCTGTTTAAAAGTTTTGAAGCAGTGCTAGAAGTAAACTTCAACTGACCATAACTTATTTTTCCCTTAACCGATTTTGACGAAACAATGAAAAGGCTCCTAATTATATGTAATCCACCTGTGAAAGCCGCGTTCAAATCTGTTGAGTAGTTTTGAAGTTATAACGTATAGAGTATAGATACAAAAATTCCAAAAATTGTTTTTTTTTTTTTGGTTTCTGTTACTCTTCTTTAATCACTCCGTATCAGTTTTTTAGAAAAATATTTAATGTATAGACACTCGATTGTTACTGTCCTATTATTTGTATACCTCTAGATAGATAAGTACAAAATACTGATATATTAACGAACTTAACGCTAAGAGCGTTCTCTACCAGTCAACCATTTGATTAATCTTCTTCTTCAATGTCGTCAAAGACAAACTATTAGATTTGATTGGGGTTGCGATATCTTTTATCCGGAAATAAATTTGCAAATGAATTTATTCGTTCCTTTTCAAAATTAAAATATAAGCAAGAAAATAATTCTAGAAAGCAAATAAAAAACAAAAACAGAAAATAATTGTTTGTGGCAGGATTCGATCCAGCTACTTCCAGCTATTTCTTGAAACATTTCTTTACTAAAATATTAAAAGCAAAAATATAGAATTCTAAAAAACTAATACAAAACGAAAAAAAAGTAAATAAAAAAAGTTATGTTTAGCAAGTTTCAAACTCTCTACTCAAAAAAATAATCCGCGACCTCTACCGATAGGCCAACATGCGTTGTTAGTAATTGGCGAAATTTCAAATGGAATTTGTCTATAGGTACGCAAATTCACCCCTTTTTTTAGTGTAAGAGTTGGAATTGGGAACAACCCTTTCTTATGTAAGCAGTATATAGTATAATGATGACACTAACCAAATTTCACGCTTATGGCTTTTACAGTTTCGGTTATGTGATGATAAATTAGTTAACCTCCTCCTTTTTACCCCTTTAGAGGTTGAATTTCAAAAAACGCTGAATTAGTTATTTTTGTTGAGAAGCATTCTTGCCAAGTTTCAAGTACATCAGTGAAGATTTTAATTTTTTTTCATACAAACTTTGCCCTCAATTTTAACCCTTTTAGGGGTCTAATTTTGAAAAATCCTTTCTTATCTGAGCACTACATTATTAACATAAAACTTCGGTCAAAATTTTAAGTTTATAGCTTTTATGGTTTAGGCTGGGCGTTGATTTATCAATTGCCCTTGTTCTTTTATATATATAGAAATTATATTAATCTACTAACTAATTTGAAATGAATACAAATATACTTAAAGACCTACAATTTATTTGAGAAACCAGAATAACACAAAGATTTACCTATTTTCAAACTACTATTCGAAATCCAGAATCCGGAATCCGGAATCCGGAAAAATACTTTTCAAACTTAAATTAAACGAATCAATGAGTAGCTCAAAACGCAGACATTAAACTATACATACAATATAATGCCGCAATTACCACTCCATCCATACATACTCCAATCAATTCCAAATTAATTTTATTATTTTATATTTAGCAGGTACCAAATCGTCTAAACACAATCAAATCGTTAGAAAAGCAAAAAAAAAACATTTTTTTATTTATTTTGAAATCTCAATTACTACACATGATGATTAAATGCGAACGACAAACCATATCGACTTTTAAAATGTATGGTGGCGCCATCTATTGACACATTACTGAACTCATAATATTAACAAATAAATAAAGCCTTTGTACTCTATCTTCAATTATGTATATCCTATTCCAATATGTTGTGTACATACAATACAAAATATTATACCAAAAGACATTTTCAATTTTAATTCCATGTATCTCACTTCAAAAATGACAAAGTTTCATACAAACTGGCAACCCCTATTTTACCCCTATAGGGATGTAATTTTCAAAATCAGATTGATGAATTATTATTTTTTACCAATTGCAAATTCAAATTCAAAACTTCATGTGTCTCACTTCAATAATGACAAAGTTTCATACAAAATGGCAACCCCTATTTCACCCCTTTAGGGATGTAATTTTCAAAATCTGATTGGTGCATTATTATTTTTTACTAACTTCAAATGTACATTAATAATTTCATGTATCTCACTTCAAAAATGACGAAGTTTCATACAAACTGGCAACCCCCTTTTCACCCCTTTAGGGATAAAATTCCCAAAAGTCCTTTCTTAGCGGACGTCTCTTAGTCACAATCTACCTTCCTGCCAAATTTCATCTTCATCGGCTCAGCAGTTTTGGAGATTTCGTGATGAGTGAGTGAGTGTTTTTCGCTTTTATATATATATAATATATAATATATATAGATAAACATATCGGATGTATGCCATAACATTATGTAGATGTTGGCTCGTTCAAACGCCATGGGCTCCAGTCGAATGTCAAGTCAACAACAGGATGGGTGGGACTCTGCCCCCCCCCCCCCCTCCCCTCACTCCCCTTCGGTATATTCATGCAGTCCGTGCTAAAAGCTATAATGCTGAATCTTTCTGACCGTATAAACCGATTTTTTGATATTTTGTACGATAAATATGGTAAGTAAACATGATACAGAAATATTACTGTTTTATTGCGCATTTCTAGTAATGTAGAGTCAGCTGTCTTTTAATCAATACTAGCTTTTAAAACATGCGGGTTTGCTCGCAAGTTAAAAAGAAGTAAGTAGTTTTTAGAAAAAAAAAACTTTATTTCAGTATCATTTTCTGTATCAGCTGTGTTTATCTGTATAATAATAGCTGATACAGAAAATGATAATGATGAGAGTAAGGTTTCATAAACACATAAATCAAAATGAGTTTTTAATATTAAAAAGCTAGTAACACAACCGTGAATCAGTGTTATAGTTACAATACATTGTCTAGTAACAAAGTAGAAAACACTCAATTAACGGCGGCGCTGAGTTGGCGCGCTCCCAAAAAGTTATCTCTCAAACTTGCCGCCGCCGCCGCCGCCGCTAGTGTAGCGAGGGAACTGATTGATGCTACCTACATCGGACGAGAGAGCATGACGGAGATGAGATTAGCTTAAACAAGGCTGACAAAATGTAGGGATAACTGGAGTTCTATGTAAAACAGATTGTTTCTAAACAGTACTTTGCAAAGTCAATTGAAATTGAAATAGTAGAGTCCATATATAGCCATTGAATCGATAGGAAGAAGAAGTATATAATTGCAGCTTTACTATCTTTAGTTACTTTGGTTATCTAATAAATCAGTTGTTCGTTTATCTGTCTGGTAAGTCTAATTATTATAATTTCATGCAATTAAATATATATTTCCTTTTTGAGGACATTTAATGCAAATAAGAAATATTTATTTAGTCAAAATTACAAATTGTAAAACAATAAAGTTAAGGGTTAATTAATTGTGTTTTACATGCGTTATCTTGCTTGAATTCTTAGAGAGGTTAAAGTGTAAGTAAAACAAAAGTTAGGTTATACGGTAACCTAAGCATATCTTATGGTTTGGTGTCGGTAGCTACCCGTTTGCGGATTCTCATGTAAAAAGAAAACTACATAAAGTTTAATATACGAAGAATGAGAATATTGAAAAACTTACGATCTAGCCTGTTTACTGTTTCTTCTTCCCGAAATGCTAGGTATTGTCTGGCATGTTGTGTTACAAACAACTTCAAACATCCCGCTGTGTCGGACGCCGATACTGTTTTCGCCCCCTTAGGCCTTGTTTACACATAAATCTTGATGTAGTTTTTATTACACTAGAAATAAGGTTTAAACTTAAGGGCCAAATGATTTATATCTCTTTGTCTGTGAGCTATTAACACAAATGCAAGCGCTCAAATAAATATAATCCTCTTTTTGTAGGTACCACTATTATCGTACACCCAACAAGCCTTCTATAACAAATGAGTGGGATAAGTATTATATTTAATGCTTTTACTAAACGTACCACCAAATATATAGATACTCTGAGTAAAATGCCACAAAACCCTCACATACTTTCTCGTTTACTAAGCAGGATTTATGGTGTATTGGTACCTGACTCTCCATAAACTATAATACCGCAACAAATGTTTTCATAAAGAGTTATAGCATGTTTGTTTGGTAAAGGTTTGGTAAGACGGCCGTCGAGATATATCTTACAAATAGTAGTAAATGTAGTAAACACCGCCATTTTTAATTTCTTTTTCAAGACAAGTACGAATTTGGTCAGATCTTGCGAGATTTTACTTAATTACATACTTTGAAACGTAGAAACGGAGAAACACGCCATCTTTTGCTAAATCTAATTGGTAGGATGTTTTACGGATCTTGGCACACAAAATTGCTAACGCAGTCGCTAGCCATTGAGTTTGAAATATTTCATGGTAGAAGCACTATATACCAGACTCAAACCCCAGCACTAATGGCTACGTGCGGCCAGCGCGCGGTATATGTATGAGTCGCTATTTCGTGCTTATGACTTATGAAGAGAGACGGCCGACATTATTACCGAGCACCGCAACCGACGGAAAATGTTGCACGGCACTGCGGTCGTACGCCTGTTTACTACAAGTTTGTGCCATAGAACGAAGTAAGATTTAGTAGTGTAGTAACGTCCAGATTGTTGTAATATCTTCAAATCTTGGTCATAAAACACTCATAAACAGAAATGTGAACGTAACAAATTCATTGATCGTGAACATGGAAATGTTTTCTAAATGTGGAAATTAAGCAGGTGGCAATCAGAACAGAACCTACATAGGGTTCTGCCTAACAAAGGTGATTTTTTCGAAAAGACAATAGTAGGCAAGGAAACGGTATAACTACTATACAATAATTCTGCCAGATTGAACATGTTAAAATTCGTTTAATATTGAAGGGATGCCCAGTCCATTACGTGAAACGAAATCAACTTTCCAAATTGCGATTTAAATTTTTGACAATTGTCGCACAGCGGCCGTCGGGAGCGCCTGTCGGAAATGAAACACGACGATAATGAGGCGGAGGTGATTATCATCGGCGAGAACTTATTTATCGATCTTTCCAATTACTGACGACAAATGACAATATTTATGTGAATGTGGACATTTTTGCGTAAGAATCGAGAGAATTTATTAACGCAGTGGACTCAGTAGGTAGGTACACAACTTCTTGAAATTCTAAATTATTAGATAAGCTCTCAACAAAATAGCTTAGATCTAATATCTTCTCAATGCCTACACAAAAAAAATCGATATAGGTAGTTAAATTTAACTCTTATCAAGTCTAGGCTCTAAATAACAACATGCAAAATTACAAAGAGTCCACCAGTGCCAACTATGATTCGTAAACATGGTGTGGAACATTCCTGGGCTATTTTCAAGTCTTTTTGCTGACTTTTCAGAAGCCTTAATATCTTTAAATAAATAATACGTAAAACGCCATGACGATAAAACTAACGTTTTCAAAAAACATTTAAAAGTATTAACTGTAATGTGATGTTGCTAATGGATTAGGCATTAGACACACGTTGTTTATACACAACAAAGACCGGATTAATGGTCGGAACGCGAGCAATGGCGGCCCTAGCATTGTAACCAGCAATGTATATTGTTTGTCTGTCCGTAACAGTCTGCAGCAGCCCTAGAAAGGACAATTAATTCCCATTGTTAGGTTTGAACGAAATCAGATCGGTGCGGGGATGCCGGTCGTTCCTCCCGCGGGCTTTACCCTCGTTTCCTTTACGACTGGGAGCGATAACAAATGATAAGCTCATATCGTTTCATTTGTGAAGGGAATTCAGATTGTAATACTTTTATTACCTAGTTAATGCTTTCTTTGATTTGAATGTAGAGTTCCGTAACGTGTAGATATTACAACTAAAGCGAGGCTTTAAAATTAGTAGAAGTACATGGAAAATTAAGTCTGTGCTTTCTAAGACATATCACACTATGATCACTCACTATAAAAACACGACCGTCTAAGAATTTTTTTTCAATAAAAATCATGTATTTGTCCATTGACAATGATTATTCCTCTTCGGCTCTACAAGTATCTATGTTTACCTAAAGGTTGGTCGGTTGACGACTTAGTATACAGTTTTCTTAACTTTTAGTTTGTATTTTGAATACATAATTATTTTTTTTAAATGATGTTATAAATAAAGTAGTCAAGATGTATAAAGTCAATTTCACGACGATTCATAACAATAATAAGTAGAGTGGTATAGTTTTCTGCAATTTGTGGAAGAGCCAAGCCTAAGATTACATTTGTAATTTGTGTCTGTGGCCTGTCACACGAATGCCCTCTCTCATATCGTTATGTCTTCGAATTTGGCTACTAGCAAAGCATTACCATTAGGTATTCCGTGGCTTGCCAACAGCCAGAGCCCGCTCGCACGCTTCGTGACTCCGACGTGAATTGGCGAAGTGGCTTCAGCCTGCAATTAGCTTCACAACACGAATTGGCACTCGGTTAGTATTTTTTAGCAATGGTTGGCGTTCGTTGAGCTCACAATATATTGTTATGTACACATATAAAAATAGGTAAAAAAACTTTTTAAGTTAAACGGTTTTATGTTAAACATACATTGCAATGTTTAAGATAAATGTACTAAAAACCAAAAAATAATAAAATAGATACAGTCGTGGGAATTATAAACATATGCATAGACTAGACTAAAATAAAACCGTGGAGCACGTCAATTATCTACAAATTATCGACTTAATGTGCGATAGAAGAATCGTTTAATTCGTCGTTAGGCACATGAAAAAGAACTACTAGGTACGTCTTTAGACTGCCCAAGTGTCCAATATTAAAGATTGCAAGATAATGTAAGTAAGTACTTTCATGCCAGGCGCTAGGAGCAGTAGAATAATAAAAAGATGCTCATTAAAATTATTATTTATATTATATTATTAAATAAATATTTAAGTATGACCACATTGACCACGCAAGGCACGGTGCGTGACATTTTTAATTCGCGCAGCATTTTATCGCGATTTGAATTTAAACATAAAAGTAATATCACAGATTACAGAACCAACATATATTTGTTCGTATCTTCACAGACATATATTTGCAAAGGACTTACTTACCTACTGAATTCATGATTATAGCTGGTTACTATCAACAAGTTACAGGACATTGAATGCGCCTGCTTGCGTTACATAGCAATACCTCTGCTGATGCTCTACTATTCTACTTTTTGAATCTATCTACCCAGCAGGATTTAAATACTTATGTACTTATAATACCTACTTCAGAATCGAAACAAATTATTTGCGGAAATGTGATTACAAAGGTGCTATTTCTTGATTTATATACGATGAGATGACATGACGCCTAATTTTAATCCTATCCTTCCTGAATTATTAAGTTTAACTATTAAGTAAGCTGCCGCACTTTATTTTTTATAATTATTTGACTGAGTGTGTAAATAGGTAGCGCCATCTATATTTTTTTCATTAAAACCATTATATTGTGACATAAAAAAAAGAGTAAGCGCCTCTTTATTTAGTCAAGGCAAAAACCTTTATATGAGAGGAGGTAATAAAAAGTAAGTTATTATTAGTATTATTTTATTTATATTATAATATTTATAATGTTTTTCACCTGCCTCCTACGTTCTAGGAAGAATATAATAATAGTCTTAAGGCGATACCTCAAATGTTATGTACCTAGTAAATGGGCGGCGCTAGACCCCAGGCGCGGGGTGTCAGTCCCCGGCGCCCCCGCCGCCCCTCTGTCTGTTTACGCGCGATTCCACGCACAGCGATTTATAATATTCTGCAACATTTACGATTGCCACGTGATCTCGTTCCGGAGGTTAGAATGCATGGAGTTTGCATGCCATTATTTTCTCTTCTTACGTTATTATAATTTCAGATATTTTTATATTTGAATATGTAATGGGAAATATTAGTAATTTAAAAGACAATATTTTTTTAAACTTTATTTTAACTTAAAAAAAGTGTGAAATCACAATAGAACAAAAAAGCAGAGGGTTCCTTCCGCACAATGACAATGTCAGTTTTTATATTCAATTGTCGTATGTTAATGTAAATTTTTAATCTACTATTTCTTTCAACTGTCTCTTTGTCCTTTTAACTACTACTATCGCTATCTACATACATATAATCACGTCTTTATCCCATGCGGGGTAGACAGAGCCTAGGGTCATAAGACCTAAGGCCATGTTTAGCATAATGGTAGTTGAAACGGGAAATCAATAGTGATGAGTTGCTAGCCGCATCGCCTAGGTCACTTTTTACCATGTTTATAGCAGCAATAAAATTCATTCATTCAGTCATTCATTCATGATTTCCCCATTCGGCGATTCCCTCAGACGACTTTTACGGCTTGCGCGGGAAGAAAAGCAGCTGGTACATTCTATGTTTTTCTTTTTCTCCCAGACCAGCATGGAAGTATATATCGCTATCAAGTGGTGTTTTAATGAACTATTTTCCGTAAGTAAAATAAAGTAAAGTCCACGTGCGCCTCAGCTATATCGCGCCCGAAAGTAGGTTATGTTTGACTCCTAGTGCATAACTATATCCATACCAAATTTCATCACAATCGGTCCAGCAGTTTAGCCGTGAAAAGGTGACAGACAGACATACAGATTTTCGCATTTATAATATTAGTATGGATTTACCACTTAATCGTTCATTGATAGAATTCTTGTAGGTTTTCCTGTAAATGATTTTTTTATATTTTTTTCAAAATTTTTGGCTCAGTAGTTTTGTAAATGAGGCGGGATGATCAATTTTCGTCTCCTTACATTAATAAATAAATTAATTGGAGGATAAGACGTCGTCCTTATTACATTCCTTTTTTAGGGTTAGGGAATACTTCGAGCGTTCGGACTCGAGTTGATTTATAGTATAGGATAAGTAACTCTTGTGTTGTAATTAGTTTATAATTTCATATGTGTATCTTTGCGATGTACCCTCTTTAATGCCAATGTACTCTTTTTCCTTTTTTATACAGGTGACTGGAAGAGATCCCTGTTAGGGATAAGTCCGCCTTTTTTGTGTTCTATGTTGTATCATAAATATTCTTTCTGTACAATAAAGTTTTTACATACATATATACATACGTAATTAAATCAAAATCATTTATGTTACAATAATAACGAAAATATACTTGAGATCCTCATAACGAACCCTTTTATCACCACTACATAGTATAAAAGAAAGTAGCTTTCTCTTTCCTTATATCCCTATGTATGCTTAAATCTTTAAAACTACGCAACGGATTTTGATGCGGTTTTTTTTAATGGATAGAGTGATTTAAGAGGAAGGTTTTTATGCCTATGCAACGTCGGGGCGGGTCGCTAGTTTGATATATAACATGGTAAGGGTTGCAAAACTTTTTTTTATTCTTAATTTGTCACCCGAAAATGGTAATTTAAAAAAATATTTATTTACTTTGCGCATTTGTATTTGAGCCACAGGATTACGCCATCCTACCAAATTCCATCTGTTTTAGTCCAGTACGTTCGGAGAAAATTGGCTGTGACAGACGGACGGACGGACAGACAAACGCACGAGTGATCCTATAAAGGTTCCGTACAAAAATTCAAGAAAGAAACCCTTATAGGATCACTCGTGCGTCTGTCTGTCCGACCGTCCGTCTGTCACAGTCAATTTCCTCCGAACCTATTGTACCAAAACAGATGAAATTCGGTAGGATGGCGTAATCCTGTGACCCAAACACAGATGTGCAAAGTAAATATTTTTTTAAAAAGGTTCATTTTCGGTGGACAACTGAGGAGTTTTGCAAACCTTACCGTGTTATATATCATATGAAAGTGCTTGTTAAGAGGATTTCAAATATATTTTTGTTATTATTGTAACATAAAAAGTTTTGATTTTATTCATGAAAAAAGACGGAAATTGACCATTACCCCTCTCGTAGTACAGTGTCGAATAAGTGACTTTAATCCTTGTTACTAAAATTTCTGAGATACTTAATGCTATAAGAAACCTTTCACCTATTCACTTGACTAGATATGACTAATCAAATCAAATCAAATCATTTTATTTGCGTAAATGTGGTTACAAAGGTTGTTATAATAAATTTGGTACAAACACATTAGCCTAATTAAGGCATGCAAATTAATCATTGTAAACATTTTAAATTATGTCTTGTCATTTTCTAACTATGTATCTTATTTAAATATTTTGATCTTGTCGTTCCAGAAATACACTAAAAAAAGAGCATTCCAATAAAACTTGATACTGCCAAAACAAAAATAATCTTTAGATTTGATTATGATCCATTTTGTAAATTCATTGAATCTGCTTAGAATCCAGAACATTTCTTTGACATAATATTTAAAATATAAAAAAAATATTCCAACTGAAATAATTAAATTAGGACTTTTTTTGTTTCTTGAAAAAGTTGTTGATATCGACAATACGGTGCCCAGTAACATCAGCATTTGGTTCCACCTGAAACAATCCCATACGTATATAATCGAATATGTCTTCAGATTTTTAATGTAAGATCAACATATTTCATTAAAGACCAGAAGATCAAACATAATAACATGTCGTGGGCAATAGCTAGTACAATCATATTAGGTACTAACCGTTTTACATTTCGTGATGCTGGCGGTATAATATTTTGTCCATTCAAAACAAAAGTTTGTAAATCCGACTCCATATTTGTTACACCTCCCTGTTCTGGCAGTCGCAACAGCAGCGGCGGCGGCAGCGTGGACACAAAGACCTCAAATTGTTGTTGGTCCTGAAAACAATAGGTATTTTGATATTAGCCATTTTATATTTATCTTATATGTAAATTGTTACTTCCACACTTACCTATACCAACCTATCAAATTGTTTGTATAAAAATGGCGAATTCGTTTCAAAGCCAAAGTACTTAGATACCTAGGTATCCAATTTGATATAAATATTAAATAAATATATAGGTACCTATGTATAGAATGATCGATCAGTACTAGTTTTCCATAACAAATAAAATTTATTTTACAGAGGCACTTGGTAGACTAAATAAGACTAATTATGATAGGATAGATGGGTAGGTACTTACCATCTGTTTACTCTCATTAGCTAGGCTTTCTCCTTGTAATCGGGTACTCTTTTAGTTTTTTTGCTCAATTACCTATGATAATACGAATATAAAAAAAAATCACAGTTACGTAACAAAACCATAGCTAATATTACACTATTTTACATAACAAATACTATTTACAGTCAAGAAAAACACTAAAATAAAAACTAGGTTGGGATATAAATTTTTACAATAAATTTGAATATATGTTATAAAATGCCATAAAAACTCGCGAGATTTGATTTTTAATAAAAAATGCGCGCGTCTTTTGCTCGGCAAATGCAGACGCAGACTGGCCGGGAGGGCGCGCAAGGGATAGCGCTTGGCGGTAAAGCCCATGAACGATGAGACAGATATAGTCTCGAGGCGCTCAAACAAATAGGGCGTAAGCGCCAAATTTGTTTTTATTAATTATAAAAACACAGACCAGTTCATTACATTTTTCTATACCTCTTATGATGAATCACTAACGACCTATATTTTAGTTTAAAAATCATTTTTTTAAACTGAATCGTCGATCTATAATTTAGAAATATCGGTAAGCGAATACTATTTTTCAAAAATATTTCTATCGAGAAAATTTTATCAAAACGTGTTTCCCATCTTATACATAAGGAGATAAAATACTCAAAAATCATATACTAAGATTTGAAACCCATAGTAAAAGAACTTTGCGAGATAAATGATGTTAAAGACCACCTTGTTTAGCAGTGGTATCGTCTTAAAATTTTGTATTATACAAAAAGAACACCGAAACAAAATGTTCCAGAGGCGAAGCCCCGCGAGCGCCCCAAGCTGAACCTGCTGCCGCGCACCGTGCCTCGCGAGCCCGACGCGCCCGCCAAGCCCGCCGACGGAGCCCCGCCGCCCGACGACGGCAAGCCCGACAAGCAGCCGCCCAAGCCCGTGCCCGCTGAGAAGGTGTTCGGCGCTGCCAAACCCGTCGACACCGCCGCCAAGTCAGTACTCGCTTTTAGAAACCTGTCATTGTAATCGAAACTATTATTACACACCAGGAGTGCTATTTTTGAAATGTATGACATATCCAAAACCGGTGAGTCGAATGATGATCGTTCGTTTTCGAATGATTTTCATGCGACATAACATAAAGGTGACTCGAACTAATCATTCGACACGGCGATTTTCGGTGAGTCATACTTCTCAAAAATAGCACTCCAGGCTGAATTTGTGTAGGGTTAATTGAACTTTTAATACATGATATGAATAAATTATTTGTAACAGGAATAGAAAACTGTGGCACTCTTTCGTTTCAGAGACCAAGATTCACTTAGTAAATCTTTTCTGCATATATGATAATAATATTTTGGTTTATATATAGTGTAATATAAAAAAATACCTTTTTCCTTTCACACCTTCGACCTGGTCTCTGATCAAAATAACATACTAACACACTGACTTTGCCTGAATTAATGATAAAATAGAACTTTGCTGTGAAATTCCAGCAATACAAGCCATGTTATCATCATAATAATGTTTCTGGCAATATCAAGTACTTTTATTTAATTGGACAAAAATGTATGTCAAACACATTGACTGCACAGAAAGGATCAATTTCGATCAGTATCGTGATTGTGACTGAGTACTTGTACTCTGTGTGCTATATCAAACGGTCAACAGACACCGAATCGCGTGTTCATGCGCGATCCGGTCGCTTTACACCGACAAATTCGAAAACCAATTTATTTTTAACAACCTTGCTAAATAAAGATTCAGTACCTACTAACAATCCGGCAATGTGACAAAAAATGTTATTATACTAAACTTAATGTACAAAATATAGAGATGAATAGACGCGCATCGCCACAAACTCCATTGCAGCTTTTTCTCCATAATCCTCATAAAAAAATAATATTCATACCCCCGTTAAGAAACGTTTGTGAAGCCTATTTTAGTTAAAATGTGTTTCGTCTCGTTCTTTTACATAAAGTTTCAGGTAAGAGAGATAGAGCCAAAACATATTTTAGCTAAAATGGGCTTATCAAACGTTTCTTAATACGGCGGATAGTATTTAGTCATTATTTAGTACCACTAAGATATTAAAATCATACCAGTAGTTTTTGGTCTTTAAAAGCAATGTAAAGTTAGGTGACCTCATTTTATACCTCTATTTAGATTTTTGCAAATCATGCATATAAATTGTTTATAATGGCTTGTGTAAACAGGCTTCTTTAGTTGGTGTCGAGGCTCTAAATGATGTTTGCAAAATCATTTTATATTGCTCTGTAAATAAGAAGTGCTAACTTTACTTCATTTGGTTGCTCATGTCACACAACCTGACAATGATTTTTGCACATTTCAATAAGAGAGCTAGGTATTTTAACTTCTCTTATGATCTGGTGGCTTACTAGAATCTCTTAAAACATGCAAGAACGATTGCATAAGGTAGATGTCCCCTTACATGATGTATTGCGCTATCTCGCTTACTCACTCGTTCTTGCATGGTTTTAAGAGACGGTAGTAACCCCCTGAGCAGATATATGCGATGTTTATTTCGAAGTTTCTCGCCTCTATACATGATTCCTTTATTTAGAGCATTAAAACAACCGAAATGTCCACTGACGGGCGACCCCATCTGCCAAAAGTCATACCATAGTGCTTATTGTGTGCGTGTATTTTTTGCTTTTGTTTTATAATTTTGTGGCTTTCTCTGTCACTATGTATGCTTAAATCTTTAACACTACGCAACGGATTTTGATTCGTTTTTTTTTAGTAGATAGAGTGATTTAAGAGGAAGGTTTTTATGCCCATGCGAAGCCGGGTAGGGTCGCTAGTTTATCATAATATTCAGTTCCAGCCCTACAAGACCGAACTGTTAAATCAATGCTTATTTACTTCACATTTCCAGAGAACGGGAGATTGAGGAACGCCTAAGAAAACAAGAGGAAGAAGCCAGACGCGCCACAGAAGAAAAAGAACGTTGGGGCCGTAGGGTGAGTTACAGCACAATATATATTTACACAATATATATACCATGTTGGTAGTTAATATATGGCCCTTATAAGACGATCACCATAATCTTTGACACTCTCTAAAATCCATAATTGCGAAATCGTCTGTAACGCTTTCACGACTAAACCACTGGACCGATTTTGAAGAAATTTGGTATGGATATATTTAAAGGCCAGGGGTCGAACATAGATTACTTTTTGGCGCGACATAACCGAGTACCACGCGGGCGGAGCCGCGGGCAACAGCTAGTACGTAATAAACCCAGATACCTGTATGCAGGAAGATGTGTATAAACACAAGCTACAACAAAAGCTATTCAGGTGGCTTCTCATTTTGAAAGACCATATTGAATCCCTAAGACTTTCTTATATAAAATTAAATCATTTGTAATTTTATTTTCAGAATGATCACTCCGGTGACCGCCGTGGCGGCGCAAGACGTGGTAAGTAAAACTTTCATTATTTTTAGGGTTCCGTTCTTCAGTTGGCACAAATAGAACCCATAGTGGCTTAGTCGATAAATAAATACCCATTTCTTAAAATGCCTATGTTCTCTAAATGTCGGGTTCGGTAAATTATTAATTTGAAAAAGGACTTATTCTAAAAATGGCCAATTCACAAAAGGATCACAATGGCAATATATGGGTCTAAAGAGGCTACCAAATCTAGAGTACCTTCTGGCTCCTAAGCAGTACAGCTGAGGATACAACCGAGAAAACGCTGAGCACATATTTCTATATTATATATTTTTTTAAAGAAGCCTTTTAGCAAATTACTTAGTTTTTTTTTTCAAGCTGTGTTCTATAACAGAAGTTTAAGACTTATTCTGGGGCTAGTTCTATCTGCATTATATAATCATCATATCAGCCACAAGACGTCCACTGCTGGACATAGGCCTCGCTCATATAATTCCAATCGGACCTATCTAAAGCGGCTCACAACCTTAATTCTGCATAATTTTTAAATCTGCATTATATGTCGATATTTATTATATAAATGTTTAACAGACGAACGCGGCCGAGATTCTCGCAGCTATAACAGGGACCGTCGGGACTACTCCAAGGACGACCGCGACCGACGGGAACGCGACGACCGCGACCGAAGGGACCGCGATGATAAGGTTAGTTGATGCTATAAATAGACTAGCTGTTCCCTGCGGTTTCGCCCTTGGTGTGTATGTATAGCCTATAGACTTCCCCAAGAATCAAGCTATCATATGCAGAAATAATTTTTCAAATCCAACCAGTAGTTTCCAAGTTATAAGCGTTCAAACAAACAAATCTTCAGCTTTATAATATTAGTATAGTTGATGTTGACAAATCGGGACCATCAGTTTGGCTGGCGTGATGACCACAGAGGCCACAGAGGTCGTTATCTTTTTATCAATTCTCGACTTCTTTGTGTTTATATTAGATACTAGATGTTGCCCGCGACTTTGTACGCGTAAATTTCCCTCGGGTACTGCTTTTTCCCTGGATGAAAGGTACTGTATATCAGTCTCCACTCCCAACTATGTGTACGTAAAATTTCAGAATGATTGGTTTAGTAGATAAAGCGTGAAGAGGTTACAAATAAACAAACAAACTCTTTCTTATTAATAATATAAATATCATTTCTTCCTCTCACTTAGTTTTCTAGTTACATTATAACATGGCTATACTTTCGAAATCTAGTATCTTTTGCGCTTTAAGTTCAATTTATATTGTAATCTATGTGCAATAAAGGGTTTCGTATTGTATTGTAACATTAAGCTTAATATCAATTACCTAAAAATTTCACTAAAACTATGAACTCCTATGAATACCTTAAACTTACCACGTCAAATGGTTTTTGCGTTATTATTTATATTATCACTCAAACATAATATCTTTATTAATTCAGGAGCGGCGCGACTACAGAGATGATCGCGACAGACGCGACTACAGAGACGAACGGCGCGACTCCGGCGAGCGCGGCGGCTCGCGAGACAGGCGGGATTCCCGGGAACGGCGGGACTCCCGCGAGCGACCGGCTTCCCGGGAACGACGCGACTCCCGGGAACGGCGCGATTCCCGCGACCGGGACGAGAGGCAGCGGTCGCCGGAGCGCCGCACTCGCTCTTACGATAGGAATTCAAAGGACGGCGACAAGTCTCAGGAGAGGAACGGCCGAGCGCGGTCGAGCCGCTCGCGCGATCGCGAGCCCGAGGAGAAATCGTTGCCCAAGCTGAAGGAACAAGAGAAACCGGTACGTATTGAACTTTGTACTTACATACGTACGACATATGATTATGTAATACTGTCTGTGCACATACAGACTCACAAAGATGCCTCAACAAACTGTCTGACAGGCAATTAGGGCGTAAAAATATATTTTTAGTTTGATGTACATAGTTTAGATAAAAAATACTAAGGAAAACTTTCAAAATGGACAATTGAGAAACTAAAGTTGTGGCCCTACGACCCACTAGGTAGACAAGAAAGCTAAAAATACCTATATTGTACATTTCACATTTGTCTCGTCCAGCATATAAGTATGTATATTGGCTGTGAATATATTTGGCTAAGCTATTACATATATATTTTTTATCTTTGCAGAACTTCGTAGCGTCAAACAAATTTAGCTTCTTGGAGGACGCGGACGACGACGCCGGCTCCGACTAGTCCGTGTTGTGCGCTGAATGTACTGACTCTGTGTAAAGTGTAAATTGACGAGTATCAAGTGTCAAGTGTTGCTACTCGCGGAGCACTGGGACGATCGAGCGTGTGCTATGTTATAGGACTTGTTAGATTAGTGCGGTGTGGTATAAGTGTATATTAGGGTCGCTATATGCTCGCGCGGATTCGACTGTAGCCCCAGCCTTTATTGGCGCTTCCATCAATATAATATATTACTCTTTTATATCAATACACGTTCCGTTTTGATTCCATAGTTGAGAAGCTACAGTGAAGGCTGGGGCTTGCAACGGTGACCATATTGTACTGATTGGTGTAAATTTTTCTATAGTTTGTTACATACTAGTGTTGTATGAACATTTGCAACAGGCAACAATTTCCAACTGGTTTTTGGTACAGGTGCCTAATTTATTTTTTTGTGAATATTTCATTATTCTATTATTCTTTACTTTTACTACCAACACTGAATCTTATTTCTTTATTTTATAATTTCTATGTTAAATATATAGTTGATTTAGATTTATTATTAGAATGTTAATTGTATTACATATTTAATATTTACACTGGAAATTTTTAAGGTATGTATGAAAGCTGCAAATAGTTTTACTTGCAAGTATACCTTACTGCCACGGCAGGGCTGCCTGGATCGTATTGATAACAGTTTATTAAAAATCAAACAGTATCTTTAGTACTACTGATGAGAATTCGGTCACAAGGACTTGAGAAAATGACTAAACGGCAAAACATCAATTTGCTCTGTCTAAATTCTCAGTTTGATGATAACTTACATTCTAATGATTGTGAATTATAAATAAATACCCTTTTTACAACATTTATCTTCTATCATTTGTCTCCTTAAATAATTGTTAATGAAAAACCAAAATTCTTAGAACGTTATCTACACTTGAAGGTAGGTATCATGGTCAAAGTGGCGTGACTGGTGTCACTTATGATCTCTAGCTTTATAAGGTAGATAGTTCCATTCTACACAACCAGTTGGTCGGAAATACAGGTACAACTACTAATAGGACAGATTGATTAATAGTGTAGGTAAGTACGTCTTACTGTGACAATTTGCACAAAAAAATCCTTGAACATAAATCTACTAATTTCGTGATCTAATTTTTGAAGACTTGGCTAAAAGATAGGAACAAAAAAATTAAAAATGTTCACTGTCAATTTCATTTTATGTTTTGGTGTATTTTCAAAGCTTGTATGTTTATTTTAAAACGTTTCTTCAATCTAAAGTGTAACTCAACAAGCACAGCAAGGTACATTTTCAAATTGAATAAATGTAACCTAAAGATTGTGTTTTTCGTTACTTATAACATTTTTTTTATTTTCAGTTAAGGCGGTGAAGGCCCTTACACCAGCTCAGCGTGCTAAACGCTATAGGGATAGACTAAAATTAAATGTAAAAAAATATGAAGAACAAAGAAAAAAACAAGCTGAAAGAGTAAAAAAAGAAAAAATTAATTAAGCGAATCCGAAAAGTCTAATTTAAGAAAACTGTGGCGAGAGCAGAAAAATAAGCGGAGAAGTAAAGAAAAAAGCATAATATTAAGTAGAAAATAAAACTGACCATTCATTCCTACCTGATAGTTTTTTTTTAAACTATGATATTCTACTTGACTCATCAATTTTGATGCAACAAATATTCATTTCTTACTGGATTTGACCCGCGAAACCGAAATATATCGATTTCCGCAAAGAAAAATGCAAGATGGTATATTCGTTCAAAGTCATTAATTCGAATGATTTTCATTCGACAAAACTGTGGAATCGCATGATTTTCATGCCACTCTGTGTTTCTTGGCGAGAATCAGGTTTCAAAAATAGCACCTTACACAATAATGACGTCACAAAACTGCAAAAAATGGCCGACGGTGTTTTTGATGGGATTCTGAAAGTAAACTTTTAAAATAAAATTTTGCTGTCTTAGAAGGCTCAGAAAAATGTGGAAAAATTGGTTTCAATCTAATAGAGAATAATTATTTTAAACAAAAACAAAATACAAGTCAACTAGCCTATTTTTGACAATTTTTTTTTTTTAGAATACTTTTAGGGCCATGGAAACTAGGCCTTTCTTGAGTTTATTAATCTTTTCAGTCCTACATAAGTCAGTCAAGTCAGTAGTCTAGTCCAGTCAAGTAAGTAAGTCTAGTCAGAGTCAGATGGCTAAGTGAAGCGGTGGAAAAATTTCACTTAGCTATAACATGGAGATTTGGTGACAAAGATAAAAAGTCACGTAATCGACACTGTACCACTTCCCAACACTCACGCTTGTTCCCGAACACTTTGTGAATAATAATCCACCAATATTAAGCACAAATACTCGAAAAAACCTAAGTTTTGGAATTAAATACAGCGCGGACATAGCGACAGTTTACTTCCCTCCAAAAACTCAAGCCGACTTTTTGACAAAAGCCTGCAAGCTTTTATCAAAAATTCAAACAATCATGATAGCAGATTTGTATGTCAAAAATTAAATTTCTGCAGTTATCCGTTGAGGATGACCCTTGTTGAATTCCATCTCAGCTCAGGTGCACCTTCAGGATGACCTAACGATAACCATGAGGTTATCATAATAACTATGCATTGCCATCAGCGCCACTTTAAGCAATTCATCGAATCGAATTCATATTACGAATTCTTTAGCAATTCTTATTCCTTTAAATTTTTTGAAGAGGAATTGCAAAGTTTAGTTGGCCATTATACAAAAAATTGAGGATTTGCTACAGAATTGCTAAGGAATTCATAATATGAATTCGATTCGATGAATTGCTCAAAGTGGCGTTTTTAGACCCCCTCCACATGTAATCCATATTGTAAATCGCTGAGGAGTCCTCGTCGGGTGTAGATTCTGGAATCTGGATCATTGTCATTAAAACTAGCCATGTGTAAAATTCTAAAGCCAAAGTGGTCGCGCAATTTAATGGAGTTATATGTATTGTTCCCTTCGGTAGCTGGGGGAAATAAGATGCAGATCTTCATTTATCCTTTATAGTCGAGTCAATGAATAAATAAAACAGGCAATATTCGGAAGTCCTCAAGAACAGCTCTGATTTTTAAGATTTTATTAAAAAAATTTCAGATCAGAATCCTTTGTATAGTGAGGATGGAAGTATTTAAAAAAAAACATATATCTATGGTAATTGTGCAGAATATTATTTACTATTTTTTTAATTCCTACTGTAAATATAATCACTATCTATAGAAATAAATAAAATCATAAATATAGGTAAACAAATAACTTTTGTTTACGTCATGAGTTCTTAGCAAATAAGGCCATCTCGCTAGGTGATAAGAACTAAGTTCTTCAGAATTGAATTTAGGTTTAAGTGATAACTTGTTTGACGGTACAATTGCAAATTCATTTATTGCGGACAATATTAATATTTGATCCATATACTAATTATGTAGAAATAATACTTTTCTTTATTTAATAGTATTTTATCATCATTAGTTCAGACGAAGGCTGCCCACTGCTAGACATAGGCAAAGATTTCCAGAACGAACTGTTGGAGGCGGCTAATTTTCTTAATAACGGCCTTAATAGTAGTAAAGTACCTATATTTTTAGAAGATTAAATATAGACCATTGTCTTTTATTAATATAGTAAACCTGTCAATCGTTTGCACGATAAATAATAAGTGGTTTAAAAACTCATAAGTTTATTTCAATAGTTACAAAGATCAAAAATGTTTCATTAACATGCATTATTAAACCAAGATGACCTACAATTATCTTACAAACATATACGTAAAAGGTACTTTTTGTAATATATTTTTTTTCTTTTTTTGTACTTATATTGCAATAGCGTCAAAAAACAAATTATCATGAACACGATTGCAACAACAATAAATCTAAATAGCTATTTTTTTTTATTTTACAATCATAAATCGAGACATGATTTTAAATAAAAAATCAAGATGATAAAATTATAAATCGAACTATTATACCAATTAATAGAATTATATGCTGTGCTAATTCAGATTATTCTAGAAAAAGTGAAATCTAACAATAACATTATATCGAATTACGTCAAACAATTAATCGTCATTTCCGTGTAATACAATAACAAAAGCATCCAACATTCAGGTTTAACAATATTTACCGACGCAAACACCGCTAGTAGCTTAAATAAATAAATTACAATCACGCGGTGCACTAAATATTGATCAATGCAGACAAATAGGAAACGCAAGGCGCTCACTTCAGGAACTTTAACCAAATCAACGAATTACTATTCATTTCTGCGTCATAGCTGTCATTAACGCATTTTTTAGTTTGACTGTCATTTCTTCGAGTATATTAGCTCTAACTATCAATTTTTTGTTTTGTTCTTCTAATTCATCTGCTAGTTGTTCCATTTGTAATTCTTTGAGTTTCCTATTCATTCTAGATCTTTTGGATGCTTCGTTATTTTTGTCTCTTAATTCTCTATATTTCATCTCATGTGATGATACGTTAGAGGCGTTGTCGTCAATGCTGCCCGTAGAGGAGACTATGCTCGTGCGACGATTGGGTGGTCGCCCTCTTCGCGCTTTAGTCTTCTCTAGAGCATCCATAATCGCCTTGATTTTGTTGTCGGGCTTCCTCCTCTTCCTGTCCTTTTCCTTACGTGTTGGTGGTGTGTACGTCTCATCCGAATCTTCGCTTGGGTGCCTTCGCTTTGTCGCCCGCCGCCTAGGAAGGTACTCTGTGTCGGATTCGGCTTGAGATTCGACATCGACAGGAGAAACAGGGCTTGTCTCCACCGGTGACAGGACAGTTGGCTTCACATAGGTGTCATTCGGTTCAAAATCGAATGGAGGCCATCCGCTGGTGTGTTTCTGTAACAAGAGAATGAGTAAATAATTAATTTTAGGACAAATCTTTACTCAAACGGATGTAAGCTAACTACCGTTTTCTTTTTAATAATTACATGTGTGGGTACAATAACTACCGCTTTCTTTAGCAGATATCCAAACTGGCATTATTTATAGCTTCTAATGGCAAGTTTACTTAAACCACCTACGAAATAATAAAGTTTAAAAATTAAACTTTAATCATAAAATATACTTACTAAGTAATTAGATGATTTCAGATATTTAATATTGTTGCAGTCTATAATTACCTTGTCCAAACTTGGAGTATCCTGTCTCTCCATTTGGACGACGCAGTTCACGACGTCAGGAGTGCTGATGTTCGGGCCTTGCGACCCCCGCGCCGCTGCCAGATCTACCGACAGTTCTAGAGGGTGAGTCCTTAATCCTATCTCTTGTATATCCTCCCCTTTAAAGCGATGGTCCGGTAGATATTCTGTCAATATCAAGTTGCTATTCTCGACCTCTCGCGGCATAACTGTCATAAATTTCATATCATCTTCATTTAGTGAGTCTTCTAATGGAATAAAGGGCATATTGTGTAATGTCGTGTTTGAATGTTTAGAGTATTGTGGAGTGTGTGTGTAAGGCCAGGCGAAATTATTCGTTACTGGCCATATGTTTTCAACCCCGCAACCTTCAGTTCCCTCTTCTATCACAACTGGTAAGTCGCTGATATTGAACATCTGTTCTGAAGAATTTGGTTTATTAAATTCTTCAGCATATAAGAATTCATCAAACTTAGAGAACCCGTCCACCGCTGTCGGTGAGAGCGAGTCGTGAGGTGTAGTTGTACCATAGAAACTTGTATATGCAAGTGGGGAAGTGGCTTCCCAACCTGTTGGTGAGAACGGTGTGTTCGTTGTGTCAAGTGTGTTAGCCCTTTCTTCAGTTTTCTTTATCGGCGTATCTGAATAATGGAAAAAAACAAGTATTACAATCAAGTTCCGTGTTTTAGACAATATATATAGCAAAGTTATATTAAACCATAATGAACTCACCAATGGTCCGTGCTGGTTCGTCCCTGCCTTGAGCGGAGGACCAATCCAGATCTTGGAAGAACTCGTAGTCCGGTTCCGGAAACATTGTGTTCTCGAATAACGGCTCCGGTTTCAAATATTCCTGAAAGCAGAGGTGAGTAATGTTAATTTAAATTCGTTTGGTGTAGGGGCTCTAAAAATAATCTTAATATTATGTAATAAATAATATAATACAAATTATGTTAATTACTCACAGCAGCTGGATCCATCCTTACCTCTGAAAAGCTGGTTGTGGGCAGTGGCGACGATGGCATTATGTCTGGCTTCACGTCGGCAATTACTCCGCCGGTAGTGCCGTTCACCTGCTGACTCTTTTCTGGCTTTAAACGATCTATTTCTACCACTTTCAAAAGACTTTGAGTTTTGTGACTCGTTTGCGAAAAAACCATGTCTTTTGGTGTTTGTATTGTATTGATTTCCGATATCGATTCCGCCGTCTCGACTCGGACAGGTGATCTTTTGAGCAACCATTTTGAATAGAACTACAAAAAGAAATGATACGACGTAACATAATGTGCAGATTATATGAAGCAAAGGATGGGTTGGGGAAAAGGACGATGATGACCCGTCTCCGGCCCAGATTGGAGGTTATTCCTACTGGGTCGGACTACAGGTTTGTTACACATACATGCAGGTAGGGTTGAGGGTGCAACGAAAACTATGAGACAGAAACAAATTCAGTTGCATAGTTTTCTAAAATGAAATGGACGTGTTTATGAAACTGTCGTGAAGCGATGAAGATGAAGAAACAGAAAGTATATGGAAGATCATTATGACTGTTTTATTAATGATTATTATAAGAAAATAATTAAGTACAAATTCGTAATTACATATCACAGATCAAGGGAAATGAAGGCAACTCAAAATTTAAACCAATTACATAAAGAATGATTGATGCGCCGCATAAATAAGTACTAAAGAAGAAATAATAAATATAAAATATATGTTATGTATTTCCTATACAGCGACAGAATTGAGGTCAATTTATCTGGTGCCATCTTGTAATTTGTCATAATGTCACCTGCCCATAATTGTGGAAACAAGTAGAAAAGACAGCAGGTCACATCGCAATTTGGTTTTTCATTCGGTAGTAGATCTAAGTAAAGCCTTTCTACTTATTTTTAACTATTAATAATAAAAATTAGTTAAGTTAGTAATCTAATGTACATGCTTACGAATTATAATTAGTAAAATTAACATAATTATTAATTATATCCTACTTGTAATGTAACTTAACAGGTTTATCTAGCATAATGACCTTAAATCAATAGAGAAACAATTTTGATGATTTTTTAATGAAAAGATGCACTGATGTATTTTTAATTGCAAAGTTACGCTGCGGCATCGGGTTTTTCTATGTTTATTGGTAGCCGATCACGGCAAAGATATGTTCGATTACTTTTTACCATATCTCTTTACCAAAGATAAAAAGTATGAGTCATTGTGTACTATCGTTTTTGATAAAGTACTCAATAGAAATCAATAGATAATGATTCATTTACGCCTTTCCCTATCTACCTAATCGTGCAGTCGCTATGTTTGAAATGGGTGAGCGATGAATGATAAATCTCATGCAATGAAAAATAATGTGACAATTATAGAATTAGTTGAAAAAATCAACATTTCGAGAAGTGTATTATGTTTTCGTCTTTTGTCTTTCTTTGACAGTCTCATAATCTGTTTCATAAGTAAAATTTTATTATTTTAGTTAATAGTTAATTATGGTCATTTTTATACTTTTGACTAGGTATTATTCGAGTTACTTTAAACAAATCGTTTTCAAATTTGGACTAAGGATTCTGAAAAATCTAAACCACTAAAGGCGGTTTTCGAGCTTTTATCATTTAATGTTTATACGAAGTTTCTTCTTTTTCCTAATCCCAATCTGTTCTTCAGTTTGCTTGTTGTCCTGTGAAAAAATACATTAGCTTTGGAGTAGGGTGAACGCAATTACTTACTTTTTCAAACTCTTCTCGAGCTCCTACTGAAATCTTATCACTTAGGCTGCCTGTGGGTTAATTATCTCTGCTGTAAGCCTGTAACAAACCAAATAAATACTATTTATAAATAGAATATATACAAGTATGAAAAACTTAATGTAGAAATTTTTTTAATAAAAGAAAATCTTAAAAGTAAATACAATATCAAAAATGTTACGTGGTTATGAGCGTGTATGTCTGTGCTATGATTTCCTAAATTGAAGACCGAAACTTATTTTTACAAGGAAAACGATCGTCCTTGAATGTTATGTAACAGGTAAGTTCAAAACATTATGTAACAAGTTTTATTACGCATTTACATAATACAATACAAACTGGATATCAGGAAATTTAATGAAGGTAGGTACATAGTGTTGTCTCTCTAAATTTCTAATAGGTATCTAGTTGTGACCGTGTAAAATAATGATTTTATATTTGGACTATCAGAAGAAGGTAGGTACTGAACCATATCTACCTATATACTAAGATATCTTATCTACGTATCCTTTATAGATAGGTTGCTGTTGCTACCTATGTGGATAGCTTTAGCTCACTTCTGTAGTTATACCTTAGGTTTTTAAATAAAGAGACTTGTAGATATAACCTTCACTTTATTTAATACCAAAATTTTATAGGTATGAGTGTAGATAATGATTTCAGATACTATGAATATAGGTATATAAAATCTGTATAATAATGAGGCATAAGATGCCACGAACAAACAGAGGTAGAGACAAGAAATATAATTCCAATAATAAAAAATACTTAGCAACCACAGACCTTTAAGTAGTTTTAAGGGTGTGTTTTGTTAGCTATATAGGTAAATATTGAGTAAACCTATAAATATACTTTGATCTGAATAGTAAGGGCACCAGAAAGTATCACAAAAGTCATCATACATTATCAGAAGCTTCGCGAAGGACATGCGCTGCTAGCTCACAATGCTCACATGTCAAAGCAACGTGGCGAGATAACATTGAAATCTATGTTAAATTAATTTGGACACTACGAATTCGATGTTAAAGACTACTTTCGTTTAAATTAGGCTCCCCACTTTCAAAAGCAAACAGAGACCCGTCGCGACATGATCCAAATGTGCCCTACTTTCTTGATGCGGCTACGGCTATTATTTTTTGTATTTTAAAATAATTAAGTACTTATAAATATTTTCACCTAAAATTCAAATGCGTAGGTATCACATTCTCATAATTACTGATTTTTTTTCTTTATACTTCATAAAATGATATTCTTGCAAATAGTTCTACAAAGATTTCTCACTATTTACGTCTATTAAATTATACAAAAAACTTACCCTGCCAAAAAATATATATCGCAGTGTCTCCAGAAGCAGTTGTTCACTTTTAACACAAGTTAAAAGAGAAATATCAACCAAATAATTAGCTAATTTACACGTTTATGAGCAGTTGTCGTGGCAACTTTTGTTACTTTTAAGAATTATAATTTAGAATTTTCTAAATGCGCTGTACGCGTGCACACCGTGCGAACACAGAAAATATTGTGCAATTTTCGCGGTGAAGTTCTGGATACAGTTTTCCTCAATCCCCACCATGTGACATCCTCGTTCTAAAAATAACTTTACTGCAAAGCTATTGGTTGGTTCAAATGACGTCAACTTAATACGGCCAATAGCAGAAGTATAATTACGAAAGTCACGAGACCTACGCACAATTTCAAGAGTGGGATTATTGTACAGGTCCGAACGCGCTTCTCGTTGTATTGGCGCTATAGAGCCCTATGTATATTTATGAAAGTGTATACAGGGGAAATACGCCGCTAAATTTCGTTTTCCTCTTATGAATCACGAGCGAACGCGTACTCACATTCTTACAAAACTTAAAGTATGTGATTATATAATAATAGTTTGGTACTGAAATATTTATTGAAATAGTATCAAGTCTTTCTTTCATGCTAGTCCGGGAGAAAAAGAAAAACATAAAATGAACCAGCTGCTTCTCTCCGCGCAAGCCGTAAAAGTCGACTGAGGGAATCGGCGAATGGGGGAATCATGACATAGGCGATGCGGCAAGCAACCCATCACTATTGATTTCCTGTTTCAACTAGCTACCATAAACGTGGCCTAAGGTCTTATGACCCTATAGGCTCTGTCTACCCCGTATGGAATAAAGACGTGATTATATGTATTTATTAAGTTAATTAAGCTTACTTAGCTTAATTAACTTAAATGTGCTGGTTGCACATTTTTCGTTGTTGATAGTTGATTATTTTTTACGTTACTGTAAAAACGCTTACTAAGATTTAGATACCAATGAAATCTAAATTTACAAAGTTACATATAACCTACCTTTTATCACC